>JAHTLZ010003542.1:20025626-20040249 GCA_023846285.1 Phrynocephalus versicolor
TATAATAATAATAATAATAATAATAATAATAATAATAATCAGTTATCATGCCAACTAGCTGGCCCGTAGGCTGGGTCGGCACTTTATTTTTATTTTTATTTTTTTATTTCACACCCAATTGTACCCGATTGGGTGGGGGAAAGGGTGGGATTTTAAAACTCCCCCCCCCCCGCTGAAGCCCTGCACTACAGCTGATCGGTGGTGGCTTTGGCAGAGGAAAAAAGCCTGCGGTTTTTCCCGCATGGTGGTGGTGGTGGGGAAATGAAAAACGAAGCGAACGAAACAGAAATTTCCATTTTGTTTCATTTTTCTTTGATGGGTCTCTTCATTATTTGTTTCATTCTGTAACGAAATGAATAACAAAATGAAGTAAAAATCCATTTCGTGCCCATCTCTACTTGTTAGAAATAGATATTGACAAGCTAGTCAATGGGGAACTTTGAATGTCATATTTATTTTTATTTTTGTACAATCTGTAGCAAAACTATGCCAAATCAAATGGATAAGTTTGTTTCCCAGAGTATTTATACTAAGAAAACCTTTGTTTTTAATCCTTTGGTTATGTACCCTTGGACCTTTCCAGACAATTCTCATTGTTTCACACAGTAATTGGGAAGAGCCAGTTTTTATCCTATCACATAGACTAATCATATTTTCCTAGCACTCATATCACAATATAGAATATAGTTTCCCTCCAGCAAATAGGAGTGAGATAAGCAATATTCTATTTTCCTCTATGACTTCCATTACATGGGATACAAATCTTTGACCATGTTATATTTAATTAAGTTTTTTATATATTTATTAGAGTTTAACTCTGCCAGAACTTTAAGGAAAGCATGGATTCACTAATTGGTGCTTAAAAGAGGAAAAGAAGGGGGAGACTTGCAACAATGTCAGAGACTTTTTCTTGCCTTTTTTCTATACTTCCTCACATTCTAGACACTCCAACATTACATGAAACAACCTCCTCCCCCTCCCCAATTTCAATAAAAATAGAAGAAGAAAGTAGATATTTCCCAATCTAGCTAAATGAAATTCATTTGTTGTGGTTGTCGCTGCCTGGAAATGTCCTTGTTGTACACATCACAATGCTTACAGTCATAGAAAAGTAGAAGCTGAGTACAAATACAGCAATGTTACAGGAGGGTAGTGTTACCTGTGATGTCTTTAATGACTCCTTTGGCTCCAGCCATGTCTGGAGTTATGGATGAGCGTATACTCGCAACTAAATCTCCTACAATGCCGTGGAGAGCAGTAAAGTTCTCTAGGCGGAATAGGTGCATATCAAGGGGTTCACTTGCTATTTCCTTTAATTCCCCTTCCACTGCATCCTGCACTCCAATGGCAAACATGTTTACAGCGGCAGATTTAAGAACAGATGATGGCAGAGTCACATCATCTTGGGATTGTCCATCCGTTAACACTATAATAACCTGCGGAGTGCCGTCACTCACTCTGCTCCCAGCAGCTTGAGTTAGGTGGTTCCGAAGGAGGAACTCTAATCCTTGTCCAGTCTTGGTTCCTCCCCCCATATAGGGCATGTGTGCAATATGGGAGAGCACGTCTTGCATGGCATGGTATGTGTTTAACTGGAACTCTGTATGTGGGTTTCCGCTGAACTGGACCAGACCAAACCGCAAATCATTTCCACCCACATCTAATTGCTTTACAACATCATACAGAAACTCCCGAACAAGTTGGAAATGTTCCTTTCCAATGCTCCAAGAGGAATCCACTAGAAATATTATATCAGCAGCAGGAGCGACTTTGACATCTTTAAGAAAACAAGTTGATTCATGATTTTCCAGAGATCAGTTGATGTGGAGGGATTCTAGTCCTATTAGTTACAGGTCATGCAATTCTTTGACATCAGAAGCAGCCTAGAGCTCATAAATGCATAGTGTGTACATTAAACTGGGCCATGAGAAATAAAAAGAGAGAAGCTTGTAGTAACAGAACATGTGCCCTTATTTATAAATTAATAATGCTACCATTCCAACCTAGTAACGAAACTTAACGAAGCAGTTTTTCCTTTGCAAACTAAAAATTGGTTGTAGCAGAATATTCTCCAGATATGGCAGCGTCTAGTGTATTTTCTTTAAATAGGTAGAGGTAAAAATATACTATGTAAACTCATAACTTACATAACCTAAATAACATCATGAAGCATACTCAAAACTAGAGATGGGCACGACTCAGAAAAATTGTTCGTTTTCGTTTTCGTTTTCGGCTAGGGGTCCGTTTCGGCTCGTTTCCGTTTTTGTGAGCTAATTTCAAAATTGTTCGTTTTCGTTTCGTTACATAACAAAAACGAAAAAACAAAAACGAAAACGAAAATTTTTTCGTTTCTTCCCATTTAGCTCCATTATGTGCTTTTCCAGTAACGAAAAACGAAAATTGGCTCGAAATTAGTCATTTCGTTTCCGTTTTCGTTCCAGTTCTGAGCCGTTTTTCGTTTTGTTTTTCGTTACGTAACGGAAACGAAAAACAAAAACAAAAACGAAAATACTGCTAAGTCGTGCCCATCTCTACTCAAAACATATTGATTTGATATCTCAATGAATACATCCACAGCTTCCATTTGGTTTATGGACTGCATTTGATCACGTGAACATGCTGTACGATTACTACTACCCCAATACAAACACTTGCTGCATCACTGAATAATTACTATAGAAAAGGCAGTTTCAATACTCGGTCAAGCCCAATGGTTCAAAATATGAGCCTGTGCTTGAGACAGGTGAACAATGTTGTCCTTGGACAAGTGATCTGAGTTATGGGGGACATGCCAATTACGATAATTTTCAGTGCAAAACCGACCGTGATGGGAATGCTTTATCTGTCAGCCTCTCAACTATTCCTTTATCATATCAATCAAGAGGTGGTAGAAGCAGCAGTAGCAGGCCCCGCGAGAAAGAGATGTGCTTGATTTTGACTCCTCATGAGGAGTGTTGTATGTGGGAGCGTGTGTGCTGTATGACGCATTGTTCTCTGGAACCCTCTATGGGCGAGCATTAAATGGACCAGACTTAGAGTGTGGCCAGGCAAGGAAGCTGTAGAAATGGTAGTTCCCTAAAGTGAAAATCATTTCCATTCCATTGTAACAGTTTTCTGGGATAATACAAAATCTTCCAAACGACAGGAAGGAGATTTCCCTCTTTCTTCCTTGTGTTCTCCCCTTTCTTCTATCACAATGATATTTATTTATTTATAGAAGGTGGAATCCCGACAGAGTTGGGTAGCTAACTCAAGGTTCACTCAGCCTTCCATCTCATGATAAAATGAGTACCTGGCTCACTGGGATGCAATGTATTGTTTATATAATTATGCTCCAAGCCACCAGCTAATGCTTTGGCACAACATTGAAACAAGAACAATGATGCACTTTGTTATACACACGTGGGAGAATTCTTTCTCTTACTGTCCCTCAGGATCTGTGTCTTGTTGCCCTACTACTCAGAAAATACAATCTGGAGAAAAGAGTACAGCCTGCATGCCATCCTAAAACACTATTACATCTGCTTCTATCACCATTTGGTGGGTATGTAAAGGGAAAGCAAATGTTTGCACTATGGTGAGGGCTGAAAAATGAGAATTGGGGGGGCAAGCAGAAATAGTCAGAGAAGCTGAAGGACCCCTCCGTGTTATCAGAATGTGATATGGACATTTAACATCAGCAGTCAGTAAAAGGATTTGCCATGGATATAAAGACTGGCAAGAATCAGTATCTAGGCAATAGCTTCCTAATATGTGATCCTACTTGTCAACTTCCTGATAAATGGTAGCTGTAGATACCCATGGGCATCCGTTACTCTGGGGTCTTGTAGGGATTAACAGGAGGTACAAAAGTGGAAAGTGGTGTTCATTGCCAATCATATCCGCATTTTTTTTTTTTTTGCTCTCTTGGTATCTTGGGGACAGTCGATCTCTACAGCTAGGAAGAGGCTATACAAGAGGCAACTGCATTCTCTCTAGTGTAGTGGTGGTAAACCTTTGGCACTCCAGATGTTTTGGACCACAACTCCCAGAATTCTGGACCTAGATTGCCAATGACAAAGGACTGTGGGAGTTGTGGTCCAAAACATCTGGAGTGCTGAAGGTTCACCAGCACTGCTCCAGTAAATGCTTGGTCACAGATCATGACACCATATCCAATGACCATGTTTGTGTTATGTGTTAAGTCTAGGTAGAACAAAAATATTAAAGATGTTTACATTTAGCCTTTGAGACAGGCTTTCCTCACTCTCAATTCATATTACAGCGTTGAGTGAACATTTATTGTGGCTTAACCCCCCCCCCCTCGCTTCTTCACAATTTCTTGGGTCAAATCCAGAACGTGCCTTGAATTATGAAAATAAGCAATTATTTACAGGTGGAAAGAAACTTACTTTCTTGCTGCTGGGCCTGAGTCACATGATAGCCTGAGAGTATAAGACAAAAGATTGTTACAAAGGGCAAATGTCGGTGTTTCCTCATTTTCTTTGGCTGGTGGGCTGGTTCCTTTGTCAAAGCACCAGGTTGTTTGTTCTTTATCTGAAAGGAAAACAGAGACATTGTTAGAGACATTCCAGTTCCTGTTGGAATCTAAATGGAACATCTGCAGGAAAAATATTCAGTGATAGACTTGAATTTACTACAGTGATCCCCCACCTATCACGGGGGTTAGGGACATGACCCGACCCATGATAAGTGAAAATCTGTGATATGCAGATGCAGGTCGGGTCGGGCCTGGGGCGCCTAGCTGGGGGCTCTTGTAGTTACCCCCAGCCTGCCCCTGCCCCTGCCCTGAACGAGCCTGTGAGAGCCTTCCCAAGCCTTCTGGAGCACCCAAAAGTGCCTCCCTGCAAACTGGAAGTGACCTAGAAAGGCCCTTGGAGGTCTCAGAAATGATTTTCGACAACCCCAGAAGTCACTTTCTGGTTCACAGGGAGGCCCTTTTGGAGCCTCCAGAAGGCCCGGGAAAGCCCTCACAGGCCCGTTCGGGGCAGCGCCAGTCCTGGGGTAAGTAAGGGAGACCTTTCCCCTCTTACCCCAGGGGGCCTTTTTTCATACACTGCGGTCCTGTGATATAGTGGGACCGCAGTATATGAACCGCAAATGGGTGGGGGACCACTGTATTAAATTACTGTTGTAAAATAGATTGCTGATGTTCCCATAGCATCCTCAATGGCTTCCAATGTAGGAAGTTGGGAGGAAGTTGTCTCCCCCTGCTTTTTACTCTCACTCCTCTGTTCCCATTCCTTTGAGTCTTGTGTGTACAAAGGTAATACTAGCCATTGAGGGAACTGTGTATTACCTATCATTTAGATCATTTAGATCAGTAGCTTATCATCAGCAATCAGACTTCCAAAATAAGCTTCTCCATTTCCCCCCATAACCAATCCAAAGCAAAGTACAGTAGAGCTTCGTAAGACAAATTTAATTTGTTCTACAAGTCAATTCGTCTTAGGAAAAATTCATCTTCCCTCTCTGGAAGGAATGGATTAATAGGTTTTCAATGCATTCCTATGAGATAGCTGTCTAAGCCCCCCCCCCCCAATCAAGGGACAGCGGAAGGCTGTTGCCCCCCTGCAGCCAACAGATAGCTGATTTTGACAGCTTGGAGCTGTCAAAATCAGGTGTCTATCTTGGCTACGTGGAGGAGCCTTTGGCTGCTGGTGATTGAGGGAGGAGACACTTCCTCTTCGCCAGTATCTCTGTGCAGAGACTCGGGTAGAGAGGAGCAGTCCCTGCTCTGCCCAACAAAGAGTTGGGCAGACCAGGGACCAATGGATCTTCATCCAGCCCAGGTGCCTTGCAAAGCATATTTATTTATTTATTTATTTATTTATTTATTTATTTATTTATTTATTAAGCTTATATACTGCCCGTCTTCCCGGAGGAACTCCAGGCGGTTTACAACAAAAAATATAAACAGAATCATAGGTTTGCAACAAAAAGCATAAACAAAATGATAGGAAAGACATATTTCACATAAGGAGGAAATGCTGCCTCTAAATATATGCAAAGTGAATTCATCCCTAGACACAACATAGATGAGCTTTAAAGGCTGAAGCTGAAATATGTTCTCCATTCAATACAATGGGTAATACAGCAAAGATCTGAAAACAATTAAGCTCACTGCAAGCATCCGCATTCTGAGCGCACAGCTGAAACAATGTGCACACATAAACAAACTGCTGGCCAAGACCCATTCCAATCAAGGGTGTTTTGAAATGTCAAGAAATTGATCTCTTCTGTCCTAATAAGCTCATTTCACACTATGACAGACAAGGAATTCTAAGATAATTAATGAAAGGCCTAATTTGTTTTGTAACAAAGGAAAACAACTTTAATAACAAAGCTTTCGAAAATGAGTTCCAGAACTTTTGACATTCAAAACTTGAGCACTATTGGGGAAGCTAGATTTTGCACACAGTGTCTCCATATGTGAGGTTAGTCAGTATGACTCTATTGATGGGCACTGGCAGAGTGTGTTTCAAGGCAGGCTTGAGGGATCAAGGCACAGGAGCATATCAAAACATAAGGTGCAGCATATCAAAGCCTCATTATAGCTAGAATAGCATTCCAGGGAGTAATGAGCCATTAGACATTGGGCATACATACATTGTTGGTCAGTGAAGAAGAAGAAGTAGTAGTAGTAGTAGTAGTAGTAGTAGTAGTAGTAGTAGTAGTAGTAGTAGTAGTAGTAGTAGTAGTAGTAGTAGTAGTAGTAGTAGTAGTGCCCTGAACAGAGGACCAGTATTCCATGCTTGAAGATGCTGGGGATGTTGGACATAGAGGTCCAACACAATCAACATGAATATGTTTCCCTGTTTATTGTTCTTGAAGGGGCAAGGCTGTTTCTCTCCACCAAATTGAGTGGGTCCAGAGCAGGGCGACCAGGATGGTTAAAGGACTGGGAACATGTGTCTTATGGGGAGCTGCTTAGGGACCTGGGAATGTTTAGGCTTTGATTATGGCAACCCTATGAAGGAAATAGCTCTAAAATGCTCCTTGACAGCCCTGCTCAGGCCCTGCAGACTCAAGGTGGTGGGTTCCCTGACAGAGTCAACCCATTTCATATTCAGTCTTCCTCTTTTCCTGCTTCCTTCAACTTCTCCTAGCATACGTACGAGTAATAATATTGAACCTAAGGCTGCAGTCTCACCAGTGTTTTCTGTGCATTTTTGCTGTGGCAAACTGCACAGTAAAAGATCGCATCCTAACCGTGAAGGGAAGTAATTTGGTGCCCCGACGGACCACGCCCGCAGAAGCGCACTTTCACTGAAGTTTTCTAAACCACTGCTAGGGGTTGGCTTAAAAAACTTCCCTTAAAGATGCACAGTTCTTTGCTACTCTAGCGAGGTGTGACCCCAGAAAATATGCAGAAATTAGCTTCATACCCCTTTTCCTGCCACTTCCTGCAACAGAGACTTAGAAAACCGACCCAGAAAAAAGGGAAAACATGTGTAGTAAGCAAGTAGAGATCGGCACAGAGCAGTAAAATACTACCCTGTCAACAGGACACTAACTGCGCATCAAACACCACATGACCACCCGAAAAAAAGTACACATCAAATTAAGTTGCACAGAAAACTTTAGTGAGACCGCAGCCTAATAATGTTTTGTCTGAATTTTATTTGCAGGTTAATGGAAAAGCAGAGGGAATGCATCCAAAAGAGGGCAAGGTGAATTGGCAAGGAATTAGTTGAGAAGTCCTTCTTCTGTCTCATATTTGGGGACTAGAGATGGGCACGACTTAGCGGCATTTTCGTTTTCATTTTCGTTTTTCGTTTCCGTTACGTAACGAAACGAAAAACGAAAAACGGCTCAGAACTGGAACGGAAACGGAAACGAAACGACTAATTTCGAGCCAATTTTTGTTTTTCGTTACTGGAAAAACACACAATGGAGCTAAATGGGAAGAAACGAAAAAATTTTCGCTTTCGTTTTCATTTTTTCATTTTCGTTATGTAACAAAACGAAAACGAAAAATTTTGAAATTAGCTCACGAAAACGGAAACGAGCCAAAACGGACCCCTAGCCGAAAACGAAAACGAAAACGAACAATTTTTCTGAGTCATGCCCATCTCTATTGGGGACACTTCTGCATGGCCTATAGACAGTCTTGAATTGGAGCCAGCCGTCCACTGTTGATGTTTGAGCGTACTTCCATCGCAAGCAAACACATCTAATCTACAGGCTCTTTAATGATGCATATATGGCAATGCAAGCAGCTTTGTCCTTTGAAGGAGAAGCCGTAACATAACGTTTTGACATTCCTGTGAAAAGACCAAGTTTGTAGGAACAGTGGAGAGGGGGAGGGGTGTTATTCTGTCACGATCCAAGAATGTAGCTGAGAAATACATTACATAAACACACGCGCTGCTGCAGTGCCAATAAAGTCAGATGTGCAGAGTGATGGATGGAGCATTCCACAGGCAGCAAGGGCTACGATGCAGGCTACAGTCCATATGGACTCAAAGCAGAAAGGGTCACGAGGAGAGCAACTGCTGTGCAAGAGTCATCCCAAGCCTCCTTGGTCTCTTCTCGCTTGCACATCATGTCAGCTGGGCTCCTGGCAAACGGTCACAAGAAAAGTCCAGCTGGAGCTTAGGTCATGGAGCAGCAGTTTTCTTAAGGGGACAGAGACCAAGGGCTGGCCTTTTCCCCACATTCCCTTCTACTTCAGCTTTGTTCCTCTCTTTCTTGAATACTGCAAGATGCTCATGTGGTGTGCAGTCCCACGTCTTTAAACGTACTGTTCTTATTTAACAAATGTGTATTTTGCAGAATCGCACTCACTTCGTTTCCTTTGCATTTAATCTAGTTTGCTGGGAAATTCACAGAGGATTAGGATATTTGCTGAAAAATAAATCAGATAAAGAGGCCAAGGGAAGGGAGGTTACTCGCACACAGTTTTAGCATGCAAGAGAAGAGGCCATGGGGTGGGAGAGAGGACATTATATGACGTTGAGAAGAAAAAATTCTTCTGAGCTTTACTCTGTGATGGGTATGCAAAAGCCATTTTTAAAATAAAATATGCAAGGCTTTGCACTCAAATAAAAACAAGCAGTAGGTATTGTTTGCAGGACACTGTCTGCACTCCAGGCAGCTTTCTTGAAGAGGGGTAGAGAGCTAAAAGCCTGTGGTTCAAATGCAGCTCACAGAGGCTTTGGTCCAAAACTCCCATGCATACAAATCAAAGCCCTCTTGCTAAGCTGAACTGCTTTGTAGGGTGGAGAGAGAACATTTTGGTGGGGGCTCAGTGAGGGACAGAGGGAAGGGAGGGGAGGGGTTAAAGGAGGAAGAGAGAGAAAAAAGGAGGAAAAGAAGCAAAGCTGATGCCAGAGAAAGTTCGTGATGGAAAGAGGGAGGGAAGAAGAGAGAGGCAGAGGTGTGGAAGAGAAGTATAAAGGAAAAAGTGATGGCAGAGAGAGAGAAAGGCAGGGATAGCTAAAAAGTCTGGCTATGGCCTCTTTTAGCTTCAGTCCATGCACGTATGTAACTCCTAAGACATTTCAGCTGAGAAAATGTAGCCCTAAGCATAAAAAATGAAAGCCTGCTCAACTTGGTGGATTCAGGCGGAAATCCATCCCAGCCCAAAACAGCAGATAGCAGAGATAATACCTGAGACCTTATGCACCCAAAGCATGTGCTTTACTCCCAGCACCAGTTTTAATCCATCCCTCAAGCAAAGTTCACCCGCAATTTCCACAGCAGAACAAAACAAAACAAAACCACCCATCTACTTGCAGAATTCTTCCTAACAGAAGCCAAAGGAGCATTTGGTGCCCCTACCTGCCACTTTTGGCTGTTGGCTTGAGACTGAGAATTTCCGTCATGCTATCACTAATTATTTAGCACAGTTTCTTGCCATTTCTTGACATCTCCTCTGATATTCTCAAGGCAAACAAAAGATAAGAGGGAATGTGTGGCTGTGTGGTATACAATTAATGTGTAATATGGCTGTTCCAAGTTATTTTGATCCAGGACAGTGCCAAAAACAAATAGATTTTCCCCCCCCCCCCCTTCAGCCAGCTGCCTGGCACTGCACCTCTCCAGCCAAATGTGTATCTCGAGATCTAACCAGGAGGCTTGGGGAATATTCTGAACTTCACTTACAATACATTAGAAACACAGACTCATGAATCATGAAGTTGGAAGGGACCAACAACGTCACCAAGTCCGACCTCCTGCTCAAGGCAGGAATACAAATGAAAGGATATCTGGCAGGTGGCTGTCAAGATTTCTCTTGAATGCCTCCAGTGCCGAAGCTCTCACAACCTCCTGAGGTAACTGCTACCACTGCCGTGCTGCTCTAACGGGTTTGAAGTGTTACTTCTGACAGTCAACCAAAACCTGGCTTCCTGTAACTTGAGTCCATCCATTCAAGTATTTCTGCTAATGTTGGGCCTTTTCACACGACCCTTAAGATCCGCTGGCCCCTTAAATTCGGGCCAGAGATCTTGGGGGTTCGTTGCTCTTCCTGCCTCCCACCACTCCACACTTCCTTGCTTCTGTCTGCGTGAGGGGAGGGAGGGGGGGGAAAGCCTTAAAAGGGGACAAAAGAATAAACGCTTACCTCCGGTGCTGGTGGAAGCTGCTCTGAGCCCCCGTCACTTCCTGATTCCTCTTAAAGGGGTGGGAGGCAAAAAACAACAACAAAAAGAAGCCAGGAGAGCCCGGCAGAACCGCATAAAGGAATTGTCACCTTCTGAGAGCAGGTACTTGAAAGGTGCGCTGGGACGCGCTTATGGGGGCGTGGTCGCACTTAATTTTCTGTAAGCTCCGGAACTGGTGGGGAAACAATTGTAAGCTCCGGAGCTTGCAGCCATTTGCTGCGGAGTTTAGGGGTCGTGTATAAACGCCCATTATCTCCCCTCATTCTTCTTTCCTCAAGACTAGAGTTGAGAACGAACTTCCAAAATGGTTTGAACCAAGAATTTCCCCATCCTAAACTGACAAACCAATGAATCTGTTTGCTGGGTCTTCCCCTTGGCCCCATGTCCTTCCCCCTTTCGCATTCCCAGTGCCTGTCACCTCACAGCTTTGTTGTGCACTCTTGATACCTAGCCAGGGACATCTGCTCATGCCCCCGCTGATCAACTGGTAAGCGGGGACATATGCAGATGGCCCAAGGCTCTCCAAGTAAACTATATAAAATAATAAAATAAAAGTAATATTTGAGGATGTGCAGATAGCGCCCAGCAAAGTCACAGGCTGGCAAAGTTTCTTTTCTTTTTAAATGGAACAGAAAAGAAAAGGACAGCCCTAAGCATGGAGGCTTAGGGAAACTTGCAACTCACAGGATTTTGAGACAATACTTCTTTTTATGCAGCTTAAAAGAGCATTTGCCCCTCTTTTTTGTATCCACATCACGCTGTTGGCTCATCCTTCAGCTTGTGATCTGTGATGATTCCAAGATTCTTCTCATTCATAATATCGCTGAATCAGGTATCTCAGTATCTCCTATCTTGGTGTGTTGGGTTTCTTTTTCTTAAGAGCAGAAATTTGCATTTATCCCCATTGAATGTCATTCTTTTGCTATCAGCCTAGTGCTCAAGCCTTGTTTCTGTCTTCCAGGGTATTATTCCACCCAGTTTTGTGTCATCTGCAAATCTGATTTAGCATTCTCTGCACCCTGTGATCTAGGTCATTAATAAAAAGGTTGAAGAGCACTGGGCCAAGAACTAAGCCCTGGGGTACCCCACTTGTTACCTCTTCCCAGTTTGAAAAAGAGCCATTAATAATCACACTCTGAGTATGATTCTGTAATAGGGATGGGTACGAAACACCAAAATGGTGTTGTTTTTTTGTTCCCCCTCCCATTAAATTCTGTTTATTACAAAATGATTTTTTTTAAAAAAATTGTTGCATATTTCGTTTCATTTTTAATTTTTTAAAAAATATTGTTCTTATCTCGCGTGCATCAGTGGCCCACAGGCTGGGTTGGCACTTTAAAAATATTTTTATATTGTATTTATTTTTTCTCACGCTGACCAGCTGACCCACAGGTGGGTCAGCGCTTTTTTATTTTTTTATTTTTATTTATTTTTTCTTGCACTAACCAGCTGACCCACAGGCCAGGTCAGCGTGGTTTTTTATTTTTTTATTTTTGTTATCTTGCACTGACCAGCTGGCCCATGGGCCAGGTTGCTGCATTTTTTTTGCATCGACCAGCTGGCCCGTGGGCCAGGTCAGTGAGTTTTTTTGTTTTTAAATTTTTCTTATCTCATGCCGACCAGCTAACCCCAGGCCAGATCGGCATGTTTTTTATTTTATTTTTAATTATTTTTTATTGTGCTGACCAGCTGACCCACAGGCCGGGCCGGTGGGTTTTTTAAATTTTAAATTTTAATTTATTTTTTCTTGTGCCAACCAGCTGGCCCACAGGCCAGGTCAGTGTGGTTTTTTTATTTTTTTATTTATCTTATCTTGCACCAACCAGCTGGCCTATGAGCCAGGTTGGTGTTTGTTTTTTTTTAAACCTGTGGTGGTGTTTTACAGAGGAAACAACATGGTTCATTTTAACAGAAAAATGATCATTTTGTTTTGTTTTTTATTTATTTATTCTCGCACCAACCAGCTGGCCTGCAGACCAGGTTGGCACTTTTTTGTTTTTTTCTTATCTCGTACTTTTTTATTTATTTAATTTTATTTATTTTTTTCATGCCCCAACCAGCTGGCCCATAGGCCAGGTCGATGAATTTTTCTTGTGTGCTTTTTTCCCCTCACAACAACCAGCTGGACCACGGAACAGGTCGGCACATTTTTAAATTTTTTAAATTTTTTATTTTTCTTGTCTCGCACCAACCAGCTGGCCCACAGGTCAGGTGGGCACGTTTTTTTGGGGGGGGGTATTTTTAAATTTATCTTATCTCACACTGACCAGCTGGCCTGGGTCGGCACATATTTTATAACCCGTGGTGTTTTACAGAGGAAATGAAATGGTTTATTTTAATGGGGAAAATGACCATTCGTGCTTGCATAAAGATGGTTTTATAATCTGCTCCAGAATTTTTCATGGAATTAAGATCAGGCTGACTGGCCTGTCAATTCCTGGTTCCTTCTTTTTGTCCTTTTTGAAGAAAGGGACAACACTAACACTCATCCAATCATTTGGTACCTCATCCATTTCTCATTATTTCAAGAAAATAATGGACAGTGGTTGTGAAAGTTCTTCAGCAAGTTCTTGGATGCAGTCCATTTGGCCCTGGAGAGCTGAACTCATTGAAGGTAATAGGGTATTCCTTGGCTGTTTTTTTTATCAATCACCAGCTGTAAACCTGTTTCCACTCCTTGTACTTTACATATCTTCTCTATAAGGGCATAGTCTGTCCTTTGGGAAAAGAACTAAAATTGGAACTGAGTACTTCTGCCTTCTTTGACTTTTGCTACATTCATATTTGAAGAATGCCTTTTGCTGTTTTTAGTGTCTCTAGCAAACCTCGCTTGGAGAAAAGAAGCCTGCCATATGCATGCCTCTGATCAGTAATTTTCCACTTAATATTTTTAAAAATAGTCCTTCATTATTGGAGGGCTTAAAGAGGAGGGTCCAAGGAAGGTACCCACCAAATTTGGTGTCTCTAGGACCAGGGGAACCATTTTGTAGAGTAACAAATTGGTTTGTTACTGGTTCATTTCATACAATTGTTTTTTAAAAGAAAAATGTTTCTAACAGAATGAAACAAATTATGGGGCAACAAAACAAAACAAAATATCATTTTTTTTGTTTTGTGCCCATCCCTACTAGCCATTAGAGAGAGCCAGACATTAACTATGTACAGTGGACCCTCGTATGACAAACGGTTTGTATAACATAAAATCTGTACAACATAAAAAATCCGGAGATAGGGGAAATTTGCTTAATAGAATCGTCTATGGGGTGAATCTGTACAACATAAAAATGGTTGTGATTAGGGATTACTCACTTTTCAATGCATTCTTATGGGAAATTTGTATAAAGGAAAATTTGCTTAACATAATTTCATTTTGAATGAATTAATTCCTTTATACAAGGTACCACTGTATAATGTTTGCTGAAGAAGTTCATTTTCATCATGTCATTTCCAGAACTGGTCACTAGAGGGAGACAGAGACCCTTCCATTTTGTGCTTTGTAGGTTAAGGTCAGTACCTTGAATTGTGCCTGATAGGTGATTGGCAGCCAGTCGGCAATCTAGACGCTAGAAACATCCAAGGCCAAAAAGCAAGGCAAATGCCCTTTCCTACTCTTGGTACAGTTGGTGCCCAAACAATTTTCCTCAAAGGGAAAGTGTTCCAGCATCTTTATCATCTTTTCAAAATTTTTACCTTTCTCAGATAAATTGACCAAAATTATCCATGGTATCCTACACATGTGACATGTGTTGGGGGGGAGACAGTGCTCATGAACACCAGTATTGCCTGCCACTCTCTCAACCAATTTAGAGGGAGTGCAATGCAGGGGGCTCCAATGCAGGAAATAACAGGAGGGAGTCATCTCTTTTGCCACAACAAGGGCAAGGAGAAGAAATTATTTAGAAGGCATTTTGGGATAAATTCCAATCCACTGAGGGTTAAAATCCCTCTCTTTGTTGTAGCTTATCTCCTTCCTTCCTTCCTTCCTTCCTTCCTTCCTTCCTTCCTTCCTTCCT
>JAHTLZ010003542.1:20042206-20059306 GCA_023846285.1 Phrynocephalus versicolor
TTGATTGATTGATTGATTGATTGATTGATTGATTGATTGATTGATTGATTGGATTGGATTTTCTCCTAATGAAGGTGAAAGTTCAAAATCAGGGTTGCAATAGAACATTAAGACAAAAATGATAGCTACAGAAGAATTACACAGCTTGGATGCTGACAATGAAGAAATTGAAATTATTAAATATTTTCTATATTTTGTTTCAAACAAAGTACACCCTGCAGCCAAGAAATCAGAAGAATTCTGAGACTCAGAAGCTCAATTATTAAGAAACTAGAATTGAATTGTGTGTAAGGATGTGTTGCTGCACATCAAAACCATGATCATCTACTTGCTTGTATTCTCAATAAAGAAGTAGGAATGTGAAAGCTCCACTGTGAAGAAAGGTGGCAGCTAAAAAAAAAAAAAAAGATTCATCTGAAATGTGATGTTATATGTACCATGAACAGCCAAAAATAAATACATGGGTTCAAATTAGGGATGGGCTATTCATTTTTGAAGCTACTGGTTCCGAAATGACCCACACGAGCCCAGGTGGTGTTCAGAAGCCTCTGAAACACAGCCAGCGAATCCATTGCCTTGCTCTGCGCCTGCACAAAGCTGAGCTCCAACAAGGAAGTAGCCTCCAACATCATTGTTCCTTCTCCCTGGTGCTAGCCAATCAGGAGCTCTGCAGGGAAATGCATCATCCTGCCTCCCTGTCTGATTGGCCAGAGCCAGGGAGAAGGAATGGTGATGTCGGAAGCATCTTCCTCATTGGAGCTCAGCTCTGTGCAGGCGCAGAGCAAGGTAAGAGATTGGCTGGTTGCGTTTTGGAGCCTTCTGAACACCACCTGGGCTCACGCAGGTTGTTTCGGTACTGATAGCTTCCAAAACAAATAGCCCATCCCTACTTCAACTCAAACCTCAACTGCTTACAGAAACAAAAATGATGAAGTTGAGGCTATTATTTTGAGCACCTCACTAGAAAAGACGATCATGTTGGAGAAAACTGAAGGTAGCAGGAAAAGAGAAAGGCCAAATATGAGATGGTTTGATCAATATGGGGAAGCCATAGGCCTGAGTTTGCCAGACCTGAGCTATTAACGATAATACATTTTGGAGATTGCTCATTCATGGTATCACTGTAACTTAAAGAGACTTGACAGCACCCAAGAACAACAATTTGGGTCTGCCCCTGCTTCATCCATAAATCAGAATGCTTCATCATGAGATCAACCCTGTGCGTTGGAGTTATGCTAAAGTGACTAAGAGTAGTACAGCTAGTGAGATCCAGTAGTCAGTCATCTTTTGTTCAAAATACAGTACTTGGTCCTGATCAATATGCTATCTTCTATGGCCTTGCAAGCCACCTGGGCAGCTATATCTCACAGACAAGGGAGGAAGGCAGGGGAACTGAATGTTATAACATTCAGATGTCTGTGAAGATTCTCAGCTCAGTCATCCAGGTGAGTTTATCTGGAAGTTGAGTCATGGCAACTGGACTTCTTTTTCTTGAGAGACTGAAACGTTTTGCTGTGAAACGTTTCAATCTTTCAAGAAAAAGAAGTCCGGTTGCCATGACTCAACTTCCAGATAACATTCAGATTGCTCCTCACATATCAAGCACATTTTATGTTGCTAAACAGGGCGTGTCTTCTTCATGGGACCCTTGCAAACTTTGCAGATTGCCCAAAACAGTTACTAGAGCCATCAAAGGATATGTAAAAACAGAACTAAATTAAACAAACTACAAATAGCTCCCCTCCTTAGAAATTGTGCTGCCTTAAGTGGTAGAAATAAAGATTTTTTTAAAAAAAGATCTGTTTTTTCTGCATGCCAAAGTGCTTTGTTTTGACATCAGGAGTGAAACTTGGGTTTAATGTACTAGTCTAATTGCTGACACACTATCTCTGAGGAAATGATGTTTTAGAAGGAAATATAGAAGGGAAATACTATTCCCATTGACTTTGATCTTTAGAAGGACCTGGATAGAACTCCACATCAGCTATTCTCATGAGTAAAAATGGGCACGAAATGAATTTTTTTCATTTCATTTTTTGTTTTTCATTTGGTACAGAACAAAATGAAAAATGAAGTGCCCTTCTTAAAATATGAAACAAAATGAAATGAAAATTTTCATTCTGTTCCATTTCATTTTCGTTTATTATTTATTTTGACAAGCGCCGACCAGCCAGCACTGCATGTCAGCTGGTCGGTGCAAGGTTAAATGAATAAGTGCTGATTGGTCCATGCTACAGCTGATCTGCACTTTTAAAAAACGGCCAGCCGGGCCTGCGTGGTCTGCACAAGAGTAAAAAAAAAAGCACTAGTCAGCAGTAAAAATCATTTAAAAATGAAAAAAAAAGATAAACAAAAAAGAAACTAATGTTTTATTTTAAAAAATTCATTCCAAATGAAATTAAACAAAAAACAAAATGAAATGCCATTTTGGCATTTCATGCCCATCTCACTACTTTCAGCTTCAGTAAAATATCCACATATACTGTACAAGGTTGTCTGTTCAGCAACAGGAAAATGCGTACCTTGTTTTGCACACTCATACTTTATTTCAATAATATGCCAAGTTGCCAGCATTTTCGTGGTGCTTTACCATTCCCTTGACAAACAAAACTAGAACACAAAATAGAAAAGCAAAAACAAATACTTATATTTAAGTGTGAGCCTCCCTGGATCAAGTCCACTCCATCAGATACCTTAGGAAATTTATTCCTTAAGCACATTCCAGTGTTAAGGCAATTAGATGTCAACCAGAAAAGGGTCATGAAAGGTAATTAAAATAATAGTGATGCTGTTATAAAAGAGACTCTGTGATATATAACTATAATTACAAAAATGTGCTTAGACTGTTTTTGGCTTTCTGATACCCTGGTCTAAGTTGGTAAGGAAAAAGAATATTTGTGGAAAATAAACAGGAAAGCCCTTCAAAATTCAAGAAGACTTTTGTAAGCAGTATTTTTTATATGAACCACCCTCTCTCCACCCACTTCACTGAGCAGCCTAAGTGGGAAACAGAACAGGAGGATTTGGAAAAAATGATGGAACTGCAGCGTTGGCTGGGCTTCTGATCCGCAAGAGAGAGAGAGAACAAGAAACAGACCAAGTTCAGTCCAGGGGATGGCTTCTTTGAATTGGCAGAGGCAGAACTCAGCCTCAGCATAGCCAGGGCTGGTGCGTCCATTAAGGCGAACTAGGCAGTTGCCTAGGGCGCCAAAATGGAGAGGGGGCGCTGGCTAGCCTGCTGCCTCCTCCGCCACTGGCCACTGCCGTCCGTCCCCCCGCAGCCCATCACTGCCCACCCGCCACCCCCTGCGCCCATCGCCACCCCATGCCCGTCGCCGTCCACCCCCACGCACATCGCCATCCCCTGTCATCCGCCACCCCCCACCCCTTGCCTAGGGCGCAAAAAAACCTAGCGCCGGCCCTGAGCATAGCCATGGGCTCACTTGGCCCCCTTAACTAGTAGCTATAATGGCAGTACTCCATGAGGATACCTCGCCTATTAAAGCCCACTGGAGCATACACAAGTAACACATCTTGTGCTTTCAGCCTTTTCCCTGGGATATAATGGCAACACTCGTAAGGAATAATAAGACAGGACTCCAGCGCATCTTATCTTGTTATGAATAAATTGTTTGGAGGTGCATGTAGGCCCAATGACTCCTGCTTGGCCCCTCTAGATAGTTGGTGGGTAAGTGGATACACAACGGATGTGCCTCTTATAGGTAGCAAGGACGGAATCATAGAATCGTATGGTAATGAAGTTGGCCGCTGAGTTGAAACCCTCTGCTCAATACAGAAATACATATCAAAGGTTGCTGCCAATGCTGAAGCACACTCACCACCTCTTGAGGTGATTGGTTTCACTGCTGTACTTCTCTAACCGTTTGGAGGTTTTTCCTGACATTCGGCCTAGCACCTGGGCATGATCAAGAACAGATCCCTCCCCTCCTCTGTTGGACAGCCTTTCCCGCAAGCATCTGAAAAGTGATCTCTCCTCAGTCTACTTTTTTCAAGATATAAATGCCAAGTTCCTCCAGTTTTCCCGCATAGGGCTTGGTTTCCAGCCCCTTGGCCATCCTTGTTGCCCTCCTTTGAACCTGTTCCATTTTGAAATACTGCCGCATTTAATTGCCAGAGGGAAATAACTGCTTTTAAGATAACTGCAAGTTACCACATCTCCTGCGGACCCTGTGTTGGTGCACAGGACCTGGAAATTTAAAGAGAAGTATCTGGCAGAACAAAAGAAAAGTGTACTTGACACATCAAGGATAGTCAAAATGCTGCCTTAATCATGTTTTTTTTTTTTTTTAAGCAACAGCAACATGGATTTGACCAAACTCCAGGAGGCAGTGGAAGACAGGGGGCCTGGCATGCTCTGGTCGATGGGGCTGCGAAGAGTCGGACATGACTTAAGAACTGAACCACCACCACCACAACAACTGATACACAGAGAATATTTTAACCCATAATATTGAGTTTTTAAATCAGATTCCTAAGGATTGGGGCTTTGGAGCCTTATGCCACGTCTGCAGCCCACCATGTATTTAAAAAAAACAAAATCTGACCAGGAGAAAAACAAAGTGAAAATTGGATTTAGTTTGCTAAAACTTCCCCATCATCAGTCTAAGGAAGGGGATTTTTAGAACTTTCCAGACAACTGGGCAAAGTATCATTTTAAAAAATGCAAAACAAACAAAGGTGGGATGAATCTCCTGAGAAATGTGGGAAAGCAGAGGTAAAGGCAAGGATTCCTTGCTTTCTGCTTCTGTGGGAGGCTCCGTCCCAAGTCTTGTGGGTGGCTTCGTTCTGCCAAGCAGATGAGAAGGATGTGGAGGGTGGAGACAGAAAGGGGGAGGGAGGGAGGGATGCAAAAAAAAAAAAGAGCCCATTTTGCCTACCTAGAATGAGGGTGCCTTGAGGGGAACCACTGCCAACCATTATAGGAGTGTGAGGAAGCCTGCCCAGCCCTCCTCAGGCTGACAGTGGTTAGCAAGGAGCCTCTGAATCATCAAGGGCGGGGGGAAGCACCTCAGATGGACTGGCGGAGTTTATCTCTCAATCAAAATCCCATAAAAACCACTGGAATGAGTTGGATGAGAGCCATTCCAGTTTTGGTCAGGAGCCCTCTTGGACCAGAGGTATAATCAGGAAACAGTTTGGGGCCAGGAATATCTTTCTCACACAGGGAATTGGTGAGGGAGGCAGTGCTACTAGGGAAAACGACAAGGAGTTTGGCCGGGCCTTCTCAGAGATGAGTCAGAACAGAACTCTCCCAAAGAGAACCCCCGGGTTTAGCTTTCATGTGGCTGGAACACGTGACATGGACCTCTTGCCAGCATGTTTCGACATCCCTCGGCAAGATTCGCACCGGCCACTCAAATCTTTTTCTGTGCTCCTTCTTTTCTAGGGCTGCACTCCAGTAGGGGTACAAAAGATTTGATCCTGCGCTACTACAATTCCATATGCAGGTGCCCATAAAACCTGTCAGCGTAATGCAAATGAAGTGGCTGTCCGATTGCATAAGAGACAGCAGAGATGATTCCATTTTCGACGCATGTTTTACTAAAAGCAGCTGATAGTCTGCAAACATGCAAGCACAATTTCACTTAACACAAGGAGGAAGAGTGAAGGGGATGCCATAATTTGTAATCTGTAATTGACAGCCCTGGTTCTCATACCCATAATCCCCGATCCTCGTCTAAAGGGCACTAAGAGTCTCTTCTAAGATGTATGGTGTGCTCGTTTATGATGTAACAGCAGAATGATTAAAAGGAAAGACTAGAAAGGAAGCAAGATTCTTCCAAATCTCTGTATTCTTTTCACATCTGCACTTAGTATTTATATATTATATCCAGTCCTTCTCATTCACCATATCAATAATCCTTATAACAGTCAAGGAACATGTCCAGTGTGTTTAACACAAACCCACACACACCAAATATTACAGATAAATAGAGTCTGGAGCTGACGGGGAGAGAGAAGAAGCAGCTTTTGCCAAAAGCCACCTCGTCTAATTTGGAAAGCGAAATGGAATCCAAATGTAAATCGTATGAGTTTAACAACCAGAGTAAAATTTGACTTGGTTTTGTAAACTTTTTTGAATTTATTTATAGATTTTGAATTTTTCAGATGTAGGCATCTGTACCCCATTCAATGTTCATACCCGGTATTTTGAACTTGTTAACAAAATCTGGCAAAATGCAGGAACCTCCTTCATCATAAACCCACATATTTGCATTGCATTCTCATGCATGTTTATTTGCAACTGCAGTTTAGTCCTTCTGTATTCAAAGAAGTGTGCTCTCATGTCACTGTGTACAGTATTATAGCTTTCAGGGTGCCAATAAAAGCCAGATAAATTGACACGAAACCATTGCCTTGAATGCAAATTCATCTCAGCACCATGCCAAACAGTTCCTGATACACCAAATAAACTGCAAATTCTAGTAGCAATTGGACTTTCTGCAGGTTATCATTCAGGCCGAATGTACCCAGCCCCACAGAGATATTTTGGGCTCAATTACCAGATGCTTGTTTAATCCTTGAAAAACTACATGTTCCCTAGAGCTCGTCTTGCAGTGAGTTGGAGGTGGAGCTTTCTTCTGTATACCCTGCACCATAAGCGTCCAGGAGTAAGAAGCTTTTGCTCAGCAGCCAAAGGGTGTGTCCATGTCCAATATCTGTTGCCCTGTATACTACATGGTTATAATGAGGAACACCTTGGATAGTTTATGGTCCAAGCAGGGGTTGCCTCCTCCCCCAGTTCTGATGGGGGCTACCTCCTTGCCTTCTCTGGTCATGAGCCACCTATGGAAATACCTAACCACGTTAGATAAACTTGTTTTTTAAAATTCACTGCCATTCTATACAGAGAGATCAGCAGGGGGAATGAAGAAAGGGGGCAATGACACACTTCCCTCCCAGCTCCCTCCCCCCACCCACCATCCTCAACAAAACACCTGGGTTCCCTGGACACAGTGCTTAACCCAAAGTAGTCCCTTGGCAAATGCTTCTTTAATTGTCCATTTCACAACCCTCCTTAATTCACACATGTGAATTATTTGTCCAGCAAGGCAAGATGTAGATGCAGCTCAGATGTTACTCCACACCACGAATGATCAATGTGATGCTAATAACTATCCCATGCACTGGTTCTATCTCAAGACCACACATGCTAAAATAGAAAACCCAGGCTCTTTTTCTCGGGGGATCAGTTAAAGGAGTTGGGGCCCTTCCTGAGGGCCACATGCCAAGTTCTTGCTTAATAGACAAAATCTAGCAGAGACCCTGGGGAGGGGGATGCTCTTTGACCTTAATGTTATTATTATTATTATTTTGGCACTTCTCAGAGATGACATTTTAGAGCTCAGGTTAGAATACGGAAAACCCCATCAAACAGCTATGTAAATAAAAATACAGCTTGTTCTCTTGGGTATATTTTGAATATGTAAATATCAAAATCCCTAAGACACCCCATTGCTGTCTCACTGCCCCCACCTCCACCTCATGCAAGTATCACTGTGTAATTTATCAGGGACCTGGACCTCACAGGCATAGCAGGTAGCACAACCAAGAAAATGGAGTGACCACTCATGGCTTCCTGATTAAATGAAGGCAAATGGATCCAAATAGTTCTGATCCCAGTTGCCTCAGAGCTGTGAAAAAAATAGTCCCTGAAGTCAGAAGTCTAAAGCTATCAGTGAGGGAAGGAATAATATCAACTGAATTCACAAGGAGCAGAGATAGCAGCACATTTGGGAGATGATGGCAGTGTGCAGCAATATTCTCCCTTAGTTATGAGCAGGAGTTCAAGAATCTTCAAAAATCTACATCCCTTTTGAACTTCTCCCCGTCAAAAGAGGAATTTATCCCAACCATCCCACTCAGCAGTGCCGACACAGAAGCGATGTGTGTGCTGCCTTCTGCCTCCTTGATGGTTAGGTCTAACTCCCCTCAGATTTGCCATGGTGAGGGACAGCTAATTTCCTCTTATTTGCCCCTATAAACTCACCCAACAAGACACTCGCACAGCTCAGAACCAAGTTCTCAAAACACCAAATTTGTCAGATGAGAATTTTTTTCACTGAGAAGTTAAATAAATTCACTTACCCCTGAGAAAACCTTAAGTTAAGAATTCCAGGACCTTATGTCTGTTAATATTTGCATTCTGAGTTCATATCTTCGTTCTATTCAGCTTCTCTGTTCTTCTCCTGTTTTTCTCCACAGCAAACTAGAGGAAGCTGGAATTTGGAACACTAACTTTTAGAAAATCCAGTTTCAGGATGTATTAGGAAGGGACAGCTGAGCTGCCTCGTGGTGGAAGATAAAGCTGAAAACTGGATTGTCTCTCCCGTTACAAGCAAGGCCGCCTCACGGACTGTAAATGAAAAGCAGACCTTCTCAAACGGCAAATGATTGTTTCTTCTGGCCCCAGCATGAAGGATGATGTCACGGTTCCAGCACTGCCGCCATCCCACAGTTTTACATGAGCAACTCAAAATAAACTCCCTCCTCTCCCTGGATACCTTTTGCGAAAGGACTATCGGCAGCTTTTCTGTTTCACACGTTGCTCTCTGATGCCATGCCAGAATCTAGTCAGCATGTCAGTTGCCGGGGCGGGGTGGGGGCTTCTTTTAAAATTTATTAAAGAGTAATAAATAGGAAATGCAATTAGTTGCCTGTTTTTTAACTTACCAAAAACCCTTTAGTGTTAGAATGAACCATATTTTTGTACTTCATGGTAAACAGAAAATCTGTTTCTCAGAGTAGGAAAAGGTAGGAATTCTATTAGTCATGGGATCATGTTAGTTCTAAAGTATCTGTTCATTTTGTTATGAGTTTACCAAAAATCACATATTCAAGGGCAAAAGGCAACAGTCAACCACAGCTGAGTATTTCTTACCATGGAAACTTTAAAATGAAACAAGAGATAGTGCTAGAAGATGGGACTCCATGGCTGGAAGGCACTTAAGCTGCTACTAGGAAAGATCAAAAGACAATTATGAATAGTAAAGTGACTAATCACACAATTAGATTTAAGCCAAAAGGACACTTAGTTGCAGACATGCACAGACGTGAAAGAAAAGTTCAGAGCTGTGCAACATAGCTGGTGCATGGAAGGTAAAAAAAATATGAACCAAGGAAAACTGGAAATGATAAGACAAGTGGCAGAGCATTTAAATGCTACAGGATTTGGTCTGAACAAACTAAATCTGACTGGAATTGAATATTTTAGTCAGATAAGTACAAAATGGAAACGACAAGCTGAGAAGTAGCAGAGTGGCTCTAATACAGGCATGTCCAAACTTCGGCCCTCCTGATGTTTTGGACCACAATTCCCAGAATTCTAGGCTTAGATCGCCAATGGCAAAGGACTATGGGAGCTGCAGTCCCAAACATCTGGAGGGCTGAAGTTTGGACATGCCTGCTCTAATATCAACATGTAGTCCAAATAGTTAGAATGCAAATACTGACCAAACAGAATAAATCAAACTTCTTGTAAAGCCTATTAGTGTAACTATCATTCAAGTCAATGCTCGAATTACAGATAATAAAGGAGGAACTGAAAACCTTTATGGAGGTGTCCAGGAAGAAATTAATTACACACCAAAACAAGACAGTTTGTTAATCATCAGTGATTGGAAAGCAAAAGAAGGACACAAAGCAGAATAAAGTGTTACTGGAGAATTTGACCTAAGAATCTGAAGTGACTCATAGACTTCTGTGAAGTTAACAATATGTTTATTGCAGATGCATGCTTTAGGCAACTGAATGGATAACTGTACATCATCAGATGGCTAATAGAGAAACCAAACAGATTATGTAAATAAAAGAAATGGTAACAGCGTTTTCTCAGCCAGAACATTACCAGGAGTAGGTTGTGGTACTGACCATGAATTCTTATATTAAAGCTTAGGAGGAAAAATTGAAAAAGAACACTAAAAGTACTGTAAAAATGGGAAACAAAAGCAATACTAAAATATATTCAAAACAGTAAGGCACAACAATCCATTTAAAAATCCACTCAGGCAGCTAGTCATTGAGAGAACATGTGGTTGGAAAGAAAGATTGCCTGCTTGTGGAAACACAGCAAAGATGGAGCCATACTGGCCTTCTGTGGGAGGGAGTTCTGAAGTCTGAGAGTAGAAACAGAGTAGGCCTTCTCCCATGTACCCCCAAGTCACCTCTGATGGTGGTGTGACAAAAAGAAAGGCCTCTCCTGATTATCTTAACACCCAAGTAAGCTCATCAAGGGAGACACGGCCCTTGTGATACCTTGGGCACAAATTGTTTAGGACTAGCACTTGAAATCATGCACCTCAGTTTTAAAGCTCAGAAGATTATTAATTAATAAGTAATTCTCAGAAAAATCAGGTAACGATGTCCCCAGGATTCAGTTGAAACAAGGTCTCTTCTATTCAGCATAATGAAGCTTTCCAGGAGAAACTATCAGGGGTAAATGTTAAGAAAATCAGAAGAACATTGATCTACTTTTCTTTCCAATAATGGATCCTTCTATTAAGCCTCATTAGAAACTCAGAATCAGCACATTCTAAATGTACTGCCACCCAAAGCATAAAACACTGAAGATTTGGAAAAATGCTTTCTTCGCCTACAAAAAGAGATAAAGGTACAAAGTATGCAACATGAGCAACCTTGCAAAGCTATGAGAAAGTTCTAACCTAGAGCCAGGAGGCCAGGAGAAGAGAGTAACAATTAGGGATGGGCACCTTAGGAAAAATGACATACTGTTTTGTCATTTTATAAGCTTGCAAAACCTTATGAAATGAAACAAAATGAAACAGCAAACAGAGGGTTGTCAAGAAATGAAAAGAGCTTATCTTCAATCTTGATCTTCCTGAAACTAGCCAGGAGCTGAGCTGTTCCCTTGACAGTGTCTGCAAATTGATTGAAACTAATTGTTTTCCTTTCCTTTTTAAGTAGGACTGTGGAGGTTATTTTTTAAAAATATTTTCTTTCCTTTCCTCCCTGTGCAGTAGATTAGCTGTGTTTAACTCCCTGATCTCTCTGTGAAGCAGCTAGCTATTAGGTTTCTAGCTTGTTTATAGAGGGTTCTTTGCTTGAAAGCAAATTGATTAGAAGCTTTGAAGGTCTTTGGTTTAGGGCAATGGGCTCCCTGTTAAATAAAAAAAGGAAAGCTACCCATTATTTATAGCCTTATGAAGTGTTTCATTTCATGATGAAAATTCTTTTTAAAAATCTGTTATTAACTAAACAAAATGAAATGAAGACTGAAACAAAACAAAACAAAACAAAACAAAACACTATATTTCCATTTTGTGCCCATCTCTAGTAACAATCTCTTGCAAGCTAAAAGCTATGTCACAATTCTGTTGCACTACATCAAATGTAATGTGAAAGATGAGTGACCATGTTGATAATATGTCTTTGTTTTCGTTAAAGGCTACCATTGTCCAAAATAAGGCTAAGGAAGTATCAAGGTTATACATCTGGTGCCTTAAAGTATCAACAGTAACAACACCAGAACACAAGTGTGTGTGTGTGTGTGTGTGTGTGTGTGTGTGTGTGTGTGTGTGTATGTACATATACATATACATATACATATACATATACATATACATATACATATACATATACATATACATATACATATACATATACATATACAGTGGAACCTTGTATAAAGGAATTGATTAAGCAAATTTTCCTTTGTACAAATTTCCCATAGGAATGCATTAAAACGGATTAATCCGTAATCACAACCATTTTTTCTGTTGTACAGATTCTCCCCATAAGAGAATTTTCTGTTTAACAAACCGCTTGTATACGAGGGTCCACTGTATAGATATAGATACAGGTATATACTTATTAACCCCCTAACTTTCCCTTGGGAACTTTGGGTGGTGTACAACAGATTACAAAACAATCTGCCCAAACACAAAACCCATAGTAAACAAACAAGAATAAAAATATAAAAACAATAAACTAAATGATAATGCAACAACATAAAATCCAGCAAAAAAAGGGGCTGGAACAAAACAATACAGCCAACTCACAACACATAGTCATACACTCAGTATTCACCAAAACTTTACATAAAGAGCCAGGTCTGTAAGGCTCTCCTAAAGGCTGGCAGAGAATCCACCAGCCAAATCTCTGTGGCCTATATAACACTAGATCAGGATGCTTACAGAAAAACCAAAACTTGTCCTTCTGCTGCCTCCAGCATGACATGTCCGGCTCGATTTGGAGAAGTATGTATAAAGTATGTGTGAACTTCTGTATTCTTTGACACCTTGCATTTTTCTCAGTAGACCACTGGCATTCTGTCTTGCAAAGCTATCTATCTTTTCTAATAACCTCACTTTCAGATCTGCAAATGTATCGTGCACAAGTGGGTTACCTCCAACTATTTTCTTTTCTAGGACCTTGCCAGAAGAACAAAGAACCTTAAAAAGTTATTTCTAGAACTGTTTACAACACACTTTGTACTCTAAAGACTAGTCCAGAATGCCTTGTTAACTCCAGATCCCATCCTATCAGAGTTTGGGGAGCTTGCGGATGATGCATAAGGCTGAGAATATTGAATTTGGTGGCACCCACAACTTTCTCGGTATACAAGGCAGCCATACAAACTTCCTGAAGTTTAAGACAACTGGGGGAGCAGGGTATTAGATAGCAGATTGTATTATATAGCTTTCTTGTGGGACAGTGACAAGGCCCATACAATCATAGCAGGACATTTGGTGGCCATTTCATTTTTCAGGAATTTAAATGGATATCCAGATCCTTGTGTGGCTTTTACACTCCACGTCTTTTGGTCAAAACATTCAAGGCAGTGCCCACTATGTGTTGTTCACATTTTGAGGCAGTTCTTTGCCAAGCAGTATTCATGCTGGCATTTGGGGGGGGGGCATTCATGGTCAGTGAGGTTGTGTCTTTAAAAAGTCAAAGGGCAAATTGGGCATGGCCTGGAGTCGAAATATGTCCAATTGGTCAGGAAAACATTGATGATTAAAAGTTGGTAATCAAAACCAGATCCGTTGGGGCAAAGGAAGTGTAGCACAGTTAATGCATCTGGATCCATGATCCACAGTGGCACTTCAGAGATACCTGGACATATATCTCCCTTGCCTAGACCTGTTTTACACTGCAATTGACTGCCACTCACCAAGTTCCATTTTGTGGCAGTACTATGAGCATCTTTGGCTGCTATCAGCCTGCATGCACAAATTTGACACACACATACACATGTGCGCACACACTTTTAGGATAGTTACAGTTACTGTAGCAATGCAATTGGGTTTCCTACAGCCTGAATTAGATGAATAGGTAAGTGGAAACTGGCTGTATGTAAGTCTTACATAGGGTCTAAGTTGCAGAAACTCTGGCTTTTGAGTTAGAGTATAACTTGAATTTTTGTTTTTAATTTGTATCCAGTTGATTTGGATCTGGAGCCACAGTATCGTGGAATAGCCTGGTCAATATGCTTCCTCAACAAGATTAGGTTCCCATCTGTGACTGGGGAGTACTGGCTGCCAGGCACTGTGAATCAGAGTGTATGATTTCGGTGTGCAGAAGGGTCACAGCTTCTTTTGGGCAGCTAAGAAGGATTAACAAGTTTTTTGCACACTGCTCCCTAGTACTGTGATTTGGTGGTTGGACAGGCTGGAAAGGTGATGGAGAGGGGTTGTAGACCTAGCAAAGAATGATGCAACTGGGAGGGGCATTTTGTGCTAGATCTTTGTAAGAGGGTGGTTGCACATCCCAAATTGTCTTTCCACTTGGAACCATTGTTTTCTGAGAACGTGGCCCACTTGTCAGACTGGGGCCAAAAGAACTGGTTGCATGAGATACAAGGAATGATAGATTAACCCTGTTCCTATCACCTGGGTTATCATCAATCAGCAGTCAGATGGGTGATGTAGGATCCATCTTCTATACTGACACCAGGGGCTACTGACAGCTGTCACAAATACAGTTGTGCTGGTCAGTTTAATCCACATTAAACAGGTTCTCTGTTTTCACTGGATACCCACAGCTATTGGGCTCACCCAACAAGCTGAAGGTGCAATCAAGAATAATTCCTATGAGAAGGAAAAGTGGGAGACATCTAAAGAAAGCGGGGCATCTGCATCTGGATAAGTTATGGTTTTGAAACAGATCACCGGGAAAGAATACAAACTCATTGTAAGGAGAAGGCCAGATGAACTGAAGTTCAGAATGACCTCAGGCATACAAAAGACGTTCAGAACCACAAAAACAATGACAAAAGGAGAAGGTTTTCCTAAATCCAAAAGAGAGAAAGGGCCTGGCCCTGACAGGGGAATCTGAAGTAGCCTGGCTTACACTGGAGATGCCCCCCCCCCCCGCAGGATCCACAGAAAGTCTTTTTTGGCTGCTATCTCACCTGGGGAAGATCCTGATCTTCTGAAGGTCTGGCTTTTCCTCTTCCTCTGATCATGTGACAGAAGATGTGGGATAGCAGTTCCCATGAAGAAGGAAGTTTGAAAACAAATGCTAGCAGAGCAGCACTGGGGGTGGGAATAAAAAGGGGGGGGGGAGGAAAAAAGTGCCACACAAACCGGGTGACTAGCTGGCTGGTGTGTGGGGGTGGGGGGAAATATTTTTTAAAGCACCAGACCAGCTTTTTAAGAAAATATTTCTTTGCTGTGCCACTATTATTCACTATGTAAAATGGACATAATCCATGTGCGTTCAGGATTAGGTAGTGTATCAGCTCTATTTCAATGCCACTTGAGGGCACAAAGAAGAGATAGCATGATGAGGCTGCACCAACCACTGAGGGCCACCAACACATTTTCCAGCCCTCTCTAATGGTATACTCAGCCTCCTTTCATTAAAAAGCGCAAGAACAGAACCATGTAACTCTGTGGGTTTATATGTAAAGCTATATTGAATTTTTGTTCAGCAGTTTTACTTGACTGATCAACTCTAGTTCAGAATATTAATACCTACTTCTTCCTTCTTGAATGCATGTGAACAACACTACATACCACAACCCCCACGTCTCTTCGAGCTCAATGATAATGAAAGAGGACAATGCCACAATGTGGCCAGAAGACTTCTATTTCTCTGGAGCACAGCATAATTAGAACATCAAATCTTAGGATTTGGGAGAGGAAGAATCATCTGCCAGACCACAGGCAGTTTGTGGTACATGCATGGGATGTTCATGTGTGTTCCTCTTTCTACCGCTGCTGGGCCGCAAGCTGGGTCAGACCATGCTACACCATAACTCAGTGGAGTAATGGAATGCCTGGGATTCAGTGCACCGGTATTATACTTTGGCCACTTTTTAGAAGCTGAAATATTAACAGAGGGGCATAATTAGTACCTACTAGGATTAATATTACAGCAGTCACAGTGGGTATTAGTGGTTCAATGCTTTTAAGGGGACATGCATATTAAAACAGCAATGCAGACCAGAAATTCCTGGTTAGGATCATGGTGAAATCTGATCCTCTCAGTACAGTGGTACATGGCATACAACATACCCACCCACCCACCCCACCACACCCCACTCTGCCCACACACCCCCACACAACACACACTTACTTCTCTTTACCTTTTAAGAGAAAAGTGATAAGGCAAAGAGAAAGACATTGGGTGGGTATGACATGAGAAAGATGATAAGGCTTCCCTAAAGTTGGTACCTAGCTCTTTTATGTGCATGTGGAAGGACTGCCATGTTGCCTAATGGGGAGTGGGATTACATACATTATATGTGGTCTGTGGCTGCTGATTCAGTGCTGTGTTCCTAATGCTGCTGATTCACACCATTAATAGTTGTTGTTATAGCATGGGCAATGGCCTAATAATTTAGTTCGAAAAATTCTTTCAAGAAAAACAGATTAAATGTTCCATAATTAGCATCCAAGGCAACATACCAATACTCTGGTAACTCTGGTTTGCAGTAAATATATATTGTATTCTCAGGGTCTCAAGGATTCTGGCCATAATATTTTTCTTTGATGTTCGCATAAGTCCAACGGCCATAAAGATCTAGCTGTAGGGAACATATCATGTCAGCTGAGTGTTTAAACCTGGAAACTATGGCTCCCTTTATATGTTACGTTGGTGGCAGAGTTGTGCACTGCTTACAACATTCCACATAGGAAAAGGTAGGCATTCTATGTGTGTGATTGAGTGGGAGGTATGGCGTGGGACAGTAGCATCAACAACACACATGCCTTGGAATGTGCTAGGGTCAATGCAAGTCAGATGCAAATTCACAGCACAGAACATAACAGAGTGTGTAACGTGATGTCCACCTGATGATGTGATCTAAGCTTCCAAAGCTTGCACCGGGTATCCCTTTTTAGTCTTTAAATTGCCGCAAGAGTCTTCATTGGTTTTGCTGCAGCAGACTAACCGAGTTACTCCGCTTCCCTGAAAAAGTTACAACATGGCTTTGTAACATGCATTTACATGGTAAGTGGTTGCTGTGATGGGGCTGGAGTGATTGAAAATTATGAAATGATTCTTGCAGTACATATATTTACATATGGATGGAGGCTGGCCTTGTTTTTTAAAAAAGAAATGGCTGGCTATTTGCTCCTTGACCCACCCAGCTCCCTCATTTTCCTCCATCAGATCTGTTAATCTACCCAGATTAGGTAGGAAACAGCAAAATTTCAGATTGGTACAATAAAGAGAAGGCTGTAACGATGGAGGTGGAGAAAGAGTAGGCAGACCAGAAGCACGATTTGATTTGATTTATATGGCACTCAGTTGGTGAATTTAAACCACTCTGGGCAGTGTACAAAGAAGCAAAGTTCCACACACCCCAGGTGTTTCATTCCCATAATAACTTTATCAAAAGTGCCGTATAACTGACTCAAGCGCAGTACTCTACAGTTCAAACAGAAAACCTAAAACCCGAGCAATAAAATTAACACGATTTGAGGGTAAGATTGACTTATAGGCTACCGTGTATCATTTTGTCTTGAGTAAGTTCTTGACTATTGGCAGGGATGTAGCCTGGCACAGTTCAATTGGCAGTTTTTTTTCACAAAATGGGGGTTATGACCGAGAAAGCCCATTTCCTCCTTCTTGTTACCATTCTGGTGTCCCTTGGCACTGCCACCTTTAGCA
>JAHTLZ010003542.1:20059316-20100405 GCA_023846285.1 Phrynocephalus versicolor
GGGAGACATTCTGACAAATATTAAGATCCTGAGCCATTCAGAGGTTTAAGAATCATAACCTGCGCTTTGGAAACTAACAAGGAACCAATGTAGGCGAGTTAAGACGGAGAATATAGCATCAAATTTACTAGTCCCCAAGATCTGTTTGGCCACCACATTTTGGACCTATTGAAGTTACTGTACTGTTTTCAAGGGCCTTCCTATGTAGAGAGCATTGCAATTGCTAATTTTTGAGATCACCCATGTATGTACTAAAATGCAAATGTATGCACTACTGTTGTCAGGCACTTCTTATCCAAGTAGGGATGCAATTGGGCATTCAACTGAAGTTGACAGAAGGCACTCCTGATCGTGGCTGATATTCTCTCTAGGAACTTTAATGTAACTGCAGATCCTACCGAAAATATCTTTTGGGTTCTCTTTTTCTCATGCAATGCATTGCCCACCCTGATGAAGTCCTAACTAGAGATGGGCACGAAACGAGCAATTTTTCATTTTCATTTTTGTTTTTTCATTTCGTTACATAACGAAACGAAAAACAAATTTTGTCTCCAAAATGAAAAGAAACGAACCAAAACACCAGAAATTTTGTCGTGCGTTTCATTTTCGTTGCGGCAAATAGATTGAACTGTAATGAATGCTAACGAAACAGCAATTTTTCATTTTCATTTTTGTTTTTTCATTTTGTTACGTAATGAAATGAAAACAAATTTTTTTGCAAAAATTCACGAAAAATGAAAACGAACCGAAACGGACCCCCTAAACGACAAACGACAAACGAAACACAATTTTTTTGAGTCATGCCCATCTCTAGTCCTAACACAAGCTGAAAAGAAAGGAAGAGGGTATCAGGTGGGATTAAGAGGGCAGAGGTGGGATGGATGAGAAATGCAGATTTCAAAAATCCATGCCGCTGTTTTGGTCTCTCTAAAGCTCAATATAAAGACCAAAGGAAGGGGAGGGAGTGACGTCATGGTCGGAATTTTTTACCCTCACTCTGTTGTCATTTTGCCTTATAGTGGAATGTAAATTTAAACAGCAGTGGAAAATAAATGAAAACATCAAAAATCTATGTAAGTGTAATATAATTAAAATTTTTAGCTTCTAAACAATTAATACAGCATCTGACCCTTTCCCACTTTCTGATTTTTGATGGAATTTGATGCATGTTTCTAATCTTATGAACACAACATTTGTTAGTTCTTTCACAGCATCCATTTGTGTTGTCTCTTATCCAGGTGGAAGTATGTGATACTTGACATGTGATACTTGACATGAGTATCCTTTTTTTCACCTGACAGAAACAAGCTAAATACATTGCACATCTGAAACAGAAATATTTGGTTACATATTACCTGGGCAAGCAATGGATTTCCAGTATAGTGGATAGGGTGACAGTCTAGGACTCTAGAGAACAGAGTTTTAATCCCCACTTGGCCATGGAACCTCAATGGGGGTGGGTGGGCGGAAATGTTAAACTTATCTTGAAAGCCCCATTAAGGGTCACTATAACTTGGTACTAACATGACAGCACACAACACAAAAAGAAGGCAATATTCTATTAAAGAGCTGTACACTTAATCACTATATTTTATCTTATATCATTCCTCACAGTCACTCATACTGCTATCACTTTAGAGAATGAATGTCCTCAGTTCATAACACAGAAGAAATTTAATGCTTTATTGCCTATTAAAATGTGAAAGGGGTTGGAAACAGGTAGCATATGCCTACAGTACATTTCACATTGAACTGCCCTGAACTGCCGTTTTGTCACTCCACTTATGATACAGCAAGAAGTAGCATGATGTAATTTTGTGTACTTTTGGGGTGTTTGGTTTCCTACCATAGTCCGTGGCAGTATTCTTGGGCGTGTTCTGTTTTAGTCCGTGATGGTGTGCTTCGTGTGTCTCTGGGTGTGTCACCCTCTGTGAAAGGATACACCCTCTTCTTGACAAAGTCTGCATTCATCCAATATTGGACCAATGGAACAGACTAGGAATAGCTTTGGTGTACCACTCCCCATGTGATCCAGTGCTCTCCCTACTAAAGCTGAGGGACTTCATATTGGCTGCACTGCTGAAGTCTCCCAGACTCACACTTCTGGGTGATTTCAACCTCTAGGCAGAGACACATATGGCAGCCTTGGAGTTCGTGGACACCGTGGCATCCATGGTCCTGTATTAACATGTTAGTGTCCTTGACACATGTGGCAGGGCCTAGTGCTCATCTCTGGGCTGAGCAAATATGGTCTGAAGGTGGTAGAAAGAAAGTGTTCCTTGCATATTTATGTGGTAAATCACCCAGGGGGTGCTCTAGCACTGTAAGGAACAACAACAAAATGAATTAGTAAGTCATTTGGAGATCTGGCGTCAGGTGCTACAAGTACACTGATGATATGCAGGTCTGTCTCTCTTATCTTCCTTGAGTGCTGCCTGGCATCAGGTATGGTCTGGATGAGGGCTAAGAAATTGACACTGAATCCAGACAAGGTGGAGATCGTGCCGTTAGGAGGGAGAGTTAAAGGGAAATCCACCTGGCCAAGATGTGGGGCTACACTTCCCCTGAAAGACTGGCCTCACATCTTGGGATATTAAGCCTCTGTGGAGACACTTGAAGAAGAACTTTGAGATGTGATGGCATCAAGTGCACTTCACAGGATGTAGAATCAATTTTATATTTCAGATTCCATAGAAAAAGGACTGCAATGCCTGGCATAATTTTTTATTGTCATTTATATCAATTTATCCCTTGCCATGTCAGCTCAAGGAAATGCATATGCCTTTCCTCTTTCCCATTTGATCCTCAAAGCAATTCCAGACATTCTGGATTGGAGGGGGGGGTCATTCAATTTCACTGATTTTCAGACAGTAAGAGCTTTTGTTTTTCAAACAGTTAGGTTTTCTCGTTCCTGTTGCTGACTGGTCCTAATCCTAACACAACTAGACAAATATTCATGTGGAAAGTCCAGTTTAAGGGTCTGACAACACGCTGAAGAAAATGCAAACTCACTTGCATTCATTCACTGGGGAGTTGCAGCAGGGAACTGCCCTCCACTAAATTTAGGCAGCTGTAATTTATTTACCATACATCCAATGTTTGCTTGCAGGTCTACTTATAGGCCTGCAGGTGGCACCCTTACAAAGAACTACAGTATATTAACAAGAGGTTAAAAAACTTTTCTCTCTCAATCTCCTCAACTGTGGGTTTCTGAAGTTTAAAAAAAAACCCTGTTGCCACCAGAGTTTTGCTCTCCATTGGTAGACTGTTTAAAAAAATTGAGTGAGTTTTCCATGGAAGATAAGTTTAAAAAGAAAACAAGAACAGTCTTTGGATAGAGGTTTTACTGGGGATTGGTGAGGTGTGTGTGTGTTAAGTGCTCATCCTGTGAAATAATCTGTATTTTTAAAAGTAGAAGCCCCCCTGAGGGTGGTGGTGGGGACTAAAGTTTGAGCAAGCGCAAATGTGGGCTGGTTCGTCTGTGAAGATTCTCAGTCATCCAGGTGAGTTTATCTGGAAGTTGAGTCATGGCTACTGAATCACTGCCAGGCTGAATGTTTCCTCAAACTAGATTACTCTCACAGCTCCCCAACACTCCAGGATTTGGCCACATAATCTAGTTGCCTTGTCTTTCTCTCCTAAATTCCTGGTTCCGGCTTTGGACAATTGTCAGCTTGGCCTCTCCTGGGGCCTTTGCCCAAAAATTCCTTAATTTTGTATTTTGTATTGTCTAGTGCTCCCCACACAGTGGTGCCTGTCCCATCTGTTGCTCCCCCTTCTTTGGTGGCTCTGTGTAGGGCAGGATTAGAGAAAGATTGTCTCTTTATTTCCACCTAGGGATGGGCTGTTTCTTTCGGAAGCTACCAGTTCCAAAACAACCCGCAGGAGCCCAGCTAGTGTTCAGAAGCCTCCGAAACACAATTAGCCAATCCCTTGCCTTGCTCTGTGCCCGTCCAGGGCTGAGGTCTAATGAGGAAGAAACCTCCAATGTCATATTTCCTTCTCCCTGGTGCTGTCCAATCAGGAGCTGTGCAGGAAAAGGCATCATCCCACCTCCCTGTCTGATTGGCCAGTGTCAGGGAGAAGGAAAGATGCTGTCAGAGGCTTCTTACTCGTTAGAGCTCAGCCCTGTGTGGGTGCAGAGAAAGGTAAGGTATTGGCTGATTGCATTTCGGAGGCTTCTGAACACTTGCTGGACTCCCATGGGTCATTTCAGAACCAGTAGCTTCCGAAATGAATAGCCCATCTCTATTTACACACATTCATTCATAAAGAACCTGCTACACTCAAAATTGCTTAGCCCCATTCATTCATTCGTTCGTTCGTTCGTTCATTCATTCATTCATTCATTCGTTTGTTTGTTTGTTTGTTCATTCATTCATTCGTTCATTAGACTTGTATCCCTCACCATCTAGCAATGAGGCCACTCTGGGTGGTTTACAGAAAATTCAGCAAACACAAAGAAAAACAATGTACAGTAGAGATGGGCATGAAATGAACTTTTAGTTCATTTTGTTATTCGTTATTCGTTTCATTACCTAACGAAATGAATAATGAACCCCAGAGTAAATTTAGAACGAACCGAACCGAACCAAAAAAAAAATTGGTTCGGTTTGGTTCGTTAAGAGATGTCTCCTACCTGGTGCTGGTCTTCCTGGTCCCATCTTCCTGGCTTCAGGGACGGCAACCAGGAACAAAAAAACCAGCTGACGGCCCATGCTACAGCTGTAGCATGGGCCACATGGTCAGCAGTAAAAATAAAAAATAAAAAAATAAAAATAAAGTTAAAGAAGGAGCGCTGACCCGGTTCCAGGGGTGGCCGGGTCAGAACCCTAAAATAAAGAACAAATATTTTTTAAAAACCCAGCGCCGACTGGGCCCCAGGGGATGCGCAGTCAGTGCTTGAAGAAAAAAAAGCCCCATACTACAGCTGTAGCGCGGAGCCAGGAACCTGGATTTTTTTTTTAAAAGGAGATAGTGGTAGGACTGTCTACCACCGCCTATGGAGCCCTGGCTGCAGCCAGGCCGGGCGGCAGTAGACAGTCCACCACCACCTCTGGAGCTCCCACCATGGCCAGGGCTCCGTAGGCGTTGGAGAGACTGTCTACTGCCACCTGGCCCAGCTGTGGCCAGGGCTCCGTTGGCAGCAGTAGACAGTCCCACCACCACCTCTGGAGCTCCGGCCACGGCCAGGGCTCCGTAGGCAGTCGAAGTACTGTCTACTGCCACCTGGCCTGGCTGCAGCCAAGGCTCCGTAGGCAGCAGTAGACAGTCCCACCACTGTCTCTGGAGCTCCGGCTGCAGCCAGGGCTCTGTAGGTGTTGGAGGGTCTGTCTAATGCCACTGGGTCCAGTTGCGGCCAGGGCTCCGTAGGTGGCAGTAGACAGTCCCACTACTGCCTCTTTAGCTCCAGCCACAGCCAGGTCTCCATGGGCGGTGGCAGGATGATCTACCGCCACCCGAACCGGTTCAGATTCATACAATTTTTTTAAAAAAAATCATATGAACTGAACCCGAACCGAACCATGGGTTTTCTGGTTCGTGCCCATCTCTAATGTACAGTATTCCCATCTGCAATAAAGGAAAATCTGCGAAATGCAGACACCTCAGCAAACTGACCTTGGGCTGCTGCTGCTGACGTGCACTTCCAAAGAGAGGCTTTTAACCCCACCCTAACCCCGTCCTAACACCTGAGCAAACAGATCTGGGGCTGCTGCTGCTGGCATGTATTTCCAAAGATAGGCTTTAACCCCCTCCTGACACCTCAGCAAACTGACCTTGTGCTGCTGCTGCTGGCGTGGACTTTCAGAAAGGTTTTTAACCCCCTCCTGACACCTCAGCAAACAGATCTGGGGCTGCTGCTGCATGCTTCCAGAAGCCCAAGGTCTTTTTGCTGAGGTGTCAGGAGGGGGTTAAAAGCCTCTATTTGGAAGCCTGTTTCTCTCAAGAAAAAAATCCATGATATACCGCATGATAGATAGCCGGACATGGCCATTATATGTTTTGGTGAGATCTCTAGGTCACAACTTGATTGATTGTACAAGCAGTAGTCTGGCTTAGTTACTGGGTCAGATTCATTGCATCAGGGAGAGCACCTGCCCCCTGATGCTCATGTGTTCCCATATTCTTTTTGGAAAGTCCATTTTTATAGGATCCCCTGGGGTGTCCACCCCGTGGGTTTCCCAAGTCCTTTACAACATTGCATTGGTGGCCTGTGCCATATGTCATTGCTGGGGGCCATTGGCTGTACCCTTGTGCTTCTGCCTGTAGCCCCTCCTGACTGACTTAACCTCATCAGCTGCTCCTCCATTGTGAGGGTGCTCGCCCACCACTTTTTCCATTTGGATCTGTCCCAATGCCTGCCAAACTGCCATTCACCTCCAAAGTTGTGACAGACAATATAAATAATTGTCTTAATTAACAACATGTACCCACAAAAGCAAAGCAAAGCAAAAGCAAAGTGTTCTGCTTATATACCGCCCCATACTACTACAAGTAGTCTCTGGGCGGTTTTACAATTTTAATTACAGAGTGCAGGCTACACATTGCCCCCCCCCCAGCAAGCTGGGTACTCATTTTACCGACCTCGGAAGGATGGAAGGCTGAGTGAACCTTGACCCTGCTACCGGGGATTGAACCCAGGTCATGAGCACAGTTTTACCTGCAGTACAGGCATTTAACCACGGCGCCACGAGGATACAGGGTGGGTGGGCTGGGATCACTCTGACTTTGGTTCGAAAAGGGGAGGTTCAGTCCCAGGCTCCTGTGAGTGTGTCATGCTCTCCAAGAAGCCCGGATTGACCTTTGTCACATGATTCCAGCTTGGCCCACCCATTTGCCTGGACTTTGCACATGACGCTACTGGTTGGGCTCTGCTTCCCATTCCTTTTTGTTTTAGGTGCTGCTCCGGCAACAATCTGCGGACCCAGTAAGTCAAGTCCTTTCTTTTCCACCCAATTTTGTGTCATGCACAAATCTGATTATCAGTAGATCCATTTCCGTATAGATATCCTAATAAGAGAAGGAAAAAAGTGGTTGTATCCATGAAAGTTCAAGTTCAACCATAACAGATTGGGGGTGGGGAGGAGGTGTGCTAAGGATTTGAAATTTGCTTCATACGAGATCCCCATAATATTTCCAAAACAAATTTAATATATCAAAATTATTTCCTTATTGTTTGCCATTTATCCAACTCTGTTCTAATCTTTGTTATTTCCCAACACAGGCACTACGTACTGTCTGTTTGATTCTCGTGTGTCCCGCATATCACCCTCGATGTGCTAATCTGATTTTGTGAAAGTAGTGAGTGTTAAGATGCTCTACTAACAAAGTTTAAAAAATCCTAGACAGGTGTGCATGCTCAGAACAAACGTGCCCTGACAGAAAGCCTAATAGTTTTAGTAACTGCATGTCATCAAGACAATTCTTTTCAGGATTTTCTAGATACCAGGTTCTCAAATATGGTTTGCCATCCCCTTCCACTGGGCATGCCCTGGGGACTTGGCCTCTTTGCCAAGGCTACACAGGCTGGCTTTTTCTCCTAGCAGACCCAGTCAGCCTCTGCGGCCAGATATATAATTCACTGAGTTTCCCAGTCAGTTAATTATGATTTATAACATAAATAGAAACATGATTTCAATAATGTAATAACAAACATAATTTAAAATATATTTGGTGAAATTAGGGACAGATAGGCATGCACAAATTAATCAGATCGTTAAACAGTACAGTCATGAAATGAATAAGCAATGCACCTACAGAGGAAGGTTGGGTGTGACAGGAAAGCCGTGAATAATTCTTGGGTTTTTCTAAACTCAGAACAGTGTGGTGATTAAGCAGAAGCCCACAGCTGAACAGTGGAACCAGTGATGCCCTGGCTCATTTGGCTGGCCTTTCGCTCCCACCCAGCCAGGTGATAGATGCCAGCAAGGAATGCCCAGTTTGGCTGGAACATCCTGGGTGGAGTCAGCCAGGCTCCAGTTAGCCACTTTATATGAAGGGTGTTGCCTTGTTTTGTTTTGTTTTTGAGGTGTACCCTGACATGGAAGAGCGACCTGTTCTGAGAGGAGAAGAGGTGGGGCAGCATTACATAGCTACAGTTACTGTTTACCAACATTTCCAACAGTGGAAAAAAAGAATGTTCCAAAGGCGAGGAGAAAGGGCCTTAGCTTTCCGTATAAAACTCAGACCAACTCAAGTTCCTTCAAACATGTAATTCATTCTGCTGCAAATGAAGCATATAAAAGGTGTGTCATCCACCAGCAATATAACAACTGGGCATTTGTCCTTTTCTATCGTTGCTTGCATTTTGGGATGATGACCCAGCTGTGTCACAGATGGCAAGGATGAATCTTTATAGCTGTAAAAAACTTAGCTTGTGCCTGTTCAGACTCCTGCTTTTTTTCTTCTTGCTAGAACTGTGTGTCCCTGCCAAATAATTTAGAAGAGACCATTTTAGAAAGGAAAAGGCTTTAACTAAAAGGCATTTCCATGTTGTCCATGGATTGCAAAACAGTATTCTACATGTTCTTTCCATGTGGACAGAAGTACAGTAGCAGCAACGGTTGATGCAAACTGCAACATTTTAAAAATGCAACTAAATTGCAACGGAAGCAAGCCATGGGAATAGGTGTAGTAGACTGGATAGAGCGTCAAGATGAGGGCTCAGGAGACCAGGGTTCAAATTCCTGTTGATCGGGGGTTGTTCTTGTGAAATGATCAACCCTAGCCCTAACCCTAACCCTAACCCTTGAACATCTCATGTATGGGGGGGGGGAACCTTATCATGAGTGCTTAAGTTGAAAGTGACTTAACAATATAAATTGGAATTTACAGACTAGTTTTTGCTCATGACCTCAATTGCCACATTAATCACATTCACATTTGCTGTCTATTAACCTTCTGCGACCTTTTTACCTTCCACAGCTCCCTCTTATGATGGGAATAGGGTGTTGTCCATCTTTTCCTGCCATGTCTGTGGGCTATGCGTTGGCCTACTCACTTCGGGGGGGGTCCACCCCCAGGGAGGCCCGTAAGGTTGCGACTTGCAATCAGGCCTTCTTGGTGGTTGGCCCATCCATGTGTAATAAACTGTCCACCGAGATACGCCTGGCCTCTTCTCTCACAACCTTTGAGTAATTAATGAAAATGGGGCTGTTTAAAGAAGCTCATGGCGATCGCTAATGTCTGTTTGTGCCCCTTGTGATTCATTTGTTTTCTGTTAGTATTTGTGCCTTTTGTTGGATTATTGTCCTTTTTTTTCTTTCTTTTTCTTCCTTTTTTGGTATGTTTCCTTTTGATTTCTATTGGGGTGTTTTTAATTGTTGTTTGCTTTGTTTGTACACCGCCCAGAGTTCCCTTTGGAAAATAGGTGTGGTTTATAAATCTAAAAATAAATAATAAATAAATATAATTTTTGCCTCCTTCTTGCATGGGGGGGGGAGGAGATGCCTCTCTCTCGGATGGGATGGGGGGGGCTACCTGGGTTCCCCTCTCCATGCATAAGAAGGCGATCCTTCTTTTTCTGCCTCAGGCAATCATGAGAGATTGGGTTATCCTACAAACTGGGGGGTACAACAGGCAAGAAGAAAGCAGTTATAGTAAAGGCCAGAAAGGATCAAAGAGTTGCAGAACATTTTAGTGGAATGGACAGAGACTAGGTGGCTTGGGCCGCGGTCACACCAGCATTCTCTGCATATATAAATTTCATGCGTATTTTTTTTTTTTGGACAGTCACATAGCTTCTAATGTGCAGTTAGTGTCCTCTCTTCTGCATTGTATTTTCCTAATCTGGTTCTGTCTCTACCTGTCTACTTCACATTTTCCCTTCTTTCCCAAGCTTCCGTTGCCGAAAAAGGGGAACAACAGTTTTTACTGCATATTTTCAGTATCCTGTCATGGTTACAGAAGCAAATAAGTAAGCATTTTCAAGCGAAGTTTCTAAATCCAGCCCCTGGCGGTGGTTATTGAAACTTCGCTGAAACTGCTGTTCAAGGGGTGTGGTCAACCGGGGCTCGAATTTACTTCCCTTTGTGGTTAGGATGTGATTATTTTCTGCACAGTTCGCCAAAGGGAAACTACAGAGAGAATGCTGGTATGACCACAGCGTTGTTCAATGTTTTATTGAGTGATGCGACGGCTTACTAACTGAATGAATGAGAAAACCAAGGGGAATTGTCAAGGCCTGATGAACCAGATGAATGGTGATCTTATCCACAGATAGGGAGGGCAACCAGAAAGAGGAAGAGCAAACAATAAGATGCATATTCATTGTAGCAGGGAGCCCACTGCAAACTTCATGGAACAAATCATGCTCTTTTAAAGGCACTAGGCTTCTTTGTGCTGGCATGGACTGTGCAATCTATAGATTGTGTGTTATTTTAAAATATTTTATTCAAAGCCCAGTTTATAGAGAATCATGATTCACAATATTTTTTAACAGTTCGTGGTGGAAATTCTGGTGTTATGGTTACTTTGTTTGAAACAGAACTAGTTGCCATGGTCTATTGTATGACAGACCTTATATATGTCAAATATCCCAAAGACATTGCAGAGATTACTCACTGGGAGATATGTCTGCCAGGAACCTTGGCCTCCTATCCATAAATGTAGGCCAGAGAGTACCAGTCTGAGACTTGAACATGTGGCAAGTGTGATCTCATATGTCTCGTGGACAAGGAGAAATTGGGAGGGGGACTGGACTTCTTTTTCTTGAGAGATAGAAACATTTCGCTGCTCATCCAAACGGCTTCCTCAGTCTGAATAAAGCTATTGTGAGTTCTCCATTTTATAGCTCACTTTGACTTCTTATCACCCTGGTCTGAAATAGGCTCACAAGATGAACAATGGCCTGAACAGGCTTGTTAGGTAGACAACAGTATCCATAGCCTTAAGGTGAACAATGGCCTAAGGTGCTGAAACTTATAAAGTGTGGGTCATTGGCGATGGCCTTGGTGGTGAAGATTTTTTGATTTGTCTGGATATTGTTGAAAGCATAGCCTGATAAGTAGCAGATAGACTGTGCCTGAGGCCCCCACCTCTGTTGAGAGAGGGGGTTTCAATGCTCACATGAATGGCTTCCCTGACCCCTCTCTCAAACCACCAATGTTCTCTGTCTAATATGTGTACATCCTCATCTTTGAATGAGTGCCTTTTATCCTTCAAATTCTGGTCCTGAGCTATTACCCCTCCTATGTTGCATTTTTAAGTGTTTTTAAATAAGATTGGATATTTATATTCCTTTTTAATTTTACTTCTAAACATCTCACATCCCACTGTTAAACTCCACGTGCCGGATGGTTGTTTTTTTTCCTTTTGCAGGTCGGGTCCGGTGCTCACGGGCCGGTACTAGAGTCCGCGCACTGGATCTTTTTTGTTATTATTATTGTATTTTTATTGTATTTTTTACTGCTGACCACGTGGCTCCTACCAGCTGTAGTGCAGCTGGTTGGCTTTTTTTTCCTGGACACCCCCTCCCTGCAGCCAGGAGGACCAACCGGACCAGGAAGGACCGTCCAGCCACAGCACCAGGTAGGAGACACCAGCAAACGAAACGAACCGAAATGAAACAGAAATTTCCGTTTTGATTGGGTTCGTTTCTCTAGTCCCAAGGTCTTCCCATCAGTGGCTGCTGTGGTTTCTGGTCCAACCACAAGAGTGTGCGCTAGCCATCAATGCTTTTATATGTTGTCTTTTTCATTAACCTCCAGGAAGAACCACATTTGTTCTGTAGGGTAACTTGTGTCAGAGACAAGCTCCCAAGTGTTCTCATCGCTTACCAAAGTCAACTGACAAAGTTGTCTAATCAGGAAAGTTGCTGCAGCTCATAGTCCTCTGAGAGCCTGCAACAGTTCAGGAAAGTTCTGGATTTTGTGAGTTCAGTGTGCATATACAGTATAAAACTCTTTGGTGATGTCCTCACTCTTCTCATTGTATCTTCTCGTGACATAGTGGTTCTACTGAAGTGTAGCTGGCCATAATGCATAAAATTTAAGGAAATGTTGCAGAAACCCAAACATGCATTTGGGTGCACATGATATCTGTGCCATGTGACTGTGAAGCAACACAAGGAAGGGGTGAAAAGTCTTAGTAGCAGAGGGGAACATTTCACTGGTGCAACCATGGACTTAGTTTTCTTATCTTGTCCTGGGTGTATTTTTGAAAGCAACTCTCTAGATTGGATATTACTCAATTGGTTCAGTTGGTATATTGTGTAAATTTCACTCTTCTCTATTTACAGGAGGTGTTTATTTTATTTTCTGCTTGTGAACACAGGGAAGTATGAAACACTATCAAGATCTATACAATTGCCTGGAAACAGAAAAAGGAGATAAGGTCATTTTTCAATTAGCACAAAATAAGGCCACCAGAGACACTAGGCCAGTGGTGGGGAATCTTTGGCATTCCAGGTGTTTCGGACCACAACTCCCAGAATTCCAAGCCGAGATTGCCAGTGACAAAGGACTATGGGATTTGTGGTCCAAAACATCTGGAGTGCCAAAGGTTTGCCACCACAGCACTAGGCTCTATGTGTCATAAAGAATAAGGATGGTAAAAAGACTCCAAGACAAACTGGAAATCCTATAACGATGGCATAATCATTTCCATGAGATCTGCAGCACTGAATTTCCACATTCACAACTTATGGCTCAAAATGCTATATCCAAATTTTATTTTATTTTTTTTTAAAAAAATGCTATACTAAGAACACCAGCAGCTGGGTGCGATGCTCAGCTACACTTACCGATTTTCCGGTGATGGTTGGAGTGCACCAAGGCTCTGCACTGCTGCCACTCCTGTTTATACTAGTAAAGACCTACAGCAAAATGCTCTCTGGACCATGCTCTACACACTGACAATGTCATGAGCTTCAGTGGCAACCACTTGGCCTAAACATCAAGAAAACTGCGTACTTAGAGACTGTTATCACCCATGGAACACTCCAAATAAATGGAGAAATACTAAAGAAGGTGGATAATGTATCATCCTGTATCTTGGCTCCCATCTCCAAGGTGATGGTGGCATCAGTGGTGACGTGCAAGCAAGGGTGCATGTGGCCTGGTAATGTTGGTAAGAACTCACTGGTGTGCTTTGCAATCAAAGAAGGCCAATCTGTCTCTAATCCAAGATTTGTAAGATGATTGTCCACCCTGTTGCATTGCATGGCATAGAGTGCCGGGCAGCAACAATAGGCATAGAGAGATGCCATGGAAATGTGTGTGCATATCAGGTATCTTCGTACTCAACCATGTCACAAATGATACTACCAGACACTAATTAGGTGTGCTATCAATAATAGAGAAGATGAGTAAAAGCTGACTCTACTGCAATAGAGACGTCCTCAGAGCAGCACCTTCCAATGTGCTTACCAGCTTGAAAATTGATGGTTGGCAGCCGCACAGGTGACCGAAACAGAAATGGCAGGGCACTGTCAATAAGGACATGCAAATTATCAGCCTGCACCCTGAGGAGTTGTTCAATCAGGGAAAGTGCCATTTCAGAAGAAGAAGAAGAAGAAGAAGAAGAAGAAGAAGAAGAAGAAGAAGAAGAAGAAGAAGAAGAAGAAGAAGAAGAAGAAGAAGAAGAAGAAGAAGACAGGGAATTAGGGAGCTGGTGGCTTGGGGCTTCAATCAAAAGGCTGCCTGGTAAGTTTCCTCTGGTTTAGGTACTGGCCCAATACAAAGGTTGTTTCTATATCTACATCTACATGGCATTGGCTAGTAAGATGTCTAGTATGGACATATACTGGCCCTTTGTCCCAGCTGCCTGTCACAATCCCCAGGTGTACCTGTGTCATATCACAAAACAGTTAAAGATAATCTCAATTGCAGAATGTTGATATCTTTAGCCACATCTGTTGATTAAAAAGGCAAAAACCCTTCCTTGATGTAAAATACATGAAAAATCAACTCAAAAGGAAAAGAAGCAGATACAAAAAACCCAGCTCCACCATTCCCACTATTGTCACCTCATGGGCCCTCCACATATGCACAGCTCTGTATTGTCATGTCTCGCCTTGCTGAGTCAACTTCAGAAGTGAAGATGACATGTTGCAGACAGAGAGGGCCAGTGAACCATGGGGACTCAGTGGTCCATGGAAACCCTGAAGAGAAGACCTAATGCCACTGTTGACAATGAAATCTTTGGCAATGTGGAAACCCTGGCAGATATGAGGCCCATTTGCCCAGTCAAGGACAAATACTCACAATGTTCAAGGGGGGGGGGATTAATGGCAGCATCCCAAGGTTTCTTGATAACAGGAAACAATAGGATGTGTGGGAAAGGCACGCTCAAAGATATACTGTGAGCTCAGATAGTTTGCTTGTGGGACACAACTCATTCAACTGCCTCCATGTTCTGCCTCTCTTTGCCTTGGCAAGATTCCTCAGAACTATGTTACTACACTGGTCCCCCGCCCTTTTGCGGTTCATATAATGCAGCCCCGCTATATTGCGGGACCGCAGTACAATGGTACCCAAAAGGTTTTTCTCCCCCACCCCAGTGCCAATCAGCTGGAGCCAGGGGCTAACCTCCATGGAGGCATCATGCGCCGCTGGCCCGCATCCTGGGGGGGGGGTCAGGAGAAGCAGTGTGCAATGTTTAAAATGTCCATTGCTTAAAGACATTTTAAAAATTGCATGCCGCTTCCCTGCGCCCGGGGGGGGGGGGTCAGGAGAAGCGGTGAACCGTGTTTAAAATGTCTTTAAGCAATGGAGCCAAGCACTTGGTTCCGTTGCTTAAAGACATTTTAAACATTGCCCCCCCAGGCCTGACCTGATCTGCATCCGTATATCACAGATTTTCAATTATTATGGGTTGGGTCAGGTCCCTAACCCCCGCAATAGATGGGGGGTTACTGTACCTGGACCATATCACAATCTATTTCTACTTGCCACTTGTGGTTTAAGTTGATAAATAACCTGCACTGGACTTTCTGACTTGATCACCAGACTCAGAGGCATCTGTGGCAGGGCGGGTGGGATGGAATCAATATCTCTTGGGAATAGGTTTGAAATTGCAGATGCTGAAAAATGCAGAAGTATAGAATGTACAGTGTTATACATGGGATGGTGTCTGCTTCCCTCTAGTGGTCAGTTCTGGTATGCTCTGGAAATGCATACAAATATGTATTTCTGGGTTAAGATTTAATATTTTCAAGCAATGGATATGTGAATCAGTGACTGTTGGGACAGGGGTTTCTATTGGATTCAGACTGGAAGGCAGGATTCTACTGTACTCTTCTTGGAATGGCACTAGTTTTGAAAAGGCAGCTCAACACAGGCTGCCCGCAAAGATAACTTTTGTCCAATCTCCCTGTTAAATAATGACTATAAAATATTTGGTACAAAGATTGAAATCGGCCCTTAAGGATGCTATACATGAAGATCAATGTGGCTTCTTACCTAAAAGGCAACTATATTTTAGAAATGTGCTGAATATTATTGAGTATTTCAAGAATCATAATGAGAAACAGTTAGCCATGATCTTCTTAGATGCTGAGAAGGCCTTCGATAATTTGAATTTGCCTTTTTTAAAAAAATCAAGATGCTACAAGAAATGAGGTTTGGAGAGGATTTTATAAACTGGATGAGTTCCATAAGGCTCATATTATAGTCAATGATGATTTAAACCCTATAATATTCAAAAGGGGGTAAGGCAAGGCTGTCCACTGTCACCTTTGTTGTTTATCTTAGTAGTGGAAGCATTAAATAGAAATATAAGGAAAGATGAACAAATTGAAGGAGTAAGAATTAAGAAAGAAACATATAAATTAAGAGCATTCACCGATGATCTAGTCTTGATACTGGAGGACTGTTTAAAAGGCATAGAGGTATTAATGTCCAAAATAAAGGAGCTTGGATCCTTAGCAGTTTTCAAAACAAATAAGGAAAAAAGTAAAATGATAGTAAAGAATATGACTTCACAAGATCAATTACAGCTAATTCAGTAAAGAGGATTTAAAATAGAAAAAAGTGAAATATTAGGGATTACTGTAACCAATAAAAAAAACTCCATGCTTCCCAAGGTCTGGGAACAGCAACAACCAAAGCCTTCTGTGATTTAGGACCCAGCCTTGTTTACTATACCTAATAAAAAGCTTCCAGCCCCTTGGGAAGGCGGACTCCAAACATTGTGCTCCAACCCAAATCAATGTGTTGCGTCATGACTGCAACAGTTATATACACATGTGTAATGGCATAGATCAGTGTTGGCGAACCTATGGCACGGGTGCCAAAGGTGGCACTCGGAGCCCTTTCTGTGGGCACCTAAGATCGCCCCCTTCATAGCCACCTGTATTCAGGTTAAATGGCTGTATTGGCACTTTGGTGAATAATTAATGGCTTTTGAATTGCAGTTTGGGCACTCGGTCTCTAAAAGGTTCGCCATCACTGGCATAGATCATTGCAATCTATAGGTTGCTGCTTGTGTTTCTTGTTGCACACCAGGCCATGCAATTCACTCACAGTAAAAGAATGCAAGTTGACTTCCAAACTAAAAGGAATCCACTGTTATAATTTACACCATTATACTTAGGACAGCATATGTAAGCAATAGGATCATGGGCCAATATACATGAAGGTTTTATACATTTAAAAGAAGTAGTTGTTGTCGCCCAGGAAATTCATTCTTCTGCCATTTTAAGTAGTTGTCCCAGCGCACTGACTCAGAAAGTATCTATTTTACCTGAAGTGTGGCCCTGGCAACTTTGTCCAGTTCCCGCACAGCCAATATATCCTAGCATTTTTCTATTAGTAAGGGCTAATAGAGTCTGTCAGTGGTTCCTCTGCACATTTTGGTCTCCCCTCTCCCTCACCCCATTCCAGTTTGCCATTCTGGAAATTTGCCTTGCCTAAGCTTTGGAGTTCCTGACTTGGCATTTTTGCATGTTGTGGTCACAGCTTTGGACTGTATTTGGATGAGGAGGAAAGAGGTAACATTTCCTCTCTAACATTATTTATGCCCCTTCTTGTTCAAACTGAGGCTATACTGCCAAGCCAGGCCAACGCTCATCCAAAAACTCGCTTCTGCCTTCAAGAAAGTGTTGGGTTTTTCTTTTTCTTCTTTTTTTGCTTGCTTGTTTTTTCGAGTTATTGCGGGTGTTCTTGAATAATTGCTCTCCCTCTCTGCAGTAACTAAGGGGAGTTATTGGAAGCAAAGGGAGACAAATTATTCAATAACTTGTCCTGGAGACAGGACAAAAAGCAGTAAGATGTGATTATCAGATTATAGGCTCTGTGAGCATCAGAGGACAAGTTACTGTATTAATAGTTTAGCAGAGTCTGTAAGGAGAGACTGCCCCACCGCTTGACATGAAAGCACTCAAGCAGAAGTAGAGAAGGTTTTATTTTAAGATGGCTGCCTTGCCTGAGGGCTGGAATAAACTACCTAAAGTTCTGTTCTAATACTTCGACACAGACTTAGACTAATTTAACAGGCACTCCTTTTCCTCAGAGAAAGATGGGGGGTGGGGTGGGGGACTGGGTCTAGAGATCTTTACCAGAAACATTTCTCCACCCTTACCAAACTACAGTCACAAGATCAGGAGAAGCTGGGGCCATTAATGTCTGCACATCATATGTTTTTAAGTCTAGACATGCTCCCAGATTAGTCTACTTGCTCATATTTAAAAGCCTAAAAGTATCATCCATGGGGCTAGCTTTACTGTCTAATGCAAAACTGAGCCTTCTCCTTCAAGAAGAAAATTCTACAATGGGTTGTAAGTAGAGATGGGCACGAAACGAACAATTTTTTCGTTTCTGTTTTTGTTTTTTCATTTCGTTACGTAACGAAACGACAAACGAATTTTTGTCTCTAAAATGAAACGAAACGAACAGAAACACCGGAAATTTTGTCGTGCGTTTTGTTTCCGTTACTGCAATATGAGTGAATTGCTTAAAATCCTAAAAAAATCTCACAAAAAAAAATTGAAATTAATGGTAATGAAATGGTAACGGAACAAACAAAAATGAAAACGAAAATGATTTTTTTGCAAAAATTCATGAAAAATGGAAACGAACCGAAACGGACCCTACAAACGACAAACGACAAATGAAATGCCATTTTTTTAATTTGTGCCCATCTCTAGTTGTAAGACAGAGACACATGGACTATGTGACCTCTCCTCATCCTCTGAAGCTAGCCTTCTAAAGATCACTTAGCTGTGCCCGTTGTCCTAATGAGAGTAGACCTTTGGCACAGAGAAACAGGCAAGTTCTTGTCCTTTGCCTCAAGCATCAAAATATATTGGGCCATCTTGTTCATCTATGAAAAGGATGCCAGGAATCACTGAGATAACGTTTATCTACAACGACTTATTTCCTCTGCGGTGCTATTTGCTTAACGTACGATAAACAGCTCAGCCTTGCACTGCCAAGTTGTTACTTAATAAATGTGCACACCTTCCTTTTATTTTTGCCTTATTTTGATTATTGTACTTATTTCCCCCCTGCCCTTTTCAGATAACAGATCTGAACACTGAAGTTATTTTCTAGGGGCAGCTTGTAACAAATTAACTAAGTATGGGTGCATGTCATGCCTCTTGTATTTTTAGTGGAAGGCATTTAAAAAATATAGAGTAAGGTTTTTCTTTCTATCTAATCTCTACTTCACAAAGGGCAGTATATCTACGCATTCATTTATAAAACAAAATATCCATTATCTTAACCTAAACTGCACAGTTCAAACGGTGCGGTCCCTTGGTTTGGTAGCTGAAATCCAAGAAAGGCTGAGTCAAGGAAGGTTCTGTAACATTCAGTATGACTAATCCAGCATGGATTGTTCACTGGTGTGGAGGTTCAAATTTCTTAATGTTCTAAAATGAAGAACATGTTTTTAATTATAAAATAAATGAAACCATCTGGATCGTGTTAGTAGGATGCCATACACTAGGGAACAACCGGAAAACTGCCTAGAGTCACAACCGAGACGTGAGAATGGGGGTGGCTGAGGTCATACTTTGCAATCTTGGAGTGGAGAATGAAAATGAAATGTTTAAGGTGGCCATTTTTAGGGAGAGCTCCCAGAACTAAACCCTTACTTTACTATAGTGATCTTTGGAAGCAATCCTGAAAGACTCTGTGTTGAGTTTGCAATGATCTCCCAATGGAACCTTTTGGAAATCCCTTTATTAAAAAGTGTTCTGCTTATATACCGCAGTTTCACCTGCAGTACAGGCATTTAACCACTGTGCCACGATATGCCTGTAAGAATTTTACTGCCAATTAACTTTCCTGATAGGTTCAGGAATACTGTCAATTTCAGTGGAGCTGAACAAAACCCTTGATTATGTAAGGTAAATTAAGACACGGAGGAGTGATTCAGGACCCCATCTTGTTTTTCCTCTATACATTCATCTGACGTCCGGCATAAAATGTTGCGGTCTTTTCAATCTCCTGCTGCATTTAATAGGTGTAATTGTGTCTCTGCCTATCCTAGCAATAGGATCATTAAGTTTGCAGATGACACAACTGTGATTGGGCTCATCTCTGGCAAGGAGAGTGAGATGGCTTACAGAGATGAAGTGGAGAGGTTGACCAAGTGGTGTGTAGAATTAATAACTTGCACCTAAACATAAAGAAAACAAAGAAGGAGCTTGTGGTGGATTTTAGGAGGCAGAAAACTGATATTCAACCACTGGTGATTGATGGGACTGGTGTGGAAGGGTTACAGGTTTTAGATTTTTGGGCACTGAGTTACAGGAGGATCTGTCTTAGCGTGTCAGCACAAGGGGGCTTGCAAGTATGCTCAGCAGAGACTATTTTTCTTGAGAACTTTAATGAAAAAAACATCTTCCACAAAAGCTGCTGCTGGCCTTCTATCATTGTGCAATTGAGAGTGTGCTTGCTTACGGGTTATGTGTGTGGTATGGAAGTTGTACCCATTGGGATAGGACAGTGTTGCACAGAATCATAAGAATTGTGGAGAGTATTGTGGGCTGTTCACTCCCCACACTAGAACAGATTTATACTACCAGGTGCCACTGTAAAGCATTAGATATATTAAGAGAAGATCCATCATATCCTGGTCATCGCCTCTTCGAGTTGCTGCCATCGGGCGGAGATCTAGAGTACTGAGGGCGAGAACAAACTGTCTCAAAAACAGCTTCTTTTGGCCTTAAACAGAAATTCTGGACTTTGAAGTCAGCTTATTTTATATGTCATATTTTATGTGTTGCAGCTGTTTTTAAATCTATGTGGAATGTTTTATATGAGGTGAATGTAGTAACCATGAAATTTCATTGTTCCTGCAAGGGGGCAATGACAATAAATATTCCTATTCCTATCTTATTCCTTTCTGGACTGGGGTGACTGTTTTATCCAACACTAACCAATAGTTCCTTCCTTGCCTCTGATTCAAAGAGGCTTCTGCCACTCTGTAATGTCCCTTTTTTCCTTCTCTCCATAGTCTGTTGGAAGTAGTTATTCTGTGGAGGCCTGTTGGTGATGGCTGCTAAGTTATGTGTGTTCAGTACGCTGTGGATCTGTTCAATTGTTAGTAAATGAAACCTTTTATTCTTCCAATTGTCTCAGAGTGAGTTATTGAGATTGGAAGTGCCAGTTGATGATAAAAAGCTGTGGACTACTCTGGGGAACCTGAAGCTATTTGGTGAACTAAAAGGCATGTCTAATTACGAATATAAATACGAAATCTTTAATACAGCCGTATTTCCAATGTCACACTGAAGTATTTGTGAAGTATCCAACAACACAAAAGGCGACTCTACACATGGACATCACCAGATGGACAATACCGAATCAGATTGACTATGTTCTCTGCAGCCAAAGATGGAGGAGCTCTATACAGTCAGCAAAAACAAGACCTGGTGCTGACTGTGGCTCAGATCATCAGCTTCTTATTTCAAATTTTAAACTTAAACTGAAGAAAGTAGGGAAGATCACTGGGCCAGTCAAGTATAACCTAAGTCAAATCCCATATGAATACACAGTGGAAGTGAAGAATAGATTCAAGGAACTAGATTTGATGGACAGAACACCTGAAGAACTATGGATGGAGGCTTGTAACAAGTGATACTTTATTCTAGACTTGACGCTGTCCTTGTTTAGGTGCTATCTCAGTGGTTTTCTGTACCATTAACCATGGTATCTTCTAGGTCATCTGTATGGCATGGGACTTGGAAACACTTCCAGAGGGGAGAACCCAGAAGGTGGTGCTGGGGCACTCCTGTTCGACACCCTGGCCATTGCCCTGTGGGGTACCTAAGGGTTCTGTTTTGTCCTCTATGCTATTTAACATCTACATGAAACCATGGGGAGAGGTTGTCTGGAACTTGGGGCTTCAGAATCACCCATATGAGGGTGACACCCAAATCTAACTCCCACTTCTATCTAAATCTGTTTTGGCTCTACATCAGTGTTGGCAGTAATGAAAATGAGGGTGAACAAACTGAAACTTCTTCCAGACAAGACAGAGGTGCTCCTGGTCAGATGAAAGGCAGATTAGGGACCAGGAATGCAGCCTGAGCTGAATGGAGTCTGCATCTGGAGATACAGGTGTGCAGTTTGGGTGCCCTCCAGGATCTGCAGTTGAGCCTGAGTGCCCAAACTTTGGTGGTGGCCAGGAATGCATTTGTATGGGTTAAAGTAGTGTGCCAGCTGTGCCCATTCCTGGAGAAGTCTGACCAGTCCACAATGAGACATGCCCTTTGTTACATCTCAGCTGGATTTCTGTAATGCACTTTATGTCCAGCTGCCTCTCGAAAGGCACAGGTCCAAAACTCAGCAGCCAGGTTGCTAACTGGGGCTGGTTACAGGAATCACGTAACTCCTGTGTTACAACAGTTCTACTGGCTGATCTGTTTCTAGGCACAATTCAAGGTGCTGGGTTTAACCTATGAAGCTTGCTCGGAAACTGCCTCATCTAATCGTCATTTACAAGGACATTCCAGCCCCTTGCTGAGAAATCTATGCTTTAATCACAAGGCGAATTCCTGGGTTCTTTTAACTCACAAAAAGTCAATCCTTCAAAGGCAATGTAAATTGCAATGAAGTTTTATTTCTAAACAGAATGACAAATTAAGATAGATGTAAAATGCAAGCATATGTTCCCTAAAAACAAAAAAACTATTCTAAGTAATCTGTCCTAACTCATTTATGAAATCCATGACTATTCCAAATAATTCTAAACTCTGGCTTAACAGGGAATCATCTCAAAGCATAACAAAAGCAAGGTGATGTGAAGTAAAGAAGAGTAATGGTGATTCTTCTCTCTTTGTCTTGATAAGGATTTCTTGCATGTGATTCTGAAATGTCCAATTAGCATCAGAGTCCATGCTTCCAGAAAACTGTATTTTAACTAACTAATGTATTCCACAGATAAAGTCTACTACAGAGTGAAATCTGTGCTGCTAATATGAGACTAAGAAAATGAGTCTATGTCCTAGCATCCCTAATTTCCTTACAAAGCTCTCAACAGCTTGAGGCCAAGCTACTTCAGGGGCTGTATCTCTCTTTATGAGCCTGCCTTTTATGAGCTACTGTTTTGTTTTGTTTTGTTTTCTTTTCTTTCCAGGAGTGCTTGATTGCCCTCCTCTCTGCTTTGTTCTTGTAGGATCAGGACCTTCTTTTTCACATGAAAATGAACTTCTCAGTGGATCACTCCACGCCCAAGCATGTCCCTGCAGAAATGAAAGCTCCAGTCTTTGTAAAAACAAAGCAGAGAGGAGTCTTCAGAACACAGAAAGGAAGCAGCAAGGTCCGTTTGGCTTCTCCATACACTTCTGTGTATACGATGGCCCTTAAGTTTTTCATGCCATGATTTTGGAAAAAATAGCATCGTAGACTCGGAAAAATACGGTATTTGATAGCACTGTATGCATAAATAATTTTAACGTTCATAATTTGAACTGGTGCCCATGGTTAAGTCAGTAACTGACATAAACATTCATTCTTTGTTCTGTACCCTTTTTTCTTGGATTTTTGTTCATAGCCTCTGATGGGCACAGATTGGGATTCAGGAAGCCAAATCAAAGAATTATGTTTTCTCTTTCTAGTACTCAGAATAAAAAGCAAAATTGCCAAAAACATTTTGTGCACATTTGTACTTGCAGTCCTTCCCTTCACAGCAGTGCAACAGAACTTTTTCCATATGGCCTGTGCTTCCTTTTCCATATATTGGAACCAATTCATGTATTCCATAATTCCTTCTAAGAAATCCAGTGCCTTTGAAGAGCTCATTCCTCCGGCAAAGGCAAATTTATTCCGTAAGTCCTCTGACTTAGTGGTTTAAATTAGAAAACCAAAACCAGCTCCATTCCTTTCTTGCATGTGTTTTCTCTTATAAGTTCTCATACCGTGTTTAATTTATGGAGTGTATTGATTTGTCTTTATAGCTTCCCAACATGCAGATGTCTTTTGTACCAGGGAAAGGAAACTGGGGTGGGTTTCACGTAACAGGCTGAACCTGGCATCCATGGCTGCTCCTCAGACACTAATATACATTGACTTGGGTGAGTATGAGGTTGTTGAACTGTGACGGAACTAGAAAAGGGGCCAAAAGAAAGGAGGGTGGTGTGTTGAAGGCAAGTTCCGTGACTAGTTTTGTACTGTAACACCGTTGGTCATGAACTTGTGGTTTTGACCCTGTTTAGTCTCTGTTTCCGTTTTCTCACAGTTGTAATAACTTGTTTCGTGACAACTGTTACTTCACAGTTTTGTTCCATGACAAATTCTGAAATTGTCTTGCTTTCTTAACCCTTTTTTTAATATCGTAAATAAAACTTGTTTGATATCTCAATTTACTGGTCTTCCAGGATTTACATATCAATACTACAGAATTTTCAGTACTTTCTTTAATAAACATTTGCGCTGCATGGTGTTTCCCACAGGGAAACTAATGTAGAATGCCGTTTCAGCCACTGACGACTAGGTGGACACTGGTTGTTGCCACACGGTCCCTTGTCTCAGAACAGGAACCGGGAACAAACGGTGACAAGAGAATACCCCAACCTAGCACCAGGTACAGTATTGTAACACTTTGATCCCGCTCTGGGGGCATGGTTGAGACATGCCCCCAGAGCGGGATCCAGCTATTGAGCGATGGACGTGGAGTAAGATGTTTTTGTACTGGTCTGAAGTGCAACACTTACAGAGACAAAACGGATGTGAAGTAACCACCTCTGGCATCTCTCATTTGCTTGAAGGTTGCTCTGGATAATCCTTGAAGTCCCTTTCAGCTGCATCACTCTACATTACCAACTTGTTAATACAAATCTATGGCCATCCAAACAGAATGAAAAAGCAGAATGTTACCATTTTTCAGTCCTACCTGCTGATATTTTCATTTCTACAGTGCCACTAAAAAGGCCAGTTTCGGTTTTCACTCCAGAGCTGCATCAACTAGAGCAGAATTGATTCTCAACCACCTAACCATATCAATTTGCTTTCAGAGTCATTTTATGTTCTAGAAAATACAGTAATTGAAACCAGAGAGCTAACATATTTTATGTCTGGAAGTGGGACAAGAGGTTGTGTTGGAACAGAAAAATAGTTGCTTATGTTCATCCCTTCTGTGCAGAATGGACGTGATATAACGTGAATGACAGGGAACATCCTGTGCAATGCTTCTTTTACAGCTGTGCTTCCTCCCTAGCTACACACCCTCAGTTCCTAAAAATAGTCTCTATACAGTACTTCATTAAGATGCCACTAACTAATATCCCTCTTGGTCTTCAGAAATAAAAATGTCAACAGAAAACATCTGGAGGGGTCACTTAGCCAAATAGCATTCCCTAGATAAAACCTATGCAAACAAACGAAATATGTATTGTAAACTGAAGGAATTTCAGCAGAGCTGGGATAGTCCATTTTGGAAGGGAGCAAGAGGTGTGCTGCAAACAGATTAACCTGTAGAAGTCATCTGATGTGGGGAAACTGAGAGGACCGAGCAAATGCAATGACAAATTCTTGCTGTGTAATTTTATGTTGGCATAAGCCTAAAAATATGAAGCCATGAAAACCTTTGAAACTCCCTCCCCCACATTTAGTTTGTGGGGCTCTCTAGAGTTCTTTTTGCCCAGGGTAAGCCTTTGGAGGCCTCCAAATGCAGGAGAGGGAGCCTTTAACATTTTTAAATATTTAAAATATTCAAAAAATATTAATCATACCCCTACCCCTACCCCTACCCCTGCCAAAACCAGGTACCAGATCTGATTTGATAGTGAGTTTTCATTATAAAAAAAGTCCCCTGTCCACATCCTAAAGGCTTCCTATCCCCAGGAAGTCTCAGAACCTGAAGGGAGAAGGAAAGAAAACATCTCATGAGTTTCAATGTATGTTTCCAGTGCCCAATCCTGGTTACTCTGGCATAAAGCCAGGATTTTGCCCATAACATCACTTCTCCTTCCATCACATGATCACTTGGCAGCTCCTGTTTTTCCACATGGCGATGCTCTAACACTGCCTTTCTTTCCATTCCATCCCTTCCAAGAGGGGAATGTGAAAGGCCTGTTGACTATTATTTGCAATCAATGTGATCAATAATAGCCTTGGGAAAAACTGAGCTCAATGTTTCTTGCATCTGGAGTGGGTGTTGGACTTGTTTTTTTTTTTAATGATCCAGATGGCTAGCACATGTAGCAGCTGGTTCTTGGAATCATAGACTAAATACTATCTACAGTGAACAAAAAGTTTTATGAGATTAACTCCAGATTTCAGAAAAAGATAAAACAGGATCTTCTGCCTCTGATTATGAGATTAATGGGAGAGGAGAGAGAGAAAGATGCCAGAGGAAGTGAAATCATTACAACAGGCGATAATGCAGAGAAAGGAACCCACACAGTTATTCTCAGTTATGGTATCTATGCGCAAAGTCCCACTGGGTTCAGTAAGTGTAGGTAAGAAAGGGGGATAGGGGATTATCTGCAACATTAATACACTTCCTGATGGAATTACAGATTATTTCTAGCACCTGCTTCCAACACTACAAGTTACCTTTTTAAATTAATTTAGCATTTCGCAGCTGAATATTGGTGGGGAACTGCAATGATTGAAGAGGGAGCAAGTAGTTTATTAATGTAGACTCCTCGTGTGAGCCGAATTACCTGAGGCGTAATCACTGTGGGGAACTCGCCAAGAGCTTTTTTGCCCACAATAGCATATGGAACCCCCTCTTCAAACAACTGTATTCCAAGATGGAAGTGACAAATAGGGTTAGCATGGTCTCTCTTGTTGTGTGTGCACTCCACAGGCTTTAATAATGGTCGAATAGGGCTTCTATTTATTCCTGAAAGACTTGGGGTGTTAGTTTGAGGGAGAAGCAGAATGGAGGACTGGATGGAAAGGGAGAGGACTTCCTCAGCTGACTATGTCTATAGCGAGTACATACAGGAACATGGGATGTGTGCCACAAGGCTTAAACATTCCAGTTTACTGGACAAAAATTCAAATGCTCTGTTTTCCATTCTGCTCAATGATATCAGGTGTACCCTTGGAGCATAGGGAGCTGTATGGCAATAAGCCAGTCTCTTGGTCGTTCTAGCCTAGTCCTGTAAAAACTAGCGGGCAGCAGCTCCTCAATCACTTCCTTCTCTGGAATGAACTGCCACACCTCAGAGGTAAACCCTGGAGCTTCAGAGAAATACTAACATCTCCCCAAATTGGACCGGGGCAAACAGGCTTAGACTCAACCCGGAGAAGACAGAGGTTCTGTTCTTCAGGGCATCCTCTGCTGGGTACAGTGGTCCTCTCCCCAGTTTGAGGGTACTACCCTTCAACTGGTGGATATAGTGAGGAGTCTGGGTGTGGTCTTGGATCTGGCTTTATCCCTGGAAGCACAGGTGGTAGCCATTTCCACTTTTTTCCCTTCAGCTGATTGCCCAGATTTGCATGTGACTGGATGAGGCCTCCTTGAGAACAGCTATGCAGGCACTCATGATTTTGAGGATAGATTACTGCAACACTCTCTGCCTGGAGTTGCCCTTGATCCTTGAGCCTTGTGGCGCAGTGGTTAAATGCCTGTACTGCAGGTAAAACTGTGCTCACGACCTGGGGTTCAATCCCAAGTAGCAGGCTCAAGGTTCACTTAGCCTTCCATCCTTCCAAGGTCGGTAAAATGAGTACCCAGCTTGCTGGGGGGGCAATGTGTAGCCTGCACACTGTAATTAAAATTGTAAACTGCCCAGAGACTACTAAAAGTGTTATGGGGTGGTATATAAGCAGAACACTTTGCTTTGCTTTTCTTTGCTTTGCTTTATTCGGAGACTGCAGCCTGTACAAAGTGCAACGGCCAGACTGGTAGTGGGTGCAGGCAGATATGACTGCATCACCCCAGTCTTGGGCCATCTGCATTGGTTGCCCGTTGCGTCCTGAATAAGGTTCAAGGTGCTGGTTTTGATTTACAAAACCCTCCACGGCTTGGGACCTGAATACTTGGCAGAGCAAATCTTCAAAAGGTCATCTGAGGCCTGACCCACCAGAACATAGAATAGAATAGAATAGAATAGAGTTTTATTGTCATTATGCATACGCAAGATATGCACAACATCACAGGTGTTCCCACTTTGGGTGGCCACGTATAGGGAGGCCCGGAAAGCAGCTACTCAAAATGGGGCTGCCCCTACACTGTGGAATAAACTGCCTAGTGAGAGCTGCCTTGCACAGTCACTGCTGGCCTTTAAAGAAGCTCTTAAGATGCTGCTATTTAGAGAAGCATTTGGTGACCATTAATAATAATAATTTATTATTATTATTATTATTATTATTATTATTATTATTATTATTATTATTATTATTATTATTATTATTATTATTATTATTATTATTATTATTATTATTATTATTATTATTTCTGTCCTGGCCATAAGTCCGCCTGTCAGTTATTATTAGTCTATTTTATTTGTCTGTGATAACTGTTTATTCTATTGATCTATTTGATTATTTATACTCTTATGTTATATATATTCTTTTGTAATTTGTGACTGCTGTAAACTGTCCAGAGTTCCTCTGGGAGACATAAATAAATAAATAAACTTCTGCCTTATTTCAGAGGTATAAGGTTTTATTAGACATGACATCATCCAGAAAAGCATACACTGGAGCTAGCTGAAAATAATACAAGCAAATATGTAAAATGTTTCTCTTACACACCAAACTTGCTTTTTTCAAACATCCCTAGTGGAGCAGGATTTGATTCAATGGGAGGGGAAAGAGAACTCTGAAAAGCTGGCAAACACTACCCGGCTTATTGTGTGTGGGGAAAATGAATGTGGCCAGCAGGCCAGAATTCAGCTGAACCTTCAGAAGCAAAAATACACTATTATAGAAGGACAAGTTGTTCTTCCCACAGCTTTTTTTTTTAAATTAAAGAGGTACAAATGTATCCTCTCTCTTGAATTCACGCCTTGATGGTGTGAGGAGATAGAGTATCTGACCAGAATAAACTCAATGGTGTAGCTGGAGAGGGGCAGGGTGGACAAGGGGGGAACATATGTCCTCAGGCACAGCATCTGGAAGAACCAGATTACAAGACCTGGGCAGGGCTGTTAATGACAAGAAATTTTGGTTTCAGTGATTCATAGGATCATCATAAGCTGTAGGCAACCTACATATAACAAACATTGTATCAATAAACAGCCATTTAAAGAAAGTAGACTTCTTCGATAAAAATAAATTCACTCACCACCATGTATTCTTGAAGGCTTTCATGGCCGGTTCTGATAGTCATGAGTTTTTTGGGAGGTTTGGCTGTGTTTTCTTTTTCTTTCTGACTTTTCTCCAGACTCTGTGGCTGGCATCTTCAGAGGGCAAGGAGCATATTGGGAGTAACGCTCCAGCCCGACCTCAATTTGTATCCAAACTGATCTGGGGGTGAAGCGTTTCTCTGTGAGGTGGAAAGGTGACTTTAAAGCAAACCCAAAGCAAAGTGTTCTGCTTATATACCACCCCATAGTGCTGAAGCACTCTCTGGGTGGTTTACAATTTAATTATGCAGGCTAGACATTGCTCCCCCCCCCCAGCAAGCTGGGTACTCATTTTACTGACCTCAGAAGGATGGAAAGGTGAGTCAACCATGAGCCTGCTACCTGGGATTGAACCCATGGCCGTGAGCACAATTTTAGCTGCAGTACAGCCATTTAACCACTATGCCGCCCTCCAGCCCTTTAAGGGAGATAGCTCCCCTCCCATTAAAGCGACTCCTTTTAGTGTGTGGTTGGATGTGCACCATTGCCACCCTCTGGTTGCACTCTTGATTGATGACATCGGTTGGGAAAGAGTGGATTGAAGCTTGACCTATTTCAAAAGTTGCATTTCCCATTGTAAAAGATTAAATAAGTACCTTAGGAACATAGCTCAGACAACCTTCCTTAAAAGGACGTAGAGGCTGAGTTTGGGGGAGACAGATGTTTTCTATTTCTCCGCCTTGCTGGGATTCTAGCATTACTCCCGTTGTGATGTCTCTCTTTATGAGAAAGTGCATCCTTCAGTTACACAATATGTAATAAATGAAATTCCTCTTTCTGGCATCCCTTCCTGCTGCTTTGGCAAGTGGCTTCATGTGATGGGACAGAACACAGCTACATCTGGATTGGGAAGAATGATTATAATGGAATTCCAGTTTCAAGGCAGCAGCTGTGTCCATTTCCCCCCCCCCAGAAGATTCAGGCAGGATCAGCAATGCTTACAGAGAAAAGATCTTAACCATTTCATTTACATATTATGGGTCCTTGTTTGCAGCTGAAATAATAGAGCTTGCTTTGTGCAGCCACATCATTTGAGCCAGTTCAAGCATACACAAAAAGAAAGGACAAAAAGCATTAATTGCTATTGGCCATAATGCCGGCCACATGGAAAGGGCTCCAAGTGTCCATGGCCATGGACTTGCACAACACTGGCTCTTTGGCTTGGAAACGCAGATGAGCACTGCCCCTAGGGTTGGACACGACTAGCACACATGTGCGGGGGGAGACCTTTACCCATAATCCTACTGCTTAGAGTACTAAATCACACTAATGTAGACTCACTGAAACAGTGGTGACTAGAATAGATTAGATTAGAAGAGCAAACTCATGAACATGACTGCTCTCAGCAACGGACTTCAACAGACTAAAAAGAAGAAAAAATCACAGAGGAGAATCTTTCAATTCAGAGACTGAGAATGAACTATTGATTAGTGCTGGGCACACTGACAGTTACCCCAGTCCAGAAGGGTTCCTCCCAGTCAAGTAAACTACACGCAGCATGCAAGGCTGGAAATACTTTTAAAAAAAGGTATACCTACTCGTCTGGCTCAAAGAAGGAGGTCAAATGCATTCTTAATGGACTAAATTTTAAATTTTAGGGTTAAGTGCCACCAGTATGCTGATGACACCCAACTATACCTCTCATCACCTCTGGATTCTAAGGGAGTTGCTATTTTGACTTTACATGAGTGTTTAGCGTCAAAAATGGTTGAGGATGAACAAATTGAAATTAACCCCAGTCAACAAAGAGGTGCTGCTCTTCAGTTGAAAGGGAGAATAAGGGATAGGGATGCAACCTGCACCTGATGGGATCACCCTCAAATTAAAAAACAAAAAGAGGTGTGCAGCTTGGGAGTGCTCCTGGACTCATACTTGAGCCTAGATGCATAGGTCACAGCGGTGGCCAGGAGTGCATTTGCACAATTAAGCCTAGTACAGCAGTCATGCCTGTTCCTTGAGAAACCTGCTCTGGCCACAGAGACACATGCCCTAGTGATGTCCCGGCTAGACTACTGTAATGTGCTCTATGTGGGACTACCAATGAAAAGTGTCAGGAAATTTCAAGAGGTCCAAAATGCAGCAGCCAGATTGCTGACAGGGGCAGGGTACAGAGATCACATTACACCCCTATTAAAGCAGCTCCACTAGCTGCCAATCAGCTATTAGACACAATTCAATGTGCTGACCTTGACCTACAAAGCACTGTAAGGCCTGGGTCCTAGCTACCTCAAAGATCAAATCTCACTTTATGAACCGACTTGGGTGTTAAGATCAACAGGAGAGGCCCTTCTCTCCATCCCGTCATCCTCACAGGTACATCTTGTGGGAACCCATGAAAGGGCCTTCTCGGCTGCTGCACCTAGACTCGGGAACTCCCTCCCACTAGAAGCCAGGACTGCCTCATCTCTGTTATCCTTCTGGAAACAAGCAAATACCTTCCTCTTCTGGCAAGCTTTCCCTGAATGATGGACTACATATTATGTTTCGTTATATGAATCTACCATATATGGCTACACAGAGTTTGTGTTTATAACCTTATAACTTTGTGTTTATATCTCTCCTTGTGTGATGGCATTGAAACTATGTTATCAATTGTTGTGTTCTAATGCTGTAAGATACCTCTCAATTCCCTTTTTCTCAAAGTGAATATTTCTTAAGTGTAATGGACTGTATATTGTCTCTCCTTACTGTAAGCTGCCTTGGGTCCTTTTCCAAGGAGAATGGCGGGGCAAAAATCCTCAAAAATAAAAAATAAAATAAATCTTAATGGTGCCCTAGTGATTGCAACACAACTTCAGCACTCTTTTCTGCTTGAGAACTAGTTCTGGAAGGTTTCAGAGCAGCCATGTAGAGATGGTTTTGGGAGGGACATGAGGCGATGCAGTGTGGAATGGAATTCCCTTCTATTTTGGTTCAGCTGAATCCCTTCATTCTGTTGGACCGTATTGTTAACCTGATTCCATGGCTTGCCTCCTAGTTCCAAAGCTGCCATCAAAGCAATCACCAACCAATATGGAAACTTAATGTTTTTTCTCTGTAAAGCCTTACAAAGCAGTATCAGCATGGGCCCCTCAAAGCCTAAGGATGCTTCCGCTTACTAATAGTAATATGTTTTTAGCTCTGAATAGGATAGACCACTGTTGGCAAACTTATGGCATGAATGCCAGAGGTGGCACTCAGAGCCCCTTCTGTGGGCACTCAACATCACCCCTTCACAGCCACCTGTATTCTGGTTAAATTACTGTATTGGCACTTTGCGAAAAATTAGTGGGCTTTGAATTGCAGTTTGGGCACTATCTTCGGACTCTTCTTCTTAACCAAGTCATTCGGGGGGGGGGCTGCCAACTCTGCAAAATGAGGAATAAACTGTTGATAGTAACTGGTTAGCCTGATGAACTGCTGCGCTTCTTGCTTTGTTTGGGGTCTATGCCAGGAAGACACCTTAGTCACTTTCTCTTTTAATGGTTCTATCAGTCCCTCTCCTACTTTGAATTCCAACTAATTAACCTTGTTTTGGCCCACTCAGAATTTGTTAGGGTTTACACTTAGTCTTGCTTTTCTCAATTCCTCTAACACTCTTTTTATGTGTCCTAAATGAGACTCCCAATCATCACTAAAAATGATAATATCATCGATATAGACAGCGGCAAAGTTTTTTACTGGTTCTAACACTATGTTCATAAGCTGCTGAAAGGTAGCTGCTGCCCCATGTAGCCAAAAAGGCATATAGTTAAAGTGGAATAATCCTTTGGGAGTGGAGAAAGCTGTTTCTTTCTTGGTATTCCTCCCTCAGGGGTATTTGCCAATAGCCCTTGGTCAAATCCAACAAGGTCAAAAATCTGGCCCACCCGAACTCTTGGGCTACTGCCTTAGTGGTAGTGGACTCTAAGGGAATGGCCTCCGGGTTTCAGGATGCATAACCCACCAAAACAAGAATGTGTGAGTGGCCCACTGAAGATGTCGGCAACAGGTCTACAATATCTAATCCTAAACTGTCAAAAGGGTGGTCTATTAACAGCATAGGAATCAAAGGGGCCCCGGGATTTAGTATTTTCTGCACCTTTTGGCAAGGTGGGGCTGATAAGCAAAAGGCTTCAATCTCTATCCTCATTTGGGGCCAATAGAACCTAGCACGTGTGCAGGATGGCAAAGGTGTTTCATGAGCTAACTTTAGCACCTCTTTCTGAATTTTATGGAGTACTACTAAGGTAAACTCTGCTCCATGTCTTTCCTTTCCTTTTCTCATTAATATCCCCTCATGCAACTCAAAACCATCCTTGTCAAATCCCTCAAAGGTATTCCATTTACTTGGGCCTGAGCGTCCTACCCCAGGTGAGTTCCCTCACCAACCTTTTAGCAAACCATATATGCACTTGCCCATGTGTGGTCCTCTACAGGGCATTTTTTTCCCTAAAATGTCACTCTTGGCCACAATTGAAGATGTTGGACCTCCCTATAGCCGTGAAGCCTCCTCAAGGTGAAGCACTTCCATCTGGTCCCCAGATAACATTGGGTTGTGTTGTCTTCCCACCCCGGATCTCACCTTGTTTGGTTTTGGTCTTGTTGCCTTCGCTCGCCCCTGTTGAAGCAGGTTTGGTGGCCATTATCACTGAGTATGCCAGGACCCTGCCTGCCACAGAACCTGACTCTGAGGGGTTAAATGGTGAAGAGCTACTGGAGGAGCCTTGCAGCTCAAATCAGCAAGCAGCTGGGTCTGATGACTCAGCTGAAAACATATCTTCACCTCCTAGAAGGGCCATGAGCAGGATTCTGCAACGACGTGCTACCAGAAGAGCTGGGGAAAGAGTCTTTGATGCTAGGCAGAGAATCAGTTCGGCAAGCCCTGAGTACTAGCAGAAGCCTTTCCAGAAATAAGGGTGTGTTCCCTGTTTTGGGATAAAGCTGGCAAGCTCACCTTGAGCTCTCTGTGGGAGCAACGCGTCATTTGAACTTGCAATCACGTTCCTGTTTGTTCCTGACCTCAAACTCTGTTTTCTGACTTCGGACTAGTTTCTTGGACAACGGCTTGATCTGTTCCCTTTGGCTTGGCATCTGGTTTCCGTGAGCTATTTGGGTTTTGACTTGGACTGGTAATTGCTATGAGTTGGATTCTCTTATCTATCTGGCACTTGATTGTTAGCAAAGGACTTGAACTTGCTTGACTCTTCACTAAAGATTTTGGCAACAAACTGAACTCTGTCTGTGTGTGTGCTCTGTGTGCGGGGCTTGACAGAGTAGGTTGCCCGGTCTTGTCCTTTCCTGTGCTCTGATGTTATTACTGTACCCCCAGACACACTCTTTTCAGCTGTGTTGTAAGCCTCTAATAATCTGACTGCACTTTCCAGAGACTTGGGCTGATGTCTCAACCCCCACTTTTGTTGGGCAGCTCCTAAAGTGACTGCAAGTTGTTATGTCATGATCAGTTTCACAACTTGTAGAACAGTTCAATTATCTGGTTACAGCCAGCACATACCGTCAGCTCTCATGTGCTGAGCAATGGCCCGGGCATTGTACCTGGTTTTATTCGGAGTTCCTGTTTTTTTCCTATATACTTCTTCTGACAAAACCAGTAAATTTAGTATAGTGGTTTTCACTTTTGTGTAATCCAGCACCTCTGATGAATCCATCGCATAGACCACCACTTGGACTGCTCCAGAAAGGCAGGGTGTGAAGATAAGGACCCATTGTTCCTTGGGCCAGTCAGCAGCAGTAGCAATTCTTTCAAAAATATTTATAAATGCCTCAGGACTTGCTTGTCCTCAGTGCACAGAAATCAGAATAATCTGGTACTATGCATATTTTTAGAAATGATATGGAAAATATTAGAACACCCTGTCTTAAAATATTTTATCCACCATGTTAGAATAAAACATTCCTAATCATTTTTCTTTTTTTCAATTTTTCCAATTTGTCGGGGGGGGGGACCTAAAAGGCTTCAGGAAAAAAAATGGGGAAAAAGTTGCCCCCCAAAAATTTTCCATTCCCCCCCCCGGGCCTTCACATCTCTATGCAGCACCTGCAGAGGTGTCAAGCCCCGCACACAAACACACAACCAGCCCAGTTCAGTTCTTTGTCAGGAATTTTAGTTGTAATCCAAAATACAGTCCAAATCAAGCCAGGATAACTTACACAGACAAATGCCAAATTCAAAGGGAACAGAGAAACGGAGTAGTCAGGAAGCCGGTCCAAAGGTCAGGAAAAAGGGAACGCCATGGTCAGAAGCCGGTCCAAAGGTCAGGAACAAAGTCAGGATACACACAGGAATGTGGTGGCAAGGTAAGTGACGCGTTGCTCCCACAGAGGGCTCAGGGTAACCTGGCTAGCTTTATCCTGAAAACAGGGAACACACCCATCTCTCTGGCAAGGCTCCTGCTAGAACTCAGGGCTCTGAGATCTAATCTTACGTCTGTCATTAAAGATCTTCTCTCTAGCCCTCCTATTAGTTCTTCTTTGCAGGATCCTGCTCCTAGCCCTTACAGGAGGAGGAGATGTGCCCTCAGTTGCAGCCTCAGACTCAGCTGTCTGCTGAGTTGAACTACAAGGCTCCTCCTGCTGCTCTTCAGCATTTAACCCTTCATATTCAGGTTCCATGACAGGCAGGGTCCTGGCAAGAGGTCCCAGTTGCAGAGACCTTTGGCCCTTGCCACAGCACTGTCAGAGGCCTCCATACCTGGCCACAGGCATTCAGCCCTTGTCATAGCATAAGCAACCACAGAGGTGAGGGAGCAACAGTGGCGAGAGGCCCCAGAATAGAATGGGTAAGTTTCCATTGGTTCCTATGGGGAGATTTGTTTTGATATAAGAGTACTGTGGTTTACATGCATGTTTCCATAATGAATTATGCTCGTAAACCAAGGTACTACAGTATAATATTTCATCTAATTATTCCAGCAGCAGCAAACTCCAGGCTCCCACCCACCAATTCCTATTAGCCATTTAAAGAGCCAACTGCCAAAAAGAGCCAACTACCCTGAGTCACATACTTTGCTGGGGCCTCACTCAAATTCCTAGGTTTGGAAATTTGCGAGGGGAGACTGCCCGCTGGGGTGGGGCAGGATTGCTTCAGCCTACTTACCCTATGCATAAATCCAGTCCTGTATCCCAGAGTAATTTAAACCCAGGTTCCAGATAGGACATAAACAAAATGATATAGGAAGAGGCGGAAGAAAGAGATGGTAGAAGAGAATGGGAGCAAATGCAGGTGCACATCATTTTACATCCTCTCAGTTGTGAACACCTGTCCCTGTGGTCGTGAGCCTTCAGCACACCAGATGTTTTGGACCACAGCTCCCACAGTCCTTTGTCATTGGCAATACTGGCTTGGAAGTACGGGATTTGTGGTCCAAAACACCTGGAGCACCAAAGGTTCACCATCCCTGACCTCTCCCATTTTCAGAACCCACCTGCTATGGAGGCCTGATCTAGACCAGAGGGATTCTGAGCACGCCAGATGTTTTTGACTTCAGACACTCAGAATCCCCGGACGTTGCCTGTGCTGACTGAGGCTGAACCCCAAATGGAGTGCAAGTAAGGAGAGGTAATCTTTTACTTTCTGTAAATTAGAAAGTTTTCACAGGACTCTTCCCTACTGAGTGCCTAACTATGTGGTCATGGGTAGCATGTGTGGCCAAATTAATCTGGACACTGGTTTATTTGATCCTTTCCCCTCCCTATTAAATTGCTGAAGAAATGAAACCTAGGAGATGTGACCTATAGGTTTATTCTGCTCCCTTTTGAATGACTGCTTTATTTCACTTGGGTCTTACCAAAGACTGGGAAATGTGATTACCAGATATGTTCTTAGACTAGTGTGGAGGGGGACAGTTATTAATGAACTAAGAACAACCCAACACCCAGCTGCCTTGCCTCAAAACAAGGCCGATCCAGTGCACTAAACTAAACAGTGATTTATGAGACAATTTCCTCAGGCTGTATGAGAATTACTCCCCAAAATGTTGATGTTAGCAGGACCCTTCCTTTCCCTGGACTTCTTATCTGAAGTCAAGAAAAAGGAAAGTCCCTGTTAGTATCAACATGGAAGAGCTGCATACTTGGGTGCATGCTATGGTTTATATATACAGTATAGGGAGAGAAAGCGTTATTTGTGTAGAAAGAGACCAATTTTGTTTTCACTCTAATACTGTGACAGACAGATTTACACACTGGTCCCATTCCAAATGTGCATAGATGAAGGTTGCTAAGGCTTGCACATAGGTTGTTCTCTCCACAACACCCACCCTGGCCGCTGCTGCAGCCAGGGAAAAGTCTCGCGGAGGAATACATTGCGTCCTGGCTGCTACCCTTTGTTGCATAGACTGCTTGGCCATCTATCTGGAGTACTTTGATGGGGTGGGGGGTTCCTGCATGGCAGGGGGTTGGACCAGATGGCCCTTGAGGTCTCTTCCAACTCTATGATTCTAGATTCTACTCTATTATTCTATGATTCTAAGTGTTTGGGCAATTGCTTGTTATTAGAGATGGGCACGAAATGAACTTTTAATTTATTCTGTTATTTGTTATTCATTTCATTAGCTAATGAAATGAATAACGAACCAACCCATCAAAGAAAAATAAAATGAAACGAAACGGAAATTTGTTTTGTTCGCTTCGTTTTTCATTAACCCCTCCTGCCGTCGCTGGCGTTGCCCCAGTCCTCCTGGTCCTGAAACTCCATGGGGAAGCTAGCCCTGTAGAGGCTCTGGCCCCAAGCCAGCACCTCTGGGGGCTTTTTGAAAAAAAATTTAAAAGCACTGACCAGGCCCCTGGGGCCACATGGTTGGTGCTCTAAAATAAAATTAAAAAATAAAATAAAATAAAACAAGCACCGACCCGGCCCCAGGAGCTCCGTGATCAGCGCTGTGCATACCTGATAACTTTTTTACTGGAAGGTACCATACATTTCCGAAAAGATAGCTGGCTTGCCTTTAGAGCAGTGGTTCTCAACTTGTGGGTCCCCAGATGTTCATGGACTGCAACTCCCAGAAATCCTGGCCAGCTCAACTAGTGATGAAGACTTCTGGGAGTTGCAGTCCAGTAACATCTGGGGACCGACAGGTTGAGAACCACTGCTTTAGAGCAATGGTTTTTAAGAAGGAAGTTTTGTAGCTATATTGATTGTGTTTCAGTGGAGGATTGAATTGGCCTTTATGAGAGTGTTGATTTTAGTTGGTTTTACAAGTACAGTGGTACCTCAACTTATGAATTTAATATATATATGTAAGTCGAGTAGACCACATCTAAAATTTGTAAGGCGGCATTTAAAATGCCCACAGTTATCCGCTCTTAAGTCAAGCTGCCCGTAAGTCGGGGTACCACTGGTATATTGTATTTGCAATTTTATCTTTTAAAAAATCTTTTCTAATGGCTTTGGCTATGCACAAATAAACTTCACTACTACTACTACTTTAAAATTAGGAATAATATATGCTGGACTGGGAAGATATATTTGAGTTATGGCATGATCTGGCTGTTGTTTTCCAATTTAATATTTACTCTCCATGTATAGAATGTCTATGATTCTCGCAAGGTCTGCTCTTGAGAACATAAGTTATCTGATTCAGTGCACTGAACCTCTTGGATTCCATTTGGTTCAATTAGTTTTACTCTGAATGTAATGCAATTAGGGGTTTTTACAGTTGCTGAAGGTTATTGTTGATATATTTCATCCACCTGCACAAGATAATGCTAAAACCAGCACAACACCTTTATTAGGTAGTTTTAAAAAAACAAACTATGCAAGCTTTTGAGTTCTTTAGAACTGTTTGAAAGGCCAAGCAGTGAAAAAAAGCAGAAAGGTAGACAGAGGGTTGAAACTAAAGCCGTCGAAGAGAGCATCCCGTCGGTTGGATATTAACAAAAGTAAAAGGGAAAAAGAAAGGACAGCAAAAGTCAAAGTATTGCACCACTTCAAAGATGAACAGGTATAATTTAGTGTGAGATTCCATGTCTCAAAATCTTTTTCAGACACGTCTTCAGAAGATGTAAATTTCGATCACCAAAAGCTTTTGCTGAAATACTTTGCTTTCCTCTGCTTTTCTTTTTCCAGCACACTGAAACAGGTTAACATGGCTACTTCTTTGGGAATTGCTCTTGGTTGGATTAACCTCTGTAGGAAGAGGCATGGAAAAAACTAAAATCACGGAATATCTCCTACATGTAATCATCATGTGCCCACCCCCTGTGCCCATTGCCATGCCCCATCCCCCGCCCCCTGCCCCCCGCCCGTCGGTCAAATAAAAAAATTAAATAAATAAATACAACAAATCATACCACAGATTATTGAATTTAAACAGAAATTTGGGTGCAAAACTCGAGTGGTAGATAAAGAATGATTTCATTTTCTTCCCACATATTACATGTTAACAGCTTAATGATCACAAATAAATCCCTTCATTCTCTCCGTTCTCTCTGGACCCACACCAAATACGAGTTCCAGCAATGTGAGGGGAAAAGACGGTCACACCAGGCCACGTGCAGCTTGTCTGGTGTTCCTGAGCAGAGCAAGCTAAATGGAAACTCATTAGAGGGTAGATCAATAATCATATTTGGAAACAGGTATTGGATTCTTATGTGACCTTGCTGGGAGCACTTGCACTGATGCACTCATGCACTGTGCGCACTGCACCCACCAACACTAATGGCTATGATAGGCATGCCATTTTCATTGTTTAAAACAAGCACACTCTGGCTGCTCTTTACTTTCAAACATGCAAATTCCGTACTAAAAGCAACCTTGAAACTGAACACTAAGCCACATTAAAAATAGCTGGAACATTTTTTTAAAGTTAAACAATTACTTTTGGAATGAGTAAAGGTTATTTATTATATATTCCTGAATGTACAGTTACAAGTTGGGGGACACCTGGCTCAGCAATACAAGTGAGAGAGATCTCGGAATTCTCGTATAGACCATAATCTAAGTATGACCCAACAGTGTGATGTGGCCACACTAAAGGCAAATGCTGTTTTCAAATCTGGGCAGACTTGTTATATTTTTTTTTTTTTTGTTATGGAAATTCGCCTGTCGTGCAGATAATATATGTTTGCCATTTCATTGTTCCTCTACTAATTAATATGTTTCAGCTTGCCATCCTACAGTGACTACAATGACTATGGGGAGCCTTGTGGCACAGTGGTTAAACTGCTGTACTGCAGCTATAACTAACGGTACTCACATCCTGGAGTTCAATGTTAGGTAGCAGGCTCAAGGTTCACTCAGCCTTCCATCCTTCTGAAGTCGGTAAAATGAGTACCCAGCTTTGCTGGGGGAAGGGGAAATGTATGGCATAAGCACAACCCTTTTTGCTTTATTAGAATGTTACACTTCTGTCTGAAGAAGGATCCTTGTCTGTGAAAATTCACTCCACAAGAAGGTACCACAATACTTTTGTTTTTGTTGTTCTGATGCCAAATCAAATTCAATACGTCTGGAGATGGAACAAGAAAATCCATGTCCAATATCTGTTTGGTTACAAAACCTACCTCTTAGTCTTATGGCAGTGGGGGGAGGTGCAGGACACAAATATAACTCATTAAAAGCAAACCATTGCATTTAACGTATTAAAATATTTCAAGTAGAGTAAACACATTGTTAGTCAATGATCATATTGGCTGGGGGATTCTTGCAACTGTAACTTGGTCAAATTTGGTACGTAGTAAATAAAACTATATTATTTTTCCATACCATTTACTGTGCAAGATTTTATATGACATACATCTGAATAAGCAGTTCAAAGAGACATGCCCGATTCCCATCACAAATGCACACAGCTACACAAAGGGGAAAAACACTGTGTGATCAGCTGTGAACTGCAGCGTTTCGGATTAGGTTTCTTCAGGTTAAATCACTGTAGCTGTCCAGATGAAAAACAATTTGCAGGCGTCATCAGGGACATAGACAGAGAGCTGTGTTTGCAGGTTCCCAACAGCATACACTGCCTCTGACATGATGCCAACAAGGTGTTAACTGGCAATTTCCACGGCTCTTTTTAAAAATTATTCTTAGGTTTCCTAGCAATACTCTGTCCCAATGCTGAGTTGGCACCACCCCCACCCCCATTTTTAAAGCAAACTGTTTGGACGCAAGGGCCACTCCACTGAAATGAACTGAAACCCCTGCAAACACACTTTTGACTTCAAATCAGGTGATCATACACAGCAGAAAGGGGTGAAAAGAGATGTCAGACAATTGGATCCAACTTAAACCACCCTTTGAACATAAAGGACAGCTCCTCACTCTGAACTGGTGAGTCTATAATGGGCTTCCCTGCACTGAGCACTATATCATGAAGTCACTGAATCTTAGCTCAAATTCATCTGTGCCAAGTCCCATGAAAAGTGTGGGAGAAATTTTATTTATTTATTTATTTATTTATTTATTTATTTATTTATTTATTT
>JAHTLZ010003542.1:20100415-20113550 GCA_023846285.1 Phrynocephalus versicolor
CTGGTTTATGACTGCAGGATATTGTACTTCTACATCCACAATTCAGAATGCCAGGAAATGACCTGATATTGCTGCAGAATATTGGGTACGAGCTGCCCACAGGAAAATGGATGCCAGGCCTTACACCGCAAAGGGCAACCTGAGTGTTGACAAGACAAGTGGCCATTCAACAGTCATTCTCAAACTTTTGGGGAGAACATAGGCATTTTAAGCGCTCTTCTCAACTTCTAGCATTTTGTGATGTACAATGATACCACACAAACAGGCATTTTTCAGAAATGTCTCACATTTTTTTCAGTCTTTGCCCCCTCCCCCCTTTCAAATGTGTCAGGGCCTCTGTTGAAAATGAGTGGTCTACAGGATATCCTCTTGTGTTCAGTTTCATTCACAAAGTGACCCCACATAAGGAAAATTCCCTGAAGCTCACGCCTTTTTTCATCAGTTCACCACTTCTCACCCAAACACAAAGCAATGGTCAGGGCTGTTCTTCAACCAGTGCAGGTGGTAGTGAGCAGAAGAGGGGATCCTGTACACCAAGGGTGTTCAAACTTTTTGCAAGGAGGGCTAGATTTGGCAAGGTGGAAATTTATTTATTTATTTATTTATTTATTTATTTATTTATTTATTTATTTATTTTAGTGCTTATATACCGCCCGTCTTCTGGGGGAACTCCGGGCAGTTTACAACAAAATAAAAATAAAAGCAATAACAAAACAATCAATAAGTAAAACACCACAATATCTTCACAGTAAAGCTAAAAAAGGGACCGATGGCAAGATGGCGGGACAAAGGGAGAGAAAACAAGAAAGAAAAAGAATTAATGCATGGGGGCCGTCCATTCAGCCGCATTTGGCCCCTGGGCCGGACTTTGGACAAGTCTCTATAACATGCAAGGAGGAAGGGAGGATGCTGCAGCAACGGAGCTGGGGGCGGGTAGGCTGGGAAGGTGGCTGGGTGGTGGTGGGGAGAGGCAGGGAGGGGAGGCAAAACATAAAACTGCAAGTTGATGCCTCCTTCCGGTATGGGGAAGGGCCAGCTGGTGGGGATGCATGACAGGCTGAGCCAGTGGGGAGAAGAGGCCGCGGGCCAATCAAAATTAATGGGCTGCATTTGGCCCCCGGGCCTGACTTTGGACATGCCTACTATACAATATATTGCCACAATATCAGAAATGAGTAAACTGAGGTTATCTTACCACGCACATATTATGAAAATACAGAACTGACTTGTGAGGTCATGCTCGTCGCGGAACGAGTGCCGATGTTTGCAGTATCCATCTAGTGGCAGGAGTGTGAAGTGCCATTCACCACTAAATTCCCTATACAAGTTAGCAATGCAGTACATAGACATTAAAAGACAAATGCCTCAAACTTTGCTCCGTAACGCATTGAAGGCAAGGCTGAGGATATTCGAAACATCGAAAAATGGAAGGTTGGACCAAAAAAAAAAATGAAGGAGAATGAAGGCAGAGAATTTCAGATCTTATCACAAAAACAAGGATGTGCAGTAACAGTCATCCCAGTATCATCAGTAGACATGGGCACGACTTGGCGAAATTCTCGTTTTCGTTTCCGTTCCTGGTTTCCGTTACTTAAAGGAAACGGTAACGACAATTACTCCGCCAGAACTCGAGCTCGAACCGATAAAAGAAAAATTGGGTCTGATTGGTCGTTGTCGTTCATGCCATCGCGGTGATCGCGCGATGCCAAGTGGCACAGAAAAAAAGTTTAAAAAAAACCCGATTCCCGGCCAAAAAAGCAGGCGAAAATATGCCTGCCTGAGTGAGGGCACCTACCAGAGGGGTGGTTTCTGGGGGGGGGGGTCCCCGGCCTCCCCCCCTCTCCTGTCCTGGGCTGCTCTGGTGGGGGGCATCCTCGTCATCTCGCCAACTCGCCATGCCATGCGGTGCGGGCGGGGGATCCAATATGGCGACCACAATATTTATTTTGAAATCGTGGTCCAAAACCACACCAAAGCACCACAGAAACATGCGAAAATTAGCTATTTTAACCGCCTGAATTTTTACAGTAGCAACAGTGGGTTTGTCTTGCAATAAAACGTCTCCATTGATTTTATTTTATTTTCTTTTTATTTTTATTTGTTTACACCTGCGCAGTGCGCAGTGATGGGCTGGCCATGGGATGGGACCATGCAAATTTTTGGAGCCATTCCACCAATCACATGGCCACTTGGCCAGGTTTTGACTGAGACTTCTGGGATGTGCCAGTCGGGCATAAAAAGCCCACTAACCCTAGCCCTAACCCTAACCCTAACCCTAAGCCTAACCCATACGCCAGTGCACTGTCCTTCTTAGTGGGTCAGAGGCACCCAGAGGTGCAGCCCACTAACTCACCCTAACCTTACCCGTAACCCTAAGCCTAGCCCTTGCCCTAACCCCAACCCTAAGCCAGATCTGTACTCGCATTGCACTACTACGCAAGTACACTTCCCTTCTTAGTGAGCCAGAGGGCGCCCAGAGGGATCCTCTCTCACTTCGCTCCCCAGCCCAAGTACATCAGTACGCCAGTATGCCAGTATGCTGTCCTTCTTAGTGAGTCAGAGTAGAGGCACCCAAAAGAGAGGTGCCTCTGCCAGTGCCACTTGGTACGCATACGCAAACGCAATGGCTACACACGTACTTTTCCCTTTGTAGCGGGCCAGAGGAGGCACCCACCCCAGAGAGGTGCCTCCAGAAGCCCGCTAAATGCCTTCCCTTCGTAGCGGGCCAGAGGAGGCACCCACCCCAGAGAGGTGCCTCCAGGAGCCCGCTACCCACCCACCCTAAACCAGTACTAATGACAGACGAAAAAAACGACAAACGAAATGACAATTTTTTGAAAAATTTCGCGACAAACGGAAACAAGCCGAAACGGGCCGGCTCTGACACATGACAACTCGAAATGTCATTTTTCCTGGTCGTGCCCATCTCTAATCATCAGTCATGCCCGTGGGCACAAGGAAAGAGGGACCACGTGACCTCGAGCAACGTTTTCATGCAACGAACTTCATCTCAGAACAAGGAAGGACATGAAGTAACCATCAATGAAAACTAAAAAGTTCCTCTTGTCTACTTCAAGCAGGAAAGACTGCCTTGGTTCTCCACAAAAAAGAAAAAGAAAAAGAAATGTCTGGTGATACATTCAGAGACTTCGCGCATTTCATCTGATATGGCCTTAAGTCATGAGGCTCTTAGTTGAGCAAAATCACGTTGGATTTGACTCTTCTTATTACTAATAACCAGCCGTACAGAACAAAGAAGTACTTGTTAAAATCAGTTTTGGTTTTTGTGTGTTGTTTCTATTTAAACACACAGAGAGAGACAGAGAGCGAGAGCGAGAGAGAGCAAAAAAGGATATCCATTAAATTTGGAAGGCCTAGCACAGTGATGGCCAACCTTCAGCACTCCAGATGTTTTGGACCTCAACTCCCACTGTCCTTTGTCACTGGCAATACAGGCTTGGAATTCTGGAAGTTGTGGTCCAAAACATCTGGAGTGCCAAAGGTTTGCCACCATTGGCTCATAGAATTACTTCTGTCTTGAGTGAGGGTGTTGGTGGGATGCTCATAAAATTTGCATATAACACCAAACTGGGAGGGGTCTGTGATCCTCCAGAGAAGAGAATCAGGATTTCAGACAGCCTAAGCAGAATGGAGAACTGGGACAAAACAAACAGCAGAGGGGGGGGGATGAAGTTCTAGCCAATGGAACAATGGCTAGTTTGTAATGGGTCTATGACTGTCTGTTTACAGTGATGATAGCCCTCCAAGGCCCTGCAGGCCTCAAAGGAAACACGGGTATTAGTGTACCCTCAAGCCTTACTAAAGAATCAGCCAACTGTGGATGGCCAGTTCCATAGGTCAATCCCATCTCTCAATGTTGTTACAACATTTGAGGATCATATTATCCATTGCTGGCCACTTCCTATCCCCACAGACCCTTGTGTAATCACAGAATGCTTGAACCACATGGCTATATGATTGCCAAGTTCATGGCACTAAGGCAGGCATATCCAAACTTCGGCCCTCCAGATCTTTTGGACCACAACTCCCACAGTCCATTGCCATTGGCAACCTAAGCTTAAAGAATTCTGGGAGTTGTCGTCCAAAACATCAGGAGGGCTGAAGTTTGGAAATACCTGCACTATGAAGTGTGATACTTTGGGCTCTTGCCAAAGTGCCATAGGTCCTTAGGGAAGAGCTTCAGGCGCAGTCCTGGTTCAGGAACCACCATGTGCAGCACAGGACATGGCCCATACGGCATTGTGTTGTCAAAATATCACTCCTATTTAAACTTAAAGCCTAATAAACAAAAATCATCCAGGTGGGCTGGTAGGAGGTAAATACAGGACTATTGTCAACCCACCCACATGCATACCACATAGTCAAAGGATTAAATTCCTGAATGCTTTCTTATAGTTAAGATATTTTGGATGTTCACTTGTTCTCAATTATTCAATTGTATTTCATCTAACACATAGTTTAATTGTTTTCAATGTGTATCTTATTTTTTTAACTCTATTCCTTTTAATATTATGAGCCTCCTTGGGTCAGTGACCCGATATCCTTCTTCTGGGGAAAAGGCAGCTAATAAATAAGACAAATAAAATAATAAATAAAGGATGTCCATTTAACTAAGCACGTTTTCACAGGGATAGCATCATTTACAGACACACACACACACACCCTTATGCATGTGATAAATAGAGGCTTAAACAAAATTCCATGGATGCTTTTGTAAGTACCACACCCGAGGGACATACCCTCAGATTAAGGAAAGGCAGGAATTCCCACAGTGGTTATCTGAGCATGTTTAGCCCGGATAAAAGAAGACTGAGCAGAGATATGACAGCGCTTTTCAAATACTTGAAAGGCTGTCATATAGAGGAGAGTTCTGTATAATTCCAGAGTACAGGCCATTACAGGAAGCCATATTTGAGTTGAATATCACGGGAAACATCCCAACTGTTAGAGCAGTACAGCAATGGAACAAATTACCTTGGTAGGTGGTGAACGCTCCAGTGCTGGAGCCATTTAAGAGTCAACTGGACATTTCTCAGACCTGCTTTGATCTGGATTCCTTCCTTGAGCAGTGGGTTGGACCTGGTGGCTTGGCTTTATATATCTATGGCTTCCAAGTCAGTTATTCTAATATTCTATGATCTGGTGGCTATTTGTTTACTTTTAAAGCTTCCCCTTGTCCCGAGACACCCAAAGGTTTCCATAGAGCATAAGAAGCCTTAGGGGGCCTTGGAATATAAAATGGGACAATCGGAAGGTTGAATTAATGTAAATCAAATGTCTCCATTGCCCAATCCAGTGACACCAATAAAAGGTTATACCAAGAGGCTTTTGCTGAACCTCTAGCTTTATATGACCAACACAGCCAAAGGCTTTACTGTAAGTGACATAGCATAGACCAGTGGTGGCAAACCTTTGGCACTCCAAATGTTTTGGACCACAACTCCCAGAATTCCAAGCCTGTATTGCCAGTGATAAAGAACTGGGGGGGGGGAGTTGTGGTCCAAAACATATGGAGTGCCAAAGGTTCGCCACCATTGGCATAGACTGATCTTATTCTGAAACTGCTTGGCAAGTTGCCAACGCATAGTTGCAATGTGGTCTATAGTGCCACTTTCTTTTCTGAACCAAGCTTGAACATCAGTATCTCTTGCTCTACATGTGGGAATAGAGTTGTTGCAAAGATCACTTTGCTTACATCAAACATAAATGGAATGGTCCTATAATTGCTGTTTTCTCTGTCATCTTTTTTCCCATTGGGGATTGGAAAATACAGTATATATAATTTTTTCCAGATCTGTTGGCATATTCTTGTTAAGATTATGATAGATCTCACATGTGTAGCTCGAAACAGCCGAATTGGTACCCCATTCCTGAGTTATTCATTTCTTCTGAGAGCAGCTTTCACTTTACCTGCTCTGAAGGAATCTGCTATCTTAGAATCTCGTCTATGTAATTCTCTGGATTCTTAAAAGGTAAAGGTAAAGGTTCCCCCTGCACATGAGTGCTAGTCATGTCTGACTCTAGGGGTGTTACTCATCTCCGTTTTCAAGCCACAGAGCTAGTGTTGTGCAAGTCCGTGGCCATGTGGGTGGCATGGCTGCATGGAACACTGTTAGCCTTCCCACTTTTTATGGCGGTACCTATGTATCTACTTGCATTTACATGCATTCAAACTGCTAGATTGGCAGGAGCTGGAGTTACGAGTGGGAGCTCACTCTGCCACATGACAGCCGGGACTCGAACCGCCGAGCTGCCGACTTTGCAGCCGACCATTTCAGCACTCTAGTCCGCTGAGCCACCGCCACCATTCGTAATCATGGTTAAAACTTCTCTTTGATTTTGTTTGGTCACTTAAATCCTGTTTTTGCAAATAAAAATGGTTGACTTCCCAGAGTTCTGTGAACTGATTTCGTACTTCAGTTTTGAATTCTAGGCCAAATTCTCCGATAATATTTGGTTCTGCTTTATTTCCTAGTTTTGCATTCTCGTCACTCATGTTTATCAGCACATCCCAATATAGTATGTGATCAATTTCATCTTCTAACCTTGCATAAAGGCTTTTCAATTTCTTCTCTTTCAGCATCTGTACTTGGATAATAGACCCGAATGAGGGTTTCGTTGATAGGCTTTCCACGGACAATTACAAGCTCTAATGCAGTTGATTCATCACATGCCCTAGGGGGACCAGGACCACAATATATGAACCATGAAATGGTGGGGGACCACTGTATATCTGATTGATAAATTTCTCTTGAATGTGTCCACTATTGGAGCACTCACTGCCTCTTGAGGTAGTTGGTTTCACTGCCATACTACTCTAACAGTTAGGAAGTTTTTCCTGATATTCATCTGAAATCTGGCTTCCTTTATTTTGAGCATATTATTCCATGTTCTGCACTCTGGGAAGATCAATAGAACCTGCCTTTCCTCTATATAACTGTCCTTTAAATAGTGCACTGTATGTGAAGAGTGCTATTGCATTGGCCCTCACTATTTTCTTATCAGGGTTTTCATTCTTTCCTCAGTTTCCCGTCCACTGCTCATCCTTTTTGCCCTCCTCTAAGCTCACTGAAAACTGTCAGCTACAAAGTCGGCAGCTCGGTGGTTCGAATCTTGGGTGCCACGCAGCGGAGTGAGCTCCCATTGTTAACCTCAGCTCTTGCCAACCTAGCTGTTCAAAAGCATGTAAATGCAAGTAGATACATAGGTCCCTCCGTAAAAAGCAGTAAGATAAAAACCATGTTCCATGTGCAGAAATGCGTTCAGCCATGCTGGCCACATGGCCAGACTTGCACAACACTGGCTCTTCGGCTCGAATATGGAGATGACCACCACCCGTAGAGTCGGACACAACTAGCACGTATGTGCAGGGGGAACCTTAACCTTTACCTTTATCTTTTAAGCTTCTTCCAGTGTGTCTGCATCCTTCTTAAAGTGTGGTGTCCAGAACTGAACAGAGGACTTAAGACAGGCATGTCCAAACTTCGGCCCCCAGATGTTTTGGACCACAACTCCCATAGTCCTTTGCCATTGGAAATACAGGCTTGGAATTCTGGGAGTTGTGGTCCAAAACGTCTGGAGGGCCGACGTTTGGACATGCCTGACTTAAGATGACGATAATTAATGATTTTGTTGTGCATTATTCAGAATGTGTTTGGAAAGGCATGTGCAATTTTATAGAATCTTATACATTCCAAGAGATAAATAGGTTATTTTGAGTCAGCAGGAACTTTCTTCTAGCCCAGCCTCTCACCCCACTCCCTCCTCCCACCCTGTTCTCTCTAACGCTGACCTTCAGAATGCCTTAGCAGACCAAGCCCTCTGCTTCACCTTCATAGCCTTTGGTGGAGACTACACGTGGGTCGGGTCGGGTCCGGTCGACATTAAGGCAAGAGGCGCCAAGGGCTTGCCTGGCTTGTGACAAAGAATTCCAGGGATTAATAAAAGGGGCCCCGAAATCGGTGGCGTTGTCTGTTCCCAATCTACTCCAATTCCCTAGGTCACCCCCAATGATAGCGAAAGCGAAAGCGAAACCTACATTTCTTTTAACTTCTACATGTACTAACTTCCCAATAAATATATTCCATTTATTAATGGCAGTAGCTTCTGGAGTCGCTTTCCAGAGATGAGCTTTGGGACTTTTAGATTCTTCACACGGGTGCTACTACCCTGATGTGGCGTTTCTATTATCCACGTAAGTTGGCGTGTTGCGTGAAGATTTTTTTTTTAGCGTTCTCTCATTAAGGTGTCGCCCATTTTTGTCTTTTGCGTTATTTGGACCACACAGCACCCTTTGATTTTAATCGGCCGGTTCGGAGTCTTAGAGCAACCGCGACGGTTTGCAAGGGCCAGCCACCTGTCCTGGGGGGCTCCCGCGATCGCGCCCGGGGAGAGAGGCGGGCCGCCGGCGGCTGATGCCTGGGGTTGCAGAGCAGCTGCCCTGGCCGTCCGCAGAGCGCCTCCTCGCCCTTTGCGCTCGTCTTGCTGCTGCTGCTGCTGCTGCTGCTGCTGCGAGCGGGCGCGGCGGCTCCGCAGGAAGTCAACTCGGAGCCGTGCGCTCGCCGGGCCATGTGATCGCTGTGCACCGATTAGATTAGATGGTTGGTTCTGGCTAGCCTTAGGCTAGGGGGCCGAGGATGGGAGCTGGGCATTGTAAGCATGTGACAAAACCATATTTCACACCACTTCCTAGGGACAGGCTTTCCACTGAGAGGAAGAGAGAAACAGGGGGGATCTGAGCGCCAGCCAGCCCGCCAGCCCTACTTTCCTAAGGTAACAACCACCGTTTTCCTTCACGTCTTCCGAAGCAAGCAGGCACTGCCCGGGGCGAGAGGCTGGGCTGGGCTGGGCTGGGCTGGCACTCCTTATCAGGAGAGCGAGGGAAGTTTTCCAGGCTGCCTGGGCTGCCCCTGGGAAAAGGAGGGGAGCAAGAGAAGGGGCAAAGGTAAGGAAAGAAGAGGGAGAAGGAGCAACAAGGCCAGAGCCAGGCGCACTTTTGGGGAAGAGGGCGCGCGGGTGGTGGCCCTGGAAGCCCAGGATGGAAAGGACGAAGGTTGTGGATCGCTGTGCGCCCGGAAGGCCCCAGGACGCAGCCTGTGTGTGCTCCGTTGCGTGCAAGGAACGGGCCCAGGTTCGCAAAAGAGGTGGTGTGATGCTGGCCCTGTGTTTCCATAGCCAAACTTGTTTTGTTTTGCAAGACGAGCCGGGGCATCTAGAGATAAGCACCTCGTGGGTCTTTTCTGATTGAAAAAAAGCAAACACCAATCGGATTAAAGGACGGGGGTCTTCGGCGCTCTTAATAATGCCTTTCTGCCGATCCAAAGTTCTCTCCCCCGCCCCCTTCGCCTTGAACTACTTGGAGTTTGGTCGTCTTGAGATGACCTCCTTCCTGTTAACAAATGCAAACCCGGAGATTAAATCCACTGCAATGGAGAAAGTGTGGGGGGTTTTAAGCAGCGATTGTCTTCCCATTGAAGATTAGTTGCAATGAAATGCTATGACAGGGAAATGTTTGCAGGTGTCATTAAGGAGTGTCTCACATTTACTGTTGTGTCTGCACCTAAGCGTTTCCAATAGCAAGATGCAATTAGTCTTTGGTTCCATGCAGCCTGCGTTGTTAGAATAGCTCCTTCATGTACAAAATGTTCTGAAAGGCCAGTTTGCCAAATAAACAAAAGTGTGATTAACCTTGAGTAATTGAGAAAGGGGGCGTTGGTAGTGGTGGTGGAGAAATCTGATCAGTAAATCCGTATGGAAATCAGAGCAGCTCCAGTCTATGTTTGCTTTTCAGATACAGAGTTGAGATGCTGAGAAGTTGCATTGATTTTTGTGCTGTCTGTATATTGGGGTCGTTGGCCATTAAATATATCTGGAACTTTGTTAGATGAACTAAAGTACCAAGTATAAGTGTATTTACGAATGTCATGGAGATACAAGAACTGGCCATTTGTGATTGCCATGACTGGATGGAAGGTATGAGAAATCCAGGTTCATGTCACTTCAGCTCTTTAAAACAAATCATTGTGTCAACTGTCTGTTTGATCTGGCCTACCGACTCGTGTTATTCTGTAGGCAGAATTCCATTGAACTCCATATGAGAAATGGAAAATTTCAGAAATCTGCGACTAGCTTAGTATGCCTTTTCTTCTCTGCTTCTTAAATGCATCTAGATATTTATACAGATACAGATAATACAGATAATATGTATGGAACAGTACTTTGCTAAAATTCTAGAGCTCCTTCAGGAATACAGTATTTTATTGTCCGTTGGGAACATTTATTGTTCAGACTCATGAACATACACGAGATTGGTGAATCTTGTGACTCAGAGGAACCCAGCCGCCGTGTATCATTATCCTGACCCCATTTCTTTTTTGGGTAATCCACAGCTGGCAGTAGGACGCTAGCGGGGGTGGGGGAGAAGGGGAGAAGGCGCCAGGAAGACAAACAAGTGGTTCCTAGATCAAATAAAAGCCTGGGCTCTCTCTCGAAGCAAGAATGACCAAACCCAGGCTGTGGTAGTTTGGACACATTATGAGAATACTCAGCTTGTTGGAAAAGATAATAGGGCTGTGGAAAGGAACACAGCAGACATAAAAAGAAGACAAAATAGGAGATGGTTTGACTCAATAAAGGGCATTGGAGCCCGGAGCTTGCGTGCAAATGCTGAACAAGAGCTTTGCAAGAGCTGACCACAAGATGCGTGGAGGTCACTAATTCATATTAGTCACTGTCACTCAGGAAGCAACATGACTGGACATAACATCAGCAAACATAATTAATAAATTCGACGAGTCACTCTGTCAGTTTGTAGCATGATTGATACTGATCTTACTTTACAAGGATGTTGTAAGAATTAACAGAAGATGCTACATAGGAAATAGTCCAGTCACACTTGCATGGTTGACATATCAGGCACAAACAAAAATGTCATATTGAAGAGGGGACTGGTTTATTTTCCATGTCTTCAGAGACTAGACCTCGGGGCAGTGGTTTCAAACTACAGGAAAAGAGATTCCATTTGAACTTTAGGAAAAACCTCCTGATAGTTAGAGCTGCCCAGCAGTGGAATATGCTTCCACGGAGGGTGGTGGAGTCTCCTCCTGTGGAGGTTTTTGAACAGAGGCTGGATGGCCAAAGTACTGTGATGGGTGTTCCTGCATGGCAGGGGCTGGGCCCTCAAGGTCACTTCCAACTCTGATTCTATGTAATATTTTTAAATATATTTTCTTTTGTTTTTGCCTGATATGCTAGCACACACTAACACAGACCACCTTTTCTAAAAGTACTTCTGTGACGGTTGAAAGTTGATTATTACTACAGTAATCCCCTGCCTATTGCGGGGGTTAGGTACTCGACCCAACCTGCGATAATGGGTTGGGTCAGGACTAGGGGGGGGGGACTGTCTGGGGCCTCCTAACTTACCTGAGGCCTGGTGCTGCCCCGAACGGCCTCCGAAGGGCTTCCTGGGCATGTTGGAGGCCCCAGAAGTGGTTTCCGGTGAACCGAAGCCACTTCCGGAAAGTGACGATCACAAGAAATCACTTCTGGGGCCTCCGACAAGCCCTGGAAGCCTATCAGAGGCCCCAGAAGTGGTTTTGGGCTATCCGGAAGGCACTTTTGGTTTTTCAGAAGTCATGTGGTTTGCCGGAAACCACTTCTGGGACCTCCAACATACCTGGGAAGCCCATTGGAGGCCCGTTCAGGGCAGTGCCAGGCCCAGGGTAAGTGCAGGAGGCCTGAAACGAGCTCATGCAGCTTGTCCCAGGAGCCCTTTGTTTCATACAATACGGTCCTGCGATATACCGGGACCACAACATATGAAACGCAAATGGTGGAGGACAACTGAAGTATTATTTTTCTTATTATTATTTGTTATCTGTCATGTATAGGAGTGACAGATTGCTGTGATCCATTTGTGGTGCTCTAACCTGTAGATGGTTGGAAAGAGATGGCCGCTATCTGTATTTTCCCCAAGCAACACTATTGTGAAGATCTGGGGGGGGGGGAATGGAAAAATTCAGGGGGGAAACAGTTCCCCCCCCCATTTTTCTGGAAGCCTTTAGGGTTTTTTCCCGAAAAATTGAAAAAAGAAAAGAATGATTATGGAATGTTTTATTTTAACATGATTAATAAAATATTTTAATTACAGGGTGTTCTAATATTTCCAAATCATTTCTTAAAAAATGCATAGTATCAGATCATTCTAATTTATGTGCACTGAGGACAAGCAAGACCTAGGTTACAAACTGAACTTTCCAATGCAAACAAGAAAGAGAAAAGGGTTTCACTTTTGTTTTTGCATGTGGGTGGGTATGTTTGGTTCTGTTTTGTCCTCTTCACTAGACCTCAAAACACTGGAAGAAAATACAGAGCATCAAAAATGATTCTGATTAAATTTCATGCCCATTGATTGAAACATAGTTCCACTTCCTTCTATACATTTCCTCCCCTCTTCAGTTCTTTTTACGAGAATGAGGTTTTTTTTTATTTTTATTTAATACTGTGGAGAGGAATTGTGAATTGTTTATTCTGGATTTTTAAACATTGTTTCATAGAGGTTTTTTTGTTCCACATAAACTAGTAAACACTTCAGGAGATTGTTACTGCATTTGTTACTTACAATTACAAATAAATATATTCTTTAAAAAGCAAAAAGTCCTCCCTCTCCTCTCCTCTCCTCTCCTCTCCCCTCCCTCTTTCTAGTTCTTCAAATCAGTATGGAGTGTCATGATTATTAACCTGAGTGATGTATAGAGACCTTGGTAATGGAGCCACAATTGTCAGCCCTTAACCCGGAGGTATCGAGTGCTTCTTTTATCGCCTTCTTCTCTCTCTACCTCCCCTCTTGTAATGTTATGTGCTATCAAGTCAGAACCAACTTATTGGGGTCCTAACAGAGTTTTCAAGGTAAATGCTATATTTAAGGGATGGCTTTGCCATTTCCAGGCCTTGGGCAAGCTGTGCAGTTCCAGACCCCTGCCAGAAGAAGGACATGGAAAAACCACTTCTGAGTATTCTTTACGCAGAAAACTCTGTAAAGGGACATCAGAATTTATTTGATGGCAGATGATGATGATGATGATGATGATGATGATGATGATGATGATGATGA
>JAHTLZ010003542.1:20113863-20130782 GCA_023846285.1 Phrynocephalus versicolor
CCTCTGTTTTTACAGAATGATCTTCTTGGAAAGCTATAATATTCCAGTAATAGATTGTTAGCTTTATTTCCAAACCATATTCTCTAAGAAACAAGACGTAACACCCACTGTCAAATATCTAGAATGACCATTGTCACAAGCCATGCCACTCCGTCTTTAATACTACATTTCTTTATGATATAGACCAATGAATGACTGTCCTGTTGCCTAATTTATTAACTAGCTATTATGTTTTTTGGAATTCTACAAATTTTAAAGGATGCAGAGATGAAAATGGTTAGATATGGAAGAATTAAACCTTCACTAAAACTTGGCTTACAAAATTATATGGAAGGTCCCCCGCACTTGGTTTTTTTATTTAAGTGCACAGTTTGGCTATTAATTGAATTTATATGCTGCCCAACTAAGAGGCAAGCCACTACGCTGGGCAGCTACAAAAAAGTAAGATAAATGTACAAACAGAATTGAAACAATAAATGTACAAAAAACCCATCAGAATCACACCGTCTAAACACCTCCTCTCCAACAGACAACTGAATCAAGTGTTAGACAGTAAACTAATACCATAGGGCAGACATTACAAAAAAAATTAAGAAAAAAAATTAAAAATTACCTCTTCTTAAAAAAATTAAGAAGAGGTAAGGTTTCCAAAGGCCCGAGTAAAAAGCTAGGTTTTAATTTGCTTCCTGAGGCTGAGGAGGGAGGGCAGGAGATGCACCTTCACCAGAAGGACATTCCAAAGCAAGGTGGCCACTATGAAGAAGGTGTGGTTTCTACTTGATAAGTTCCAGGCCCTCTTTGGATTGGCCATTCACAGTATCAGAGATGGGAGACGTGGATAGGATGGGAGGGTGACCCTGAGGGAGAGGCGCTGTTGCAGGTAATGTGGTCCTAAAGTGTAAAGGGATAGTTTAGTGTTAAATATGTTAAACCAGGCACTTTGAATTTGGCCTGGAAGCATACTGGCAGTCTTTATTGGGTCTGTGACCATACAGTAAAGCTTGATTATTTGATTGATTGACTGATCTATCCAGGTCAGGGGAGATGTGGTCAAATTTAGATATATCCATGACCAACCTGGCAATATTCTGCACTTGCAGCAGCTTGTGAATGACCTTCCAGGCTAGTCTCACGTAGACAGCATTGGAACAGCCAACCCTTGAGATTTACAAATGCATGAGCCAGAGTTAATAGGGACGTCCTGTCAAGAAAGGGATGCAAGTGTGCAATCTGCTCAGGTGGAAAAAGACAGATTTGGCAACAGCCAATATCTGATTCTCTTGAGAGGGCTGGCTCTACCAAACACCCCAAATGAACATGATATTTCAGGAGAACCTGATATTTCAGAAGGAGTAGGACCCTACTGAGATCAGGTAACAAGCCCCCTAATCAGTCAGGTCACCCTCCCAACAATCAGATTTGCATCTTGTCAGAATTCAGCTTCAGCCTGTTAGGCGTCAGCCAGCTCATAGCCTTGGTCAAATAGTGTTCCAGGATCTCTACAGCTTCCACTGTTGAGGATGAGAATGAGAGATGGCGCTGAGTGTCATCAGTGTACTGATGTTAATGACTTCAATTCTCCGATTGGCTTCCCCCAGTAGCTTCACATAGATGATGAACTGCAAAGGGGAGATGATCGACCCCTGTGCGACATCACATTGTAGCACCCATGGGGATGAAACAGCATCCCCAAACAAATTATTTGACACAGGCCATCATGGAAGGAACAAAGCTAGTACAGTGCTGACCTCCAGTCCCCAAACCTGACAACCAGTTGAGGGGGATGACATGACAATGGTATCAAAAGCAGATGACAAGTGCAGAAGCACTAACATGGCCATAGCCTCCTGTAACTGGTCATCTAGCCGAGCAGTCATAACTGATTCCCATGGTGTGACCCAAACCCTAAAATGGATTCAAACTACAGTACAGTATTGGTAACCTCCAAGAATATGCCAGATCTGGAGGAAAGAAAACTTCCAGTTTATACTTGCTTTGGGATAATTGGTCTAGCTACATAAAGGTCTTTCTTTCTGTTGATAATTGTTATTTATTGACCGGCTATTTGTGTTCACTGACGTAAAACAACTTTCAAACTAATTGGCTCAGGCTGTTGATTAATGTATTGCTCAGTCCCTTCAGTGAGTTCCTTGATCTCTTGTGTGTGGCTATGAATGAGCAATCTCCAAAATGTCCAGCCCTTATGAGCCCCTCTCAACTCCTGCAAACTGAAAGCTGTGGTTCCTTTAGAGCAGTGGTTCCCATGATGGGGGTCAGCACCCCTTGCGGAGGGGGAGTTGAACGACCATTTCACAGGGGTCGCCGTAAGCCAGTGAAGAAAAAGGCACAAACTGCTTGGGTCTGGTGGGCGGAAGGAGGTGGGGGAAGAGTGAATTACAGCTTGATAGGTTGGAGGGGATGTCAGTCAATGGCAATGGAGGCTGCAATTGGCTGAGGGTGCCTGCAGAGGGAAGTTCTCTATGGCACCTGCAGCATTTGCCTGCCAAAGGGGGCTTGTGGCCTCTTCCAAGTAGGGCAAGGGGGTCACCACAACATGAGGAACTGTATTAAAGGGGCGCGGCATTAGGAAGGTTGAGAACCACTGCTTTAGAGTGTCAGGAAGGTTGAGAACCACTGCTTTAGAGTGTCAGTCCACCGCATACTCAACCTCCTTCTTTTCCTGCTACCTTTAACTTTTCCCAGCAAGATCGTCTTTTCCAGATAATGTTGCCTGCCTTCTTGTCATTTTTGCCGCCAGAGATAGTTCAGGCTGCTTTTGTGCCAGGACTCACATGTTTGTCTTTCTTGAAGTACTGAGGTGCCTGCAAGGTGCTCTCCCAGCACCATATTTCAAAGAAATCATTTCTTTCCCCTGCCAGCATTTTTACTGTTCAGCTGTCGTATCTGTATATGGTGATCAGGAAGGCAATAATGTTGATATCCAGTGTCCAGTGACATATATCCTTATACCTGATCTTTTCTAATTTCTTCCCTGCTGCTACGTCACGCTGTAAAAACTCCCCACATGACACCCAGTGTTAGTGCTCCCCCCCCCACCTCCCGAGTTAAAGGACCTATATTTCTGGAGAAACAATTTTTGACTAAGTACTACGAAGAACTTTCTGAAAGTCAAAGCTGTTCAACAGTGAAACAGACTGCTTCAGAAAGAGCCTTGTTGTAGTGCAGTTGTTAAACTGCTGTACTGGAGTTATAGCTGCGCTCACAATCTGGGGTTCAATCACTGATAGCCGACTCGTGGTTGATTCAGCTTTCTGTCCTTCTGAGGTCAGTAAAAAGAATACCTAGCTCTTGAGGATGCGGTGTGTGTGTGTCAGTGTGTAGCCTGCATAAATAAACTGTAAACTGCCCAGAGAGTGCTTTAAGCACTATGGGGCAGTATATACGCAGAACAGTTTGCTTTGCTTTTCTTCATTGAAAGATTTTAAGTGGTGGTGAATAGCCATCTATCAGGATTGTTTTAGCAGTGAACTCCCTGTTTCTACAGTGAATTGGGCTTGATGACAGTTGAGCTCCTTTTAGCTCTAGGATTCTTTGCTGAAATGGTTAATAACCCCCTTGGGTCCTTTCAAGGAAAAAGGCAGAATAGGAATAGTTTGAATGGATGGATGGATGGATGGATGGATGGATGGATGGATGCTTTCCTCTAGTATCTTCAAGTGGTATTGTAAGTTTTAATCATTGGCCATGCTGTTTGGGGTTGGTGAGAGTTGGAGTTTGAAACAAGGGGAGGGCACCAGATTGCTTTCTTTGTGTTGTAGCATTCTCTCTCATCCCACTCATATATTGAACTGGCCTGCTGTGACAATAAATGCAATTAATGTCATAAAATTGCTTAGATGGTTTCTCACTTGATTATTGTACTGGCAGTGTCATTTGGAGCACATAGTTATATTTGGTTGCATCCATGTTCAGAGTAGGCACTACTAGAATATGGATCACTGAACATATGTAAACTCATGTTTTTAACAGGTCTGTTCTAGTTGAGACTAATATTGGATTTGACTAATATTCATTCTCTTTGTTGATTGCATTATCTCAGTCCCACCACTCTCTTGGGCACATAATGTGTAGAGTTGCCATTCCCACCCTCTTCCAGTTTAAATGGATTTGTTATCTAGATAGACTTCTGTTTCAGATTCAACAAGAAGTCTTTAAATGTCCCAGCATATAAAGTCAGACTATGGCTCTGTTTTTCTACTTCCCCTTGTAAAAGGTAGACACTAATAAGTGATGCCTCTCTGCCTTCACTGACTATACCTGTCAAGTGTCATGTTTTGGCTGGGACACTACTGTTTTTGCAGCGTTTGTCCCGCCATCTTCCCAGAACATTTATTTTACCAGAAATGTCTCGGGCAGTGGTGGTTGAAGGGAGCGAGGCGAGCTCCTTGGATCAAGCATGGCATTTCTCCTTTTCTTAGCTCCTTTTGATCCTCTCTACTCTTTGACCTTCTTTTGGCTCAAAGGACAGTAGGCTGTGCCTGGGGTGGGGGTGGGGGTGTATTGGGTACATAACACCTCCCTCTTCCCATCCCGGCCAGTGCCGGGGAAAACTTGACAGCTATGTTCACTGACACAGAATGAAGTTGGCCTGGTTTTGGTGATCAGCAGACTATCTTGGCAGACCTTTATTCCTCTTTATTGGCATCTTCATGAAGTTCATTTTACTGGCCAGCTTTTTGCAAAAGAAACATCAGAACTGAATTGTTATAATCTGTCCAGTTTATTAGTTTAGGGCAGAAGGGCAATATGTTGTGATGATAAACAAAATTATTTGTTAACTCTTTATAAAACAAACATAACAGATGTTCTCTGAGTGGTTCCCAAAACAGTTGCATCATTAAAGAAACAACGTAAAGCTATAAGAACTATTAAAAAGCAAAACGTCTCCCAGACAATCCATTGCTTCCAGTCACTAAGCAGAGGCACATAGAGCAAAGGTTTTGCTAATATATATGGGAGAAGGCAGTCTTTGTTGAAGGATGTTTCTTATGTTGTATCTCTAGACTAGAAGAGTGCAAGGTCTCTTGTGGTTCTTTGTCACAAAGAGAAGAATAATTGCTGCCTTGCTGAATGCAAACATGTATGCATAAGGCACACATGCCATACTGGTGAACTGGTGAGTGACCCTCTTCTCATCAAATGTTATAAAGAGGAAATACATTTATAATTTGAAAACCTCCATGGAAAAACTAGTAATATTGTAGGTAAAGCAAATACTGCCTTGGAACACCTACCTCCACTGGTGAGTTGTGTGATAGAGTTTACATTACTCTGCTTTTGATTTTCAGGTACTCTTCTTCCTAAAGATGGGAAGGAAACTGGACCTTTCCAAACTGACAGATGAAGAGGCCAAACATGTTTGGGATGTAGTTCAGCGGGATTTTGATCTGCGTAAAAAAGAGGAGGAACGTTTACGGTGAGTGCCTAAAACATGGTGAAACTACTGCAGTGGTTCCTCAAAACTGAATACGAGGGGGGCTTTTAGCATCCAATGTGCCAAATGAAAACCATTTTAAAATTAGCAATTAAAAAGATTACAGAGTATAGCCTGTGTGTTGATGTAATAAAATATGTTTTACAGTATTTGTACTATGGTTGATGTTTTGAAATCTAAAAGGTGCTGAATTTTAATACATGGTTGTTGTGTATTGTTAAATCATGTGGGAGCAGAAGAAAAATGATTGATGAATACACAATGTTCAAGGGAAAGGGCCCCAACATTGAATGGTTGACTGTACATGTGAGTTGATGTACAACATGTGAGTTGATGTTACACCGCAGCACATCAAGTTCAGGATTCTCAGTTGAGAACAGCAACCAGGGCTGGCGCGTCCATTAAGGCAAACTAGGCAGTTGCCTAGGGCGCCAAAATGGAGAGGGGGCACCACCCCTCCACTGCCCCTGCTGGCTAGCCTGCCCCCCCGGCGGCGGCCCGCTGCCCGTCGTCCACCCGCCGGGCGGCGCCCCCCCTACCGCCACTGCCACCCGCAGCCACCCGCCTGCCTGCACCTCCCCCCTGCCCGCCCGCCCGCCCGCCTAGGGCGCAAAAAGACCTAGCGCCGGCCCTGACAGCAACTCACAACGTTTACGTGGTTATGAACGTTCGGGGATGGCTGTAACTCAATGAAGACCATTCTAATTAGAACGTCCCACATCACTAGTGCTTGGGATAAGTGGAGCACAGATGGCTTGGTGATGATCCGGTGGAGGAATGGAGAGCTCCAGTGGAACACAAAGTCTGCCAAAAGATGCAAGGCCAGCCTGCAAGGTCGGTGGATAGGATAAATGAAAACAAAGGGCAAGCATAAAGCAGACTGGTGTTGATAAAAGGCAGTCCTGGAAGGCAGGCAGGAGACATGTCTTGGCAAAAGAGGGAAAGCAAGGGATGCCAAGGTAGAGGGAGCGATGGAGCAGAAGCTCCAGCCTCCTGCATGGTGACCCATGAGACAAGGGCTGCTATCCCATGGACGGAAAAACCAGCTCAAACTAAAATGCGGCTTTTCCCCAGGTCATGTGGTTGAAGACGCGGTTCCTGTGTCCCCATGGTCGCAGTTTAAAGAAGTGCATCTTTTGTGTCCCCACGACCGGGAACCGTGTCTGTTAGTATGAGAAAATCCCCTCCTCCCAGGGTTTGCTTATCAACATGTCAGCTTCCAACTGTCATTGCTCACTCAACACAAATGTGTTCTGTTTTAATTTTCCGTGCACTATGGCGTGTACCTCACGGGGAAACCATGTGTTACATGCCTAAAGTGGGTGCTAGCAGAAATAAGTTAAACATAAAATGGTACCTTGTATAAAGGAATTAATTCGTTCCAAATGAAATACAAATTTCCCATAAGAATGCAGTGAAAACAGAGTAATCCCTAATCACAACCATTTTTATGCTGTATGGATTCGCCCCATAGGCGATTCTGTTCAGCAAATTTCCCCTATCTCTGGAATTTTTTATGTTGTACAGATTTTATGTTATACAAACTGTTTTTTATATGAGGGTCCACTCTATTTTGTTTCAGTCCCGTGAAATTGACACTGAGCTTCCGACGTACCGATATCCCAAACTGGCAATTTCTTTTTTTAAAAAATACTGAAAAACACTGTAACGGGGGCGAAAAGGTTTTGAAGCAGTGTTTCCGTATCCCCACGGACTCAAGTACTGGTTAAAAGTCCGCATCGGAACAGAGACAATTTTTTAACCACCTCATGACCAGGCACTTGGAAAAACCGCTGGGTTGCACTAAAGTGTGCGTAACCACACTTTTTAAAAAAAGTCTGCTGGCCGTGGGGGTCACGATTTTATGAACCTCATCTTCAAGCAGTTTGAAGCGGTTTTTAGTGGTTGTGGGATAGCAGCCACAGGGAACAGAACCACGTCTTGTATGAAGACAGGGTACAGTTCGTTATGAAGAATGAAAGGCCTGGTGTTTGGAACTGCTATAAGCTTGCCTGTTCATTTTCATGCAGTTTCATTGGTCATCAGGGACAGATGAAGGAGCTGATGGTTTAGTCTTGGTCTAAGTAACCATGTCTGTGATCCACACTACTTCTGGCTTCTCATAAAAAGGATCTGATTAGAGTTACAAGCCTACCTATCATTATTTTGCTTACCTATTGCTTACCAGGAGATCGTGTTTGACAAGTTAATGTGGCAATATGCTCATTGCATCTCTGTGTTTTCTGAGATTGGACCATTCTATTATGAAATCATGTGTGCTGAATTCTCCAGACAGAAAAAGGTGATCCGAGTTGGGCCAAACAAGTGGTAAACTCTTATTTAAACAAAGTGCTTTGAGGTTGTTTGACTGGTCTGTTGTCAACTGAAGGGTCTTTTCCAGTGATAGGAGGAAATGTATCTTTTTGACTATAACTCTTGGAATACTCGAATCAACGCGGCAGGTGCTTGTTTCTCTTCTTTTAATAATTATGATGCTTTAGCTGAAGGAGTAGGGGTGGACTATTAAAGCATATCCACAAATACAGTGCCCTTCATGGCACCATAGTAGGGACCTCTGAAGGATGCTCGGACTGGAAAACAGGCATTGTCCTTGCTCATACTTGTATCTCAGTGCAGTTTGTGTCCTTTTGACCCATAAATGGGGTGGCTCAGAACTCTGGCCTCCTTGATCGTAGTCCTTCGTTGGGTTATGTTTCTTTTTTAATATTCTAATGTGAGAGAATATGAGAGACATGATATAAAATGTTAGAAATTAGTGGGTTTTTTTATAGAGCTCCTTTGCCTTTATTGTGACAACAGTCATGTTAAGTAGACTAGGCTGAGCGATCTTACTATCTGAACAGCATACAGATAAATAGCTGAGTGGACGAAGGAAGTGTCTTTAACCAATGCACTGCCCTGTTTTTTGAAAGGCCAAACATGCTTGGGATGTAGGTCAGTTGAATCTGTCCAAATGGCTTCTCCTGGCTAGTTCAAGAGATTCTGCAGAAAATCAAGTTAATTGGTTAAACAAGTAATAAAAGTAAAGGTTCCCCTTGCACTTACGTGCTAGTCGTGTCTGACTCTAAGGGTGGTGCTCATCTCCATTTTTAAGCCAAAGAACCTTCCTACTTTTTGTACAGCGGTACATGCTTACCTACTTGCATTTGCATGCTTTCAAACTTCTGGGTTGGCAAGAGCTGGGGTTAACAGCGGGAGCTCACTCCACTGTATGGCACCCACAATTCGAACCACTGAGCTGTCGACTTTGCAACAGTTTCAGCACTCTAGCTGAACACATTTGCATTCATTTAGATGACCCACCTGCTAGATTTTATTCATGTGTGTGTGTGTGTGTGTGTGTGTGTGTGTGAGAGAGAGAGAGAGAGAGAGAGAGAGAGAGAGAGAGAGAAACAGAGACAGAGATTAGACATGGGCACGACTTAGCGAAATTCCCATTTCCGTTTCTGTTCCTCGTTTCCGTTACGTAACGGAAAAGGAAACGACAATTACTCCACCAGAACTCCAACTCGAACCGACGAACGAATAATTGGGTCTGATTTGTCGTTGTCGTTCCTGGCATCGCGGCGATCGCGCGATGCCAAGCGGCACAGAAAAAAAGTTTTAAAAATTAAAAAAAACCCCAATTCCCGGCCAAAAAAGCAGGCGGAAATATGCCTGCATGAGTGAGGGCACCTACCAGAGGGGTGGTTTCGGGGGGGGTCCCCGGCCTCCCCCACTCTCCTCCTGTCCTTCCATTCTGGGCTGCTCTGGCGGAGTGGCGGCCGGCGGCGGGCATCCTCGTCATCCCACCAACGTCACCGCCTCGCCGCCGCCATTCAAGCGGCACAGAAAAAAAGTTTTAAAAACCCCGATTCCTGGCCAAAAAAGCAGGCGAAAATATGCCTGCCTGCCTGCCTGAGAGTGCACCTACCAGAGGGGTGGTTTCGGTCCTGGGCTGCTCTGGTGGTGGGGCATCCTCGTCGTCTCGCCAACTTGCCTCACCTGCCATGCAGTGCGGGCAGGGGATCCAAAATGGGGCGGGCGACCGCAATCTTTTTTTTTTTTGAAATCGTGGTCCAAAAACACACCAAAGCACCACAGAAACATGTGAAAATTGCTATTTTAAAACTGCCAGGTTTTTTACAGTAGCAGTGGGTTTTTCTTGCAACAAAATGTCTCCTGTCCTCCTCTCCATTGATTTTATTTTATTTTATTTTTATTTTATTTTTTTACACCTGCGCAATGATGGGCTGGCCATGGGAGCGGACCATGCAAATTTTTGGAGCCATTCCACCAATCGCATGGCCACTTGGCCAGGTCTTGACCACAGAGACTTCTGGGATGTGCCAATCGGGCATAAAAAGCCCACTAACCCTAGCCCGAACCCTAACGCATATGCCGGTACACTGTCCTTCTAAGTGGGTCAGAGAGGCACCCAGAGGTGCACCCCAGTACTCACCCTAACCTTACCTGTAACCCTAAGCCTAGCCCTTGCGCTAACCCTAACCCTAAAGCCAGATCTGTGTACTCGCATTGCACTACACGCAAGTACGTTTCCCTTCTTAGTGAGACACAGTGAGAGCCCACATCTCTCTGACCGAATGATGCAGGGAAGTCACCCCCAAGAGGGGTGCCTCTGCCAGTCGAGTCCACTAAGGAAGTCTGCAACTGGTATGCATATCCAATTGGCTATGCATGCTATTTTGTAGCGGGTGAGGAGAGGAGGCACCCATGGGTGCCTCCAGGAGCCCGCTTTCCCTTCATAGCGGGCCAGAGGAGGCACCCACCCCACAGAGGTGTCTCCAGGAGCCCGCTACCCCCCTAAACCAGTACTAACGACAGACGAAAAAACGACACCACGAAACGACAAATTTTTGAAAAATTTCGCGAAAAACGGAAACGAGCCGAAACGGACCCGTCCCGAAAAACGACAACTCGAAAAAAAAATTTCCTGGTCGTGCCCATCTCTAACAGAGATAGAGACAGAGAGACAGAGACAGACAGACACAGAGACAGACAGACAGACAGACAGACAGACAGACACACACACACACACACACACACACACACACACACACAGTCCTGGTGGCTCATGCCTTCTGTGTTCTTTGGATTACTATCTGAACTACAGTTTATTTTCCCACACGAAGTCTGGAAGGCTGAATGGATCCTCTGAAGAATAGATTAACAGTGAAAATAATATGATAGCTCTGGAAAGAAATTATAATCAAATATAAAATAGTCAAATAACAGATTGATTTTGTTAACAAATCCATTCAATACCGAACAATGGAGAACTGCAGGAGAATTGAAGTTTCAGTGAAGATTAACAACTGAAAGCCCTTTTCAACAAGATAGAATTTGAGGTTTTAGCAGACAGGCCAAGTTACTCATACCACAATATATATATATATATATATTAAAAATCTTAAATTATACACTTTTAAAAGCTGGGGTTTTCCTTGACAAACTAGCCGAAGGATGTGAAGGGAAAATGTGTAGAATTAAATGGGGGAGGGGAGAAGGGAAAACTTAATTCACTCCTGTTAAAGCAATTATTTATTTTAAGGGAAGAGGCAGGACATGAATCATCTGCATGGGAGGATCCTTTTAAAAGTACATTTACATTATGGCTTTACAGTATCCATAATCAGGAAAAAATATTTTCCTATGTCCATGGTGAGCAGACCGTACTATGAGTAGTCCAAGCAGAAAAAGCATTTTTAGCATAGATAATTGGCAAAAATCTTAAGAGGCTCTTTATGTTCTAATAAACACCACCCTTTTCTTTAAAAAGTGCTGCCAATTTTACTGCTCAGGACATATTTTCCAGAAATATTGAGTGGTTAGTTTTTTTTCCAGCTTACAGATCCCAGGAAAGAAGCAGAGTACTAAAACTTGGAAAAAAATGGGAGTTTAAATATAACCAAATTAACATTCAGTTTTTTAGATCAATATGTTTTTTAAAAAATAGTGTTTTAAAACATTGCATAAATGATTCTAATAATTTTATTCCTTTGAAACGTAGATGTAAATATTCTTACAAGTTGAGGTAGGGGGAAGACTTGAACTTTTGACCCTGCTAGCCAGGAGCCAGTGAGTTTCAGGATAACTTTTTAATTCCTTCCTGGCTGAAAAGATAGTAAAAAGAGTTCCTATTTCTGGCATAAAACTATTTTAAAATGCATTTTTAAAATAGAGAATAAATGTTTAGAAGCTCAATCATTTAACCTGTGAAAATCTTTTTTCTTTGCGGTTGGGGATGATCTACCTTGATGTTAGCAGAAATCGGGTGCCTGCCTCGTGCATTTTGTCATTGTGTAATTGTCAGATAAGGAAGAGGAGGGGACCCTCCAATGCTATGTGCCATCAAGTAACTTCTGATATGCTGTAACTATGGGGTCTGTCTAGACTGGCTGCTTGAATGTAGATTGGCTACAAAGGGTCTGTTGAGGTGGGAAGGAGGAGTGGTGTGCCATTTGTAAAGCGTATGACTTTTTGTAGCCCTATCAGGTATCCTGTACGAAGGGGTAGGGAAAGTGGGTTCTCTTCTCCCATGCTGCCCATCCATTTAAAGTTGGCCAGGTTTAACTCGTGAGTAAGAAGACAGCAGCTGAGAGAGCTGCAGCGTGGGGAGAGAACGTTGGGGAGAAGTTTGAGGAGACAGAAGGGAGGTCATCACCCAGTTTTCCTTTGCTTTCTCCTCAGTTGGGGTTCCACTGGTGCTCTGTTGCATTCCGTGAGCAGAGCCCGTGGGTTCAACTTACCTCTTCCCTTCCCTGCCATTTCTCTCAGGCCTCATTCAGGGGGCTGGAACGACTTTCCTTTTTGCTTGTTTGTTATAAAAAAAATAAGCGGCATATTGGAATGACAAGGTATCAATCTAATATAGCACTGAGTTGTCTCTTCAGTTAATGGCACCCCCAGTGTCACTTTGGTAAAAGTACCCACCTGTGAAGTTTAAAAACGCTTTTATAATCTCAAGGAATCAGGCTGAATAGATTGCATGCCCTTGCCGAGCTGGTCTGATGCAGAGGAAGGTTAAGTAGAGGGAAAGGTTCTAAGTAGAAACACGGCAAAGTTTTTGCTTCCATGCTAAAGGGTGCCATCAGAATTCTGTATACTGTACCATAAGTGTTTGTGGCAATTTCACTTCCAAAATGTCCTATTTATTATTTACCGTTCTTCTCTGCTCTGCATCTGATGTTAGAATATTTTCTGTTTTTGCTGCCCCCTCTTCCTAGCAGTGTTTTTCTTGCAGGTTCCTGAGTCCACCCATCATGTGTTAAGTCTACCTCTTTTCCTGCTGCTTCACCCCACTTTAGCAATATAGTCTATTCTGGTTATTGGCAATTATGAGTACGGTTACACTCATTTTTGCTGTAGTGAAAATTCAGGTTTACCTGAGAGGTTAAAGGGTGTGTATGTTGCAGGTGTTGTACCTACTCATAGCTTTGCTTCGCCATTTCATTAAGTGCCAAACGGTCGTTCAAATTATATTGCCCCACAGGGACTACAGCCACAATACGTCTGTATTCTCCCAGGAACCAGAGTCATGGTAACTGGACTTCTTTTCTTAAGAGACTGAAACATTTCACTGCTCATCCAAACAGCTTCATCAGTCTGAGGAAAGTTAGTAGCTTTTCAAACTCTCAAGAAAAGAAGTCCAGCTGCCATGACTCAGCTTCCAGAAAAACTCACCTGGATGACTGAGACTCTTCACAGGCATTAGTATAGATTATGTGCTCATCATCTGGAATGCTCTAGCACTGAGTAATTCTATATGAGAGTAATTTCTGTTGGAATTTGTGTACAGTGCATGTATATTTAAACTCCCATTTTGAAAAGCCAGGGAATTCAATTCTTAAAAAAAAAAAAAAACAATGAATGTGGGATGTTGTACTTCTCAAGATTCCAAAAGAAAGGAAATGACCCAGTATTATTGCAAAATATCTTGCCCGCATTGCCAGCAGGAAAAGAGATGCCAAGCTTTAACATGGCAAATGGCAGTCTGAACGTTGACAGCACCAGTGACAGCAGTCGCGATGGTCTACAGCTTCCTCTCTTCTGCCCATTACCGTTCACACTTGCTGAAAAATTTGTATATTCGAATTGTCCCTCACTAAGTCTGAGCGTTTTAATACGTGCTAAGCTATAGTTTCTTTATATTTTATTTCTTTATTTGATTTATATAACAACCCATTAGTGCAAAGCACTACTCTGGGCAGTTTATGACAGCCATTAAAAGGCACAGTGCCTGAGATGCAGAGTGTGCCCGGCTTCATGATGGGATCAATGGCATAATGAGATAGACGCATGGACATCATGGGATCCATTAACTCCACAACCATCCCATGACGTTCTATCCTAGCATGGTGATTCAAGACCACAGCAATAATCATCTCCGGGCCCTCAACATCACAGCTGAAATGAACTGCCATAACACTCACAGCAAGTGAACCTTGACTCCGTTACAGTATCAGTAAAATTTTGCTCTTGTCTAGGACCTTTCACAGAGAACCGGACACTGAACTACAGTTACAGATCCTAGTTAAACTAAAATATAAGATGTTTATTACTTAGACTTATCTGCTCTCTCTTGGCTACAAGAGCCCCCAAGATGACTTATGACATAGATGCAAAACATATTCAATGAAACCATGATATTACTAAAGTAAAAGTGAAGTGTTCTGCTTATATATCGCCTCATAGAACTTCAAGCAGTCTCGTCTGAGTGATTTACAATTTAATTATGCAGACTACACATTGCCCCACCCCAGCAAGCTGGGTACTCATGTTACCCACCTCGGAAGGATGGAAGGCTGAGTCAGCTATGAGCCAGCTACGTGGGATTGAACCCCAGGTCGTGAGCACAGATTCAGCTGCAGGACAGGCATGTAACCCCTGCTCCACGAGGCTCCTACTACAAGACATATTACTACATCACAATTGCACAATGCATATCTGGAGCCAGACATGTTTCTTCTGGGCAATGATGCAGTTTGTATATTCAGTGGAGTTGTTCAGAGTAATTCCTAGCCACAGTAGCAACCTGTACATCCAGGACCATGTTAGGTGAAGAAAAACCATGCAGACTGCTAATTTCCCCTAGTGACTGGAGTGCTCTTATCTTGTGGGTTGTAACCTGCATGAATTGATTTTGGATGGGGATGGAAGCAAAATGGGAGTCTGTGGAGAGTGTTGGAGAGGGCGGGAGCAGGAGCGCACCCCTGGCGAAGAAGCACAGATATTTTGTATGATTCAACACACTTCAGAATTTAAACCTGGCCTTGGAGGTTGGTGAATTTGATTCAGTGGAACAGAAGGCAACTTAGTTTCCTTTTGATGACTGGTGCTGAATACACTCTGGATATCGCCCAACCGTTGTTGTTATGAGGTATCAATTTGTTTCAGAGTCATGGCAACACTGTATTAGCGACTTCCAAAGAAGCTGTCATGAATGGTCCTGCTCAGAGGCTGCCAACTCAACAACATGGCATCTTTTCTCCAGTCCATCCCACTTTGCCTTCAGCCTGTTTCCAGCATGATTGTCTTGACCAGTGAGAGTGGTCTTCTCATTCTTTAGTCCTGTTGGCTTCAAGAGAGAGTCCTGGCTTGGTTTCTTTAAGCACCCACTTATATGGCTTTTTGGTAGCTTCACGAATATCTCCTCCAAAACTATGTATCAAACGAAGAGATTTTTTCTCTCCTGACTTTCTTCATTGTCTAATTTTCACATTCATACCTCACAACCAGGACTACTAAATACTGTAATCAGTAACACAGATTATCTTTGCCCTGGGCTCCAGCGACACAACATTATAATTGATTGTCTTTCCTAGATCCTTGATAACTGTGATTCCATGTTTCAGTCTTCTAATTTTGTGGCTTGAGTCTCCATTTGGATTCACGATTGAAATGAACTGCAAAAAGTTGTAATTGTTTTAATTTCTTTGTTGTCATTGTTAGAGATACCGTATGTTATTCTTCTGTAAACAAGATCTTTCTCTTTTTACTTTTCATCTGAATTTCGCAGTTTCTTATAGAATCATAGAATAATGAAGCGAGAATGAGTCTATAAGGCCACTGAATCCAACTCCCTGCTCAATGCAGGAATAAAAATCTTATTTCTTTCACCCTCAAGAACCATTTCAAGTCATTTTTGCTTTTTTCTCATAAATATGCTGTCATCTGCTCCTCATGTTTTTTTAATATTCCTTCCACCAGTATTCATTCCTATTTCATCTGGATCTAATCCAGCTTTCCATTTCATATACTCTGTATGCAGATTGAATAGCTAAGGAGATTTGCTTTGCATAATGGAACATTTATGCAATAGTCCTATAGTTATTCTTTTAGTTTATTCTGTCTTGGGCATAGGCATTTATGTTAAACATTTCTAGTCTGGGGGTTATGTTTCTAGACTGTGGCTTTGTTTCTCACACTTGTTGGCATTTTGGTGAGGGTTTACAAGATTCAGTCTCTGTACACCTGGTGATTTATTCATTCTAAGTACTTTGATACAGGGTTTCTCTTTGCTTTTTTAAATTTTGGAATCTTCACAGGACATTCTTTTTAAAAGGAATGCTGTATATTATCCTTCATATCCCCTTGAATATACATGTTGTGCTTCTTTTCTTTTTCTTATTGTGGTCATATAATATGCTTCCTCTTCCTCTTGATCTTTCAGCATTGATAATCTCTGTGTAAATTTCACTTCGATTTTATGGAAGAAATCTCTTGTTTTTCTTTTTCTTTTTTCTTGTTTTCTCTTCCTTTTTTTGCACTGAATATGGCAGTATTTCCCTTCATCACTACATGACAGGCCCTGAAAAGTTGCACCAGTTATATGAAAGCGTTTCTCTTATAAAACCACAGAATGTCCTGACTTGGGCCAGATCATGGGGATAAAGTGTTTCCAGAAGTTCCATTAACATTTTTCCTGCACTTGTATAAGTGTAGTGTTGATAACCATATTCTATCCATATTCTATTTTATGGGAAGGAAAGTAAATTTATAGCTTGATATTTAATGTTGCCAAGTTTCTGGGCAGCTGGATTCTTAAAAGCATGTTTCAGTACAGAAAAGGTAGCACTTCCCATCTGCAATGTAGAGCCAAATCGCACGGGAAACTTGTCATGAGGCTCTGAGTGTCATCATGAAGACAGTTCATGTACTTTATCCCTAAGGCTTCCACATTGTCCTTTTCCCATTCACTCAAATACACTTAGTCCCCCTTTTAAACTCTCATCAGCATGCTTTTAGTCCTGGACCAAAAGTGCCTGCTGTGATAGAAACATTTCTTATCTTGTTTTGCTTCCTCTGTGGATGGGGAACTGACACATGGATAAAGAAATGTCATTGCTTTCTTCGGCTTAACTCAATATACCAAGTACATTTTCTGATAACAAAGTTTATTATTATTATTATTATTATTATTATTATTATTATTATTATTATT
>JAHTLZ010003542.1:20149306-20171529 GCA_023846285.1 Phrynocephalus versicolor
TAGATAGATAGATAGATAGATAGATAGATAGATAGATAGATAGATAGGGCTGCTCTACTTAAGAGTTGTTCAACTTAACATGAATTTGGAACAGATTAAACTCGTAAATAGAGGTAACACTATATTAAGCTTCTGGCCGCTGGGGCCAACCCCTGCTCCCTTGCCCAGACGTGGTTTGTCCATCCTGGCTCTTCTCACACCTGGAACCTCCATTTTACTTTCTGCACTTTCCAAGGGCCCGGTTGTGACCACTCCTGGCCCGCCCAATCCCAGTATATTACCTTTTATTTCCCTGAAGTTTCTCCAAACCCAAATAGAATTGAAATACAAACAGTAGATTTGGGTAAAACATAAACTAGTTTTATTTAAACAGCATAATAGTTATTTGATATAGAAACAAGCTTATGGTTACTTTTAACTGAAGAATAAGCTTTCTACAGTTCATTTCAGAACTCTCTCTCTCTCTCTCACCACCTATCCTCTCCTCTCCTCATATATCCTCATCTGGCATCTTCTGATTGGGTGTCTCCCTCAGTCATCCATCAGCCCAACACTTGTCAGTCAAATGTTGCTAGGAAGACCTCATACGTGCACGAGTTCATCTTACCAGGTTCCAGAGTGTCCATCCTAGGGTCATGAAGTGAGGAGACATACAGCCCACTAGAGGTTTCTGGTGTGTTCTCCTCGCACCTAGAGATAGTTACAGATGTTGCTTTAAGTCTGTTCTACATGAGAAGTCATAGGTGGTGCTCTTTAGGGCTGACGAGAGTCATACCCCAGTGGCTATTGGAGGCCAACAGTTTCTCAAACCTCATTTATGTGGCAACCAGTCAAAAGGAACTGTTTAATACCAGTGATATTAAACAGAATACCACAATTAGAATAAATCTGAAATTGATTTTAAAAAGTATAAACATCATGCCAAGGCAGCATTTTTTCCCTAGGAACTAAGTAGCATGTGGGAACATTACTATTGATTCCTAAAGTGTGTTCTACACTTTTTTGGTAAGATTCTTCTGTTGACCTTAATTATTTGCAGGAATTCCCAAAGGATAATTAACTTCATGATGAATGTACTGTGCTTGCACCTTATTTCAAAGTTGAAGTCTGTACAGCAGCTGGCTTGGAAAGGCTTGAGCTGTGAAAAATTACTGTATATAAATACATATCCATGTGACTTCTCAGAAATTTGTTTTTCTTACAATGAACATAGAAGGCTGTACATTAACAAAATTGAAGATAGGGCTGTTCAGTGATGGCACCTAGCCATGGTACACGTCCCCCACTTAAGTTTTTGCTTATTTGTTTAATTTAATTTAATTTAATTTATTAACTTTTATTGATATGAAAAGGGTTGGCTTTCGTTTATCCAACAAAGTATGCCAAACATGGTTATTAAGGCATACATGCCTCGTTTTTTGTTTTTACTAAGTGTAAAAAGGTGCTGATGAATAATTTATGTTTATACAAATGAACACATATGCCCTTACACAGCACACATATACTTCTTGAACTAGCTTCAAAACAGAGAAGGGTTTTATTTCAAGTTTTATCTAAATAAATGTTTGAAAAGGAATTGGTTCACAAACTCCAGATCAGGGTGGTGGTGGTGGTGGTGGTGGTGGTGTGCATTACTGATAACAGTCATTCCAGAGGTGCAAAAATTAAGGTCCTATCAAACATGAGGTTGTTAGCTACTCAAGGAACTCTATGATTTTTGAAGCAGACGTTGCATGGAATTTACATGGTTCTTAGGTGTCATTTTTCCTTGCAAGCTTTCCCCGGCCAGCAACTATTGTATACGGGTTTTCAACGTGTATCAAATTGTTTAGTATTTTAAATTATTTTACATTATTTTGTATTGTGTTCTCTATAATATTTTATATCTTTTAAGGTAAAATGCTTAAATAGCTTTTTACCTCTAATGTTTTACAAAAGGCAATGGAGAGAAATCAAATTAGAAGTCCCTCAACAGGGACCCAGTAAGTCTACACTTAGATCCGTTCCATTGTTTCAGAGTGCAACTGCAGAGCAGGAAGAATTCAAATGGATCTGCTATGAAATCTTTCCTGGGAAGCCAGGTTCCCCCAGATTAATTCACTTCTGCTGGGCACACAGAAGCCAAAAACTCTTGAGAGAAGCAAGAGGCAGTAGGTTTGTGAAGCAGAGGATTCATATGCCTTCCAGTTTTCTTGCAGTCCTCCTGCTGGAATGGCTTCAAATACAGTAGAGCAGCTAAAAAACCCTCTATATCAGCTCAAGGAATCACACTGTATGAACCAATGCAAATGCAGTTGGATTTTTAAAAGTGCAAGCCCCAGGGAGAGGGAAAAATGATGAGGGAAGGAGTCCCGCAATGATTTACATTGCCTTTGATGTTATGTTGCCAACAGAAAATAAACTGGATCTGACTATTCTGATCCCAGAACCTTTTGTGCATTATTTGTCAGTTTAGTTGGAAGTTGAGGCTAATAATTAAGTGTAAATCTGTAAATTAATGTAATGTTTCAGCAGTTTCCTCTTCTTTCAGGTCTTCATGACAGGGTGTATAGCTTGCCAGACATCAACAGTAAGTTGGTATTTTTTTAAAAAAAAAAAGAGAGAGAGATCGGCTATTTGTGAGTGAGGGACAGAGAGATGCTTTGAAAATATTGTTAACCTTAGAAATAATTGTGGATCTCTATGAAGGAAAAGGAATGGCGGTGTTGTATGGTAAGACTGTATGCAGTTCAGCACGAAGCATACATTGACACACTCAAATCATTGGGAAGAGAGAAGATACGAACATGAATGCTGTGGTCGAATGCCCTTCAGTGATGTCATACATTTAACATTTTAAACCTGCTCCACCTGCCCTTTTTTAAAAGTGTAACTTTAAAAACTTTTAAAAGTTTTGAGTCTTGAAAATCATTAAAACATTATCTATTCCAATCGAAAAACTGAATGTGTATTTCAGACAAAATCAGTGTTCTGCTTATATACCACTCCATAGCAGTCATAAAGCCTTCTCTGGACAGTTTACATTGTCCTTGGAAATGTCACAGTAGTGGAGAGATCCTCCTCCTCCTTCCATTTCTCTGAATCGTACCTCCCTTTCCTCTCATCTGTTGGATGGCAAGTTTCGCTGGCTTTTTCCTGAAGGGAACATATTTTTCTATATACAGTGATGCCTTGAATTATGAAATTAATCCGCCCCAAACGAATTTTCGTAAGCCACAATTTTTGTAATTCAAAATGCGGTTTCCCATAGGAATGCATTGAAAACCAATTAATTTGTTCCGGAAGTCCGGAAAAAAGGCAGAAAAAGAGAATGGATTAATTGGTTTTCAATGCATTCCTATGGGAAGCCTGCCCTGACACAGCAAAGCAGGGGAAGAGCTCTTCCCCTTTTGCTGCATTGGCAGGAAAACCCATCCATCACCTGACAGTTGGCGGGCCTTCAAAAGCAGCTGATTTGGACAGCTCCATAGCCTTTATTGCTGGTTGACTGATTGGGTCCCCCCCCCCGCCTGCCAACCCAGCAAAGGGAGGTGGGGGAAGCTCTTCCCCTGCTTTGCTGAGTTGGGGCAGGCACCCAGATGGCTCCTTCGCCACCAGCCCCCCTCCTCCCCTGGTGCTTGCTCCCTGCTGTGGTGGCAACCGCTGGGAGGGTTCCTGCCTGCTTCCCCATGCCTTGGTTTTGCCTTGGAAGCAGGCATAAGCCGCAGCTCCTCCCGTTTGTTGGGTTTCTGCCTGTTTGCAAGGCAAAACCGGGGCATCGGGGAGCGGGCAGTCTTTTCCCCCCAGTGGCTTCCCCTCCCTGCCCCCCTCCTTTTCAGGCACCCGAAAGTTAAAAGGAGGAGAGGGCAGGGAGGCAAAGACGCTGGAGGAAAGACACTCTGAGTGCCTGGAAACAGAAGGCACCACCTGCTTTCAGGAGCTCAGAGCGTCTTTCCCCAGAGGCTTCTCCCCCCTGACACCCTCCTCCTTTCAGCTTTCGGGTTCTTTAAAAGGAGTGAACCGCTCTGGGGATCCTCAACTATGTTAGACATAGAGCAAAAGCAGGTGGCTGGTTGCAAAGCCTTCAAGTGCAGGAGAGGCTTCACAACCAACCACCTGACTTGGCCCGGCCCTGCTTCATCCGTTTCGCTAAAGTGAAACTGGTCAGCAAGCATAAAACCTCTGCCTGCCGCTTAGCACAAGGCTTTACTTCTGCTTCCTGGTCTTGCTTCAGCCAACTGGGTGAAGCGAGACCAGGCAAAGTCGGGAGGCTGGTTGAGCAGCCTTTCCTGCGCTTTAAGGCTTCGCAACCAACCAACCACTTTTACTCTCCACCAAACCTTTAGGACAGGCATGTCCAAACTTCATCTCTCCTGATGTTTTGGACCATAATTCCCAGAATTCCAAACCTGTATTTCCAATGGCAAAGGACTGTGGGAGTTGTGGTCCAAAACGTCTGGAGGGCCGAAGTTTGGACATGCCTGCTTTAGGTCAGACAACCTTTGCGCAGTTGGCTGAAGCAAGATCAGGCAGCCAGCATAAAGCTGCTGCCCTCCCCCTTGCCTCTGCTACCTGGATGTGTCGGGGGGGGGGGTTAGCAGCTACCTGACGCAACAGGGGATGACCAGACAAGGGGTGACTTCACCGCTCGCCTGCTTGTCTCCTTTCGTAATTCAAGTTTTTTCATAATTCAAGACACGACTGTCGTCTCTTATGTGTGTGTTTTTAGTGCCCTTTACCCAATTTGCAAATGTTCCCCCATTGACTTGAGTGTGCTTGTGTTCTGGCTATTCATTGTTTTGTGCACCTGTAAACCTCACACATGTGCAAATTCTTGAGGCAAAGGAGGCTTCTTCTCTCAACAAGTCCTCAAAAGTGTGAAACATTTGCTTTCCACAATGCTGTCCAACCCTAGAGTGAAGTAATAGTGGTATTGGTTGCTGACACTTCTACCCTATGACGTCCTAAAATGTATTTTATTTCTCAAACATCATTCCTTTGACAGTATCGGAGGGGCTCTTTGGTGCTTTTAATAGTTGTACCCCAACTTAAGAGTAGCTCGACTTAAGAGCAATTCGACTTAAGAGCAGAAAACTGTTGGCGTTTTAAATGCCGCCTTATAAATTTTAGATATGGTCTCCTCGACTTACAAATATTTTTTCATTTTTTTATTTTTTAACTTTTTTCAATTTTTTAGATAGGTACCCCAACTTAAGAGTAGTTCGACTTAAGAGCATGCATTAGGAACGGATTAAATTCGTAAATTGAGGTACCACTGTACTTTATTCCCCCAGAGCCTGTTCTAGACCTTTAAAAACCCTTTTGTTACAAATTGGAAGTCACCCGCCTGATGCTAGCAACAGGTTTCAGGTGAAATTATGATTGAAAATCAAATCATGACACACACACATACAGGGTCACACTTACAGTCTGTGTCACCCGGGATAAACATGGATTCCACCTGCCCACCCAGCAGGGTCGTGTGTAAAATAGTACAGAATACAAGTACAGGCATACCTCAGTTGACAAATGCCTCAGTTTACATAATATTTGGTGTACAAAAGGAAATCCATTGGAAATAATGCCCCAGTTTGCATCCCCCCCTCTCAATACCTCGGTTTACGTGAGGCATTGCAAAACAAGTACCCAGGATGCATTGTGCCCCTGTGCATTTCTGGTTTATGAATTTTCCAGAATACGCAATGTCCTGGAGAACAGATTAACTTCGTTTACTAAAGTACATTTGGTTTACCAAAGACCGTAATAAAGACTTGACTGAAAGTATATTTGTACTACTTTTTCAGTTTTTGTGTTTCTCCAGCATGGCATCTTGGAGCCCATGCCACTTCTGCCCCCGCCCACCCACCTCCATAGCTGCAGCCCTGCTCACACACTTCTAAGACTTTAGGTGGCGTGTTTTGCAGTTTTGTGGCAATCTTCTCCCAAGGAAGCTGCACTTGGGGTGTCATGTGTGTGTGTTCGTGTAGTTCATGAGCCACACTTGCTCTTTCTTTAATATACTCCACCTCCTCTTATTTATATCACTGGGCATGGTCACCCTGATGATAGGACATTCTTTTGAATTAGTTTTTTTTTAATAATTAAAAGAAATTTGAAGAATGACAACGCGCAGCGAAACCCCCTTGTTTGGCTTTTGGCGGTAAAGTGAGGTTTTGGTTTGTTCTTAAAGGGCCTGTGGGGCCTTTTTAATTTAATATATTTGTAAAGAGATTCTTTATGAATCAATTCAGGCAATGTGAAAACCCTGTCGTATTAGATACTGCCTTTGTGGTCAGTCACATGTTTTGGAAGTGTCGCTATGTCGCTTTTATTATTATTATTATTATTATTATTATTATTATTATTATTATTATTATTATTATTATTATTATTATTATTATTATTATTATTTTAAAGAGAGAAATGCCTTAAAACTAAAGAAATACTACACAACATTGGAAACAAATGGGAAATACAAAGCTGCAATTATTGGTGATGCACCAGGGCTAGTGACAATTGAAGCTGCGTATTCTGCAAACATGCTAGTTAATGAAATGACTTTAAATTTCACGGGTAGTTTCCGGAAGTGGTTTTACGCTCCTGCTTTATATCCGAGTAATAATTTCCAAAGTGATTGTTCAGAGCAATGCAAAAAGTACTTAACTGAAAAGCGTATTACTACATTGTACATCAGGGGGCTTTCCCAAGGGGGAAAGGATGAATTTCCTTGCCTAAACCCTAGCAGTCACTGCTGTTCTTGTATATTTTAATTCTGAGCAAGCTGGTGCCCTCTTCATCCAAGCCCCAGGTGTTTGTTGTTCTGTGTCTTGGCACCCTGGGGTGAGCACCCCTGAAGAGGCTGTTTAAGTGCCTGCCTACTTCAGTCTCAAATGAATCTGGGCAGTTCCTCAAACTTGCTGTGTCAAACATTCAGACTGTAATTCTGCACCCACTTAACCCAGGAATAAGCCTAATTAGTGGGGCTTCTGGGCAGACATGGATACCATTACACAGGCAGAATAGGAAACATGTAAGTGGCTGTATACTGAACTCAGGAGTAGTGATATCAAGAGGCAGTAATTCAAAGTCTCATGCTGAGGTCTTTTCTAATGGTCTTTCACTTACAGTTTTCTTTTCTCTGCAACCCTTTTAATCACTAGTAAGAACTATTGAATCCAAAACCTTTTGAAAAGAAAGCACAAGTCCTAATGCTAAGCTATAGCCCCTCTCCAACTGCACCTAGCGTATATATCTGAAACGCAATACTGTACATCTCACCCTACCTATGGGTCTTTCTTGTCCAGGTGATTACCAGTTCATTGGCGGGAACAGTGACAATGAGGAAGATGAAGCTGATGATATCATGGATAGTGCAGAAGCTGAGCGCTATTCTAGGGTAAGCATATTGAGGGTGAGTCTTCTACCATGCATTAATAATTCTGCCACACCGCTGGGCCTTCTTGGATGAACGTTTATCTCTCTTCGTAGGAAGAGGTATCTCCATGGCTCTTGGCAACTGGACTTCTTTTCTTATGAGATTGAAACGTTTCGCTGATGAAGCTGCTTGGATGAGTAGCAAAATGCTTCAGTATCAAAATAAGTCCAGTTGCCATGATTCATCTTCCAGGTAACCTCACCTGGATGACTGGGAATCTTTGCAGACACTCTGTGGCTCTTGATTTCTAAAATGTGCCCCTTTTCCTGTGTAACCCTTCCAACAGAGCCACAGTGGCATGGTTCCATGGCTGTGCCCCTCCCCCTTTCGTTACAGTATGATGCAAAGAATGAATGTAGTTTGGCTGTCCCACTCTGAAGTTGCCACTCAGATTCCATCACCCCCACCCCCACACACCATGTTCTCTAGATCCTGATGATGTTTTGTGGATTGCTGCATCCGTCTCATCTAATCACTCCATGGAGCCTCTGCCCTCCCCTTTTGCAGCCTGGATTCCCCAGTCCCAATCACCTCATTTGCAAGCCTCCCCTTTTGCAACTTGGATTCCACAGTTCCAATTACCTTGTTTGCAAGCCTCCCCTTTTGCAGCTTGGATTCAGCAGTTTCAGTTTCCTCATTTGCAAGCCTCCATTTTGGAGCTTGCATGCCACAGTCCCAATCACCTCGTTTGCAAGCCTCCCCTTTTAGAGCTTGCATTCCACAGTTCCAATCACCTTGTTTGCAAGCCTCCCATTTTGCAGCTTGGATTCCACAGTCGTAATCACCTTGTTTGCAAGCCTCCTATTTTGCAGCCTGGATTCCCCAGTTCCAATCACTGTGTTTGCAAGCCTCCTATTTTGCGGCCTGGATCCCCAGTTCCAATCACCTCATTTGCAAGCCTCCCCTTTTGCAGCCTGGATTCCCCAGTTCCAATCACCTCGTTTGCAAGCCTCCCCTTTTGCCCCTTGGATTCCACAGTTCCAGTCAACTCATTTGCATGCCTCCCCTTTTGCAACCAGGATTCCTTGACCATGAAATTTAGGCTTAGTCTAAACATTACCAATTTATATTAGAAGTCCTTGTTCTAGCACATTCCATTCCAGCTTTTTCCTGAAACCACTGCATAAAATATACTCACAAACATTTATATGATGGAAGCCATATGTCTCTGTGTTCTGAAACTGCCTTGTTCATTGGTCAGGATGTGTTCACATTTTCATCCAAACTGGATATGTCTAGTGTAGAGCTGAATGACTATAGTTAACAGACTAATTGGAGAATGATTCCCTGCATTGCTCTTTGTACCCTTTCTAAAACTAGGAACAATGATGGCTGTATTCCAGTCATGTGATCTATTATTAAATCTATATATGTGGAAATGGGAAGTGCATTAGCATGTTGCAGCAAAAAATGATGAGTTTTGTGGCACCTTAAAGACAAACAAGTTTATCTTTTGTAATTCACTTTTTCTTCCGTAGGCCTCTGAAAAAGTAGGTTTGCTTGATGTTGGTGTTACTGTTTATCAAATAGCTCTCAACGGCCATAAGAGCTCTTTGAAGAGCAGGAAAGCATTTTGAAGGCTATCCTATACCCAAGGAAGTGTATGAACAACCCGCTGCTGCCTGAGAAGCAGAAAGGGGAATACCTTTGTTTTCTTGGAGACTTGGTGAAATCCTTTGACTTTTTAAATTGTGTTTCTAACTCTGTGTTTTTCCTCCTATCCTCTCTGTGCTTCCTAAGGTGCGAAAGGCAAAGCGCCTCCTGTCTGTCCATCCCTTTGACTTTGAAATGGACTCAGACTATTCGGCTCAGTCTCGCCGTCAATCCGTACAGCTCTCTCCAGGGCCTGGGAATGAAGGCCTTCAGGTATTCAGGGAAGAATGGAGGTAGTGGTGATGTGCATTTGAATTGTCCATTGCTTCAGGTTCGCTTCCCTTTTCTTTCCTGTTGCTTGACTTTGGATAGCTCAAGATTTTTGTCCGCCCTTCTAACATGAAACTATAAAGGCTTCAAATTGCAAGGAAGGCAGCAAGTTTAAAAATAACTCAAGATGTCAGAAAGCTTTCCTGTGATTAGCTTGTCTGCATGTTTATCCCTCTTGTTGATGTTATACAAAGTGTGAATCAGCTGTTGCAAGTGCAGTCTCCTAGGGTTAAGCAAAACACATTATTGGTCAGTGTAGACCAGTGATGGCAAACCTTTTAGAGACCGAGTGCCCAAACTGCTATTCAGAACCCACTAATTTTTCACAAAGTGCCAATAAAGCAATTTAACCTGAGTACAGGTGGCAGTGAAGAGGCAATGTCAGGTTCCTACAGAAAGGGGCTCCGAGTGCCACCTTTGGCACCCATGCCATAGGTTCGCCAACACTGGTGTAGGCACTTGGCATACTGACTTGAGACTCATCAGATGAAGTGATGGACAGGTGATGTGTGCTGAAGATCTTGATTTCTTTTACATTTACCTTTGTTACCTAACTAAAGGCAATACTAGGTGGAAATGAAGCATTCCACTTCTTAAAAGATTCATGTATGTAGAATCTATTTCTGCATACATATCCCCCCATCTCCAGAAACAGTGTACGAGTTAGGCACCCAGTTTCTCTTTCTGCAGCCTCACAAGGAATGGTGGCAGTCACTCAATTCAAGATTGAAAACTCTTCCAACTGGAATGTCTTGCAGCGCGGTCCAGTGGCCAGTCGTGTTGTTGTCAGATTTCATTGATGTTGTCTCTAACAAGAAATAGCATCACTGAAATCTGAAACCAACACCGTGTAAGTTCCTAATATATCGAGGCAAGAACATTTTCTTTCGTGTTCTCTCTATTTTATTTTATTTTACATTTACCACATTTCAATTTTCGCATAAATGATATTAGATATGAAATATTCCTGTAACTGTTTGGAAAAAAATTGATATGGGCCATTTCATTCAGTGATGGTTAATATTTTTGCCAAGAGGGGCACAAGAGAAATCCAAAACATACCACCGAGTCCTTTTAGGGCATACTGCTGTGGCTGAAGGTAACCTACCTCTTGATTTGGAGAAGACTTCTTTCTTTCTTTCTTTCTTTCTTTCTTTCTTTCTTTCTTTCTTTCTTTCTTTCTTTCTTTCTTTCTTTCTTTCTTTCTTTCTTTCTTTCTACAACTTATATGCCGCCCACTACCCAAAGGTCTCTGGGCAGCTTACAATAAAAAAAATTAAAACAGTTAAAACATCAGATATTAATAAATAATTAAAACAATAATAAAAACCTTACACTAAAATAATTACGCTAAAATTGCCATCAGAGGACCCACAGTCTATGTTGTATCAGTTAAAAAACTTCTGGAACAGGAAGGCTTTTACCTGGCGCCAAAATGACATCAATGTTGGCACCAGGTGGATCTCACTTGGGAGGGCATTCCATAGCTTGGGGGCAGCTGCCGAGAAGGCCCTGTGTTTGCAAGCCATCCCTCTCACCTCCTTGAGGGATGGCTCTTTCAAGAGGGCCTCCTGGCTCGATCTTAATTGCTGGGTAGGTTCGTACGGAAGGAGGCGGTCCTTCAGGTATCTAGGTCCTAAGTCGTTTAGGGCTTTATAAGTCAAAACAAGCACTTTAGATACACATAATCCAAAAATGTCACCAATGTCTGACCAAGCCTGCTGCTTGACAAGCCTTGTGAATTTGCTACCTATCAATAGCAAAAGCAGGATGGGTCCTAAGGAGCTGGAGCTGGGGGGGAAACACATTATAGGATGATATGCTATATTTGACTTAATGGGCCAAGTTAAATATAGGTGCATTGGTATGGTATAGAAGCAAGTTACCACTTTTCCTACAAGTTAGCTGACAGGTGCTTAATGGTCGCCACATCTCCAAAAAGACATAGCGGAACTGGAAAAGCTGCAGAACAAAGCAACTAAAATGATTACTGGGCTGGAGGACATCCCTTATGAGGAAAGGCTAAAACCTTTGGGGCTCTTTAGCCTGGGAAAAAAGGCACCTGAGGGGGGATATGATTGAGACGTACAAAATAATGCAGGGCATGAATAAAGTGGATAGAGGGATGCTCTATTGTTGTTAGTCTGTGGAACTCCCTGCCACAGGATGTGGTGATGGCATTTGGCCTGGATGCCTTCAAAAGGGGATTGGACAGATTCCTGGAGGAAAAGTCCATCACAGGTTACAAACCATGATGGAGATGTGTAATCTCCAGGCTTAAAACCAGGGTACTTCAAGGGCCGGATGCAGGGGAGTGGTATAAAAAGACAGATATCTAGTCTCGTGTGCTTCTGGACACATTTGATGGGGCCACAGTGAGAAACAGGAAGCTGGACTAGATCCAGCATGGATCTTCTTATGTTTTTATGTTCTTATGTTCTTATGTTAATGCCCAGTAGCCACTCCAATAACCAGAGGATCTTATGGAAAATAAGGAAAGGCATACCTTTTTTACACCCCAGATATTTCAGAACAGATTAAATTTTTGGCTTATGTTAGGTTTTCTTGCATGTGTCAAGCGCCAGCCTGTTCCTCTGGAAGGGCTTGTTAAGGCTTGGTATGGCTTGATGGGACTCAGCTCCACTTTTGCTTCTGAGTGCATATCAAGTAAGGTTAAACAAAACTAGAGTTTTGGTTTCTCTCAAATTTCCATTTTTTCCAGCCTTAGGTTCGTTCCACCTTTTGTATGCACCCTTGTGGGATGTTTAGAAAAATATACATAAAAATACATTCTCTGCATTTCAGTATGCATTTTGTTCACTCGTTTTTGCAAGTTGTTTCCCCGACTAGCACAAAATCTGGAAATCACTGCTCAGAAACTTTGAAACTGAATTGTAAGAATAGGCATTTTAATTTCTGGCTAGTTTAGTTGCCTACAGGGTTTTATGTGGTTAAAGGTATAAAGCCGGAACATCAGCTGTATGAGATGGGGAGCTGAAAGCACATTTGTCTTCCAGCAAAGGTGATCCTCAGAACAATCATGCCTGCAGAAACAAACTTGGAAATGAGGCCCGTGTTTAACTTCTGATAATCAGTCACAAAATGAATTAGCCTGTGTTAAGACAGCTGCCTTTTACCAGTGAAAGGAGGTCCACCTCCAAATGTAGGGGAGCCCACTGGTGCTGACAAACTCTTCTCCTCTTTAGACCTTTGCAGAACTCCCGTGCGACGAGGAAAGTGCTTCCCGGAAGGAGTCAATGATAGCAGAAGCCGACCTGGCGACTGCGTTCCACCGGATCTTGCAGGAGCAGGGGCAGCTCACCTCCCTTCCCGAGCAGGAGTTCAGCACTGAGGTCCAACTCGAAGGGGATTCGCCTCCTAAAAGCAAGGAAAGAAGGCCTGTGTCTGGTAGGTTCTCTATTCTCAAAACAAGTGAAGAACTGGAAAGATTTTTAGTCATTTGGTGTGCCTCTCTTTTATATACTGATATCATCTATTTCAGTTATTTATTTATTTATTTATTTTCAGACTTATATTCCGCACCTGTTTCCTGATGAGAACTCAGGGCAGTTTACACAAAAGTTGTTAAAAAAGTTAAAAACTATAACAATAACAGTAACATCCGAAGCAGGCAAACAAGTCTTGGCGAGGGACAGAGGGGAATTTTTAAAAAATAAAATAAAGGTGCATCCCTAGCCGTTACCAAAGGCGTCGCTAAATAGCCTGGTCTTAAGAGCTTTCTTAAACGACGCCAGCGAAGGAGCCTGCCGTAACTCGCTCGGCAAGGAGTTCCAGATGGCGGGACCGGCAACCGAGAAGGCCCGTTTGCGAGTACTCGCTTTACGGGCCTCCCTCGGAGTGACGGTCCGGAGCAAGAGGGCCAAGGAAGATCGGGTGCGTCGGGCCGGATCTAATTGTCAGGATATACGCTCTGCCAGATAGGCAGGGGCCAAGCCATGGAGGGTTTTGTAAACCAAAACCATCACCTTGAACCTTATTCGAGAGGCAACGGGCAACCAGTGCAGGCGGGCCAGGATGGGGGTGATGCAGTCGTACCTACGCGCACCAACCACCAGCCTGGCCGCTGCATTCTGGACCCGCTGCAGTCGCCGAACAAGGTTCTTCATAGCATCTGTGAAATCCCACTGAAGGGATTTCCTTCTGCGCCTGCGCAGCTCCCAGACCTTCTAGAGCTTTCCCTCAGCTCCTGAGGGCCTCCTCCCCCCACTGCGCATGCTCTAGTTCTCCCGCGCAGCAGGTCCTTAGTTCCTTTCTTGCCGCTGCCAGCAATGGTCGCACTTCTCTCAGCTCCTTCGTTCCTGTAAAGAGACATTGTTCGTTGAAGATTCCACTCTTAGTTTGTTAAGTACTTTACTTTACATTTTTACTTTAATACCCTTGCTAAGCAGGATCTAAGATGGTAAAAGGCTGACCTGGTCACGGCTGCCACCTGGGACTCCAGGGACAGGTCTGGATCCAGGACGATGCCCAGACTCCTCACTCTTTGCGCCAGCTGGAGGGCGGACCCACCCAGACTGGCAAGAGGGCCACTGTACCCATCCGGGCCACCCCCGAAGAACAGAACCTCGGTCTTTTCAGGGTTGAGCCTGAGTCTGTGAGCCCTGGTCCAATCCAGAACTGCGGCCAGGCAACGATCAAGGGTCTGGACGGCCTCCACTGCACAGGTGGAAAAGGAGAAGTAGAGCTGTGTGTCATCAGTGTACTGATGACAGCAAGCTCCAAAACTCTGGATGATCTCAGCCAGCGGCTTCATGTAGATGTTAAAGAGCATTGGGGAGAGGACCGACCCCTGAGGCACCCCACAGGAGAGTGTCTAGGGAGCCAACAACTCACCCCCCACACTCACTCGCTGGGTGCGGCCCTCAAGGAAGGAACGGAGCCAGCCAAAGGCCAAACCCCCGATCCCCACCTCCGAGAGCCGCCCCAGGAGGATACCGTGGTCGACGGTATCAAAAGCCGCTGACAGGTCGAGAAGGACCAGCAGGGTAGAGCAACCCGTCAGCCCTCCTCAACAGATCATCATGCAGAGCGACCAGAGCCGTCTCAGTCCCATGACGCGGCCTAAACCCAGACTGGAAAGGATCCAGGACATGGTTCTCCTCCAGGAACGACTGGAGACGCAGGGCAGCGACCCGTTCGATCACCTTGCCCATAAAGGGAACATTGGCTATAGGACGATAGTTGGACATATCGTCTACAGCCAAGCCAGGTCTTTTGATAATGGGCTTCACCACCATCTCCTTCAGACGACTGGGAAAAATCCCGTCTCTGAAGGAAGCAGAGGCAATTAGTGAAGCCCATTCCGACATGCTCCCTCCGGCGGTCTTAATCAGCCAGGAAGGGCAAGGGTCGAATGGAGAAGCCGCAGGCCTGCAATGTCCCAGGGCCCTGGAGGCATCCCCAGGTGCAACAGGCCCAAACTCAACGAACCGGGGCGACCGAGGTGGCAAGGCACCGGCCACAGCAGAGGGTGGATCCATGCAATCGGCGTCTAGCTCGGAACGGATAGCCTCTATCTTGGATCTTTAAAAGGCTACGAAAGACTCACTAGTGAAATCACTAGGAGGAGGACCCAGTGGACCGGGATTGGTGAGGTCTTGAACCACCCGGAACAATTCCACCTGACGATTCGAGGCCTCACCAATTCTCAGGGAGGCATAAGATCTCCTTGCATCCCTGATCACTCAGGAGTAGCGACCGGTCAACGCCTTAACCACAGCCCAATTCAAAGCTGTCTGGGCTTTCCGCCATCTGCTCTCTAGCCTCCTCTGCTCTTGCTTCATCACCCGCAGCTCCATGGTGAACCACGGAGAAGAGCGGGCTCGACATCGGATAAGGCGCTTGGGGGCGATCCGGTCAACTACCCCAGCCACATCCTCGTACCACCTTTCAAACAGGGAGTCGACCAGATCGTCAACCAGACCGTCCGGTACACCCCTGAAGCTCTCCGAAAACCGTGCAGGGTCCAGGAGCCCCCGAGGGTGGGCCCAGATGGAAGGGCCCTACTCCCCGCGGGGCGGGGTGGCGATTTAGAGGGAAAAGGTCAGCAGATAGTGATCTGACCATGACACGGGTCAGGCATACAACCTCCCGACCCCCAGATCAAAGCCCGCCGACGTGGAGGCAAAAACCAGGTCCAAGGTATGTCCCCCTTTGTGAGTGGGACCGATGACAAATTGAGACAGGTTCATGGAGGCCATGGACTCCATGAACTCCAGAGCTACTCCGACAGCCCAGACTCGGCATGCACATTGAAGTCCCCAGCCACCAATAGTCGGGGGGACCTCACAAGTGCCGCCGAGATGAACTTGGAGAGCTCTGGGAGGGAGAGTGCAGGGTTGCGGGGAGCACGGAACCCAAGCACTAACCCAAAGCTGTCCCTCTGTCCCACTACAAGGTGAAGACATTCCAACCCCGGACTCACCAGCGTCGCGGATCTGCTGACATGAAGGGATTCCCTGTACACAATGGCCACCACGCCACCCCGACCCTCCGACCTGCCAAAGTGCTGAACACAGTAACCCTGGGGGCGAAGGAGTGTGAGGGAGGCTCCCCCCCTCGCCCACCCAGGTCTCTGTGAGGAGAGCCAGGTCGACCCGCTCATCCACAATCAAGTCACGGATGACGGGGATCTTATTATGCACCGACCTGGCATTAATCAACAGACAGGACAGACCGGAGGCGTGGATGGAATGGATCCCTGCCATGTGGCAGAGAACCAGCGGGTCAGAACGGGGGACAGGCCGCAACTGCCTGTCCCGAGTTCTCCTTACTCGACCGACCCGTCGGTCCGAAGCGTACCTCCCGCGGCCCGACACCACCCTAATAGGACACCAAGCAGGCTCCATAGATCGTTTTAAAAAAAAAACTTGCCAGGAACGCAGCAAACGGAAACAACAATAAATAAATAACGAGATCTGTAGATCTTCAGTTCCTTTTTTACCAAAACAAGAAGACTGGAGAAGCAATATAGATTAAATGGATCTCTCCTTGGCTGTGGGTCTGATCATCTCTGCTAGACTATTATACTAATATATCACTAAAACGTGGACTTCCATAGTGCATCATGCAGAAACAAGCAGCCCTAAACATCTCCAGATTTAAAACAGACCTTATGAATTGAAAAGACCAGTCCTGCTTATTTGGAAAGAGAATGGTTGGTCTTTCCCTGAATGAAGGACTACCTATGATGGATTACCATGCATGAACACCAGTGTTTTCCATGTTAGTTTCCATCCCTCATAATGGATTTTTTCCTGCATGTTTTTTGTAGCTTTAATGTTACCTTTGAATGTTGTAAGATGCTGCTTTTAATTCTCTGCTCCTTACTCGAGTCTGTCTTAAATGTTCTGGGCTGTATATTGTACCTCATTAGAGATGGGCACGACTTAGCAGTATTTTCGTTTTTGTTTTCGTTTTTTCGTTTTCGTTATGTAACGAAACGAAAACGAAAAACGGTTCAAAAATGGACCGAAAACGGAAACGAAACGACTAATTTTGAGCCAGTTTTCATTTTTCGTTACTGGAAAAGCACTCAATGGAGCTAAATGGGGAGAAACGAAAAATTTTTCGTTTTCAGTTTTCGTTTTCGTTACGTAACGAAACGAAAACGAAAAATTTTGAAAATTAGCTCACGAAAACGGAAACGAAACGAAGCGGACCCTAGCCGAAAACGAAAACGAAAATTTTTTTCTGCGTCATGCCCATCTCTATCCCTCATTATTGTAAGCCACCTTGGGCCCTTTTTCCAAGGAGAAAGGCGGGGTAAAAATATTCAAAATAAATAAATAAATTACTTAACTTTTATATGTTATGTACACTTAACATTTAATAGCTATATCCCAGACTTCCCTATACCAATCAGTTCATAATTAAGTCTTAATTGAATATCATATGCTGTCATCCAAGTCCTCCCACTTCCTTGCAATCTTACTGCTGTTAACAAATTGGAAGCTTAGTTGCCCAAGTACCTTCCCCCTCTACAAGTATTGATAAAAGTGTTATTTCAGAATATGCTAAGTTTAGCTTCCTTATTTCTTTTATTTCCTTGAAAACCAATTACCAATATTTCAATATATTCTCACATTCCCACCGCATATGGAAAGAAGTCCCTACAGTATTTCACCATTTACTTTGTTACAGGAGGAGCTTCATTTGGTCCATTGGATGGTCAGTCTCGATGAAGAAAAATGATTGGTCCATATTAGTTAAGAAGGAAAGCAAAACATTTTTCCTTGAGAAGAAGCGTAGCTAGGGTTTTTAGCGCCTGGGGACAGTTTTCACACACACACACACACACACACACACACACACACACACACACACACACCAAGGTGTGGGGTGGGGCTAAGTCGCTGTGGAGTAGGCAGCAGCATCCGGGGAGCCCTCCGAGCTGGTCCTGTCAGGCTGCCCCCACACCGCGCCTTCCCGCAGCTCACAGGCAGGGAGCCATTTGGCACCCCCAGAGGCCATGCCTGGGGACAAATGTCCCCCCTTGCCCCTCTAGCTACACCACTGTCCTTCAGTAAAGGAAGCTTCACTGGCCAAGTCCGAGAAGCCCTCACCCCCGGCACTTTCTTTCGTGGCTCTGTGTGGGTGCTGTAAACCCTCCCTCCCCCCAACGTGGTGAGAGAGGATAAGGAAGAAGAGCATGTGAACAATATCTGCATCATCCTATTCATGGGTGTCCTTGAATGAATGGAACTGGAAGCTTCCGCCACCCTGCCTTTTCAGGCTTTTAAATCATGCCAGGTGGCCGAGCAGCTTCTCACTGTAGATGGTCATCGCATCAGTGACAGAAAGAGACAGGAGTTGCTTGCCTGTTCTCACCCTCTCTTACGTGATTTTAATAACATTGAAGTAAATTATTGTGTGAATGGGACTCTAGTGTTCCAAAATTATAACCTCAGATAAAACTGTCAGAACACGTCTGACTTGATTACGGGCTTAGCATTAGGATGTCTGTAAGTCCTGACTGCATTGCATTCGGTGGTGTCCCACTGACGTACACCAATTGTCTGGGTAGAGTACGTCATGCAGGAAGACAAGGATACTTCTTGTTCCTAATTTTTTTCATAGTTCATAGCTGTACACATTTTAGGTGAACTTTCCATTATTCCATTTTCTTTGGATGTTTCCTTTACACTGACTCTCGGTCCAATTACCCTCAGAAGTCTTTGCTGTGTCATAGGGCTAATTGCATTAAATCTACTATAAATAGTTAACAAATGTGATTACTGGAAATTGTGTTTTCCCCAATGTGGTTTCTCTTAAGGTGACAAAACAGGAAAGTGTGTAACGCAGAGATCTGTAGATCTTCAGATTCTGTTCAGAGTGTTCTTAATGCGTAAATAGGTTCTGCCAAGGTGAAGATAATTCTCTTCCTTTGGATTTTAAAGACCTGTTACAAACCAGAGTTGAGTTCTGTAGAAAATGCTAAGAGAAAATTCCAGGTCCCTTGACAGCAGCCTTCCATTTTGCTTTACAGGGGCCCAGTGGGTGGTGGTGAGTATTGCATACAGATGAGGTGTTAAATCACTACACAGTGCAGTCCATTTCAGCTTGGGAGAGTAGATTCATGGAAGATATTTGGGGAGAAGGAAGATGTAATGGGTGGGAGACAGAGAGCATGCTAGAGGCTTCCAGGTGGCATCCAGTAAAAGTGCTGTGAACATTTTGAAAGAGGTAGCCTTGTTAGTTCTTTGGGGAAAGGGGAAAGGGAAGGGTCAGTGTCTCACTGCTTCAGCATTAAAGTCTGAATCAGGACATTGGCTGCTTCTCACAGTCATTCAGCAGTCATAGCTCTCTGCTACCTCGTCAAGGGGACTGAAAATAAAACAGCCAGCATTATAATGCAATTGTACAAAACGGTAGTAAGCCTGCACCTGGTGAATTGTGTACCATTCTGGTCACCGCATCTCTAAAAAGACAGAGTGGAACTGGAAAAGGTGCAGAAAAGAGCAACTAAAATGATTACTGGGCTGGGGCACCTCCCTTATGAGGAAAGGCTAAAACATTTGGGACTCTAGTCTGGAAAAAAAGGCACCTGAGGGGGGATATGATTCAAACGGACAAAATAATGCTGGCCACGAGTCAAGTGGCTAGAGGGACGCACTTTTCCCTCTTACAAAATACCAGAACTAGAGGACATCCACTCAAACTGAGGGTTGAGAGAGTGAGAACAGACAAAAGAAAATATTTTTTTAGCCCAGCATGTTGCTAGTCTGTGGATCTCCCTGCCACAAGATGTGGTGATGGCATCTGGCCTGGATGCCTTCAAAAGGGGATTGGACAGATTCCTCTAGGAAAAGTCCATCACAGGTTACAAACCATGATGGAGATGTATAATATCCAGGCTTAAAACCAGGGTACTTCAAGGGCCGGATGCAGGGGAGTGGTATGAAAAGACAGATATCTAGTCTCGTGTGCTTCTGGACACATTTGGTGGGGCCACTGTGAGATACAAGAAGCTGGACTAGATGGGCCTTTGGCCTGATCCAGGATGGCTCTTCTTATGTTCTTAAGTCCGTTCTACATCTTCTGGATTGAAAGACAGGGAAGGGAACAAATCCTTGGCCCCAAAATCATCCCATTCCTTTCATGTTAAGCTGCTACATGTTTTGATTTGTTCCTTCTTTCGGGGGGGGGGGGAATTCAACTGTTGTACAATTAAGATTCTTTGACAGTCCCATGTCATTCATTACACTGTCCAGAGATTTTTGTAATGTGGAAAATATTTCTTCTCCTTCGTGTTGTCTTGAATTGTACGGTCTTCATGCTGAAACCCACAACCATTGCTTGGAATGTTCTGTTACGTTGCCCTGTTCTGTCCCCAAAGGCCATCCATGGAATGAGCAGCAGTATGCCCAATACTCCGGTGATATGGATACCTCTGATGAAGACATGAAAGGAGCCCAGAGAGTATTTGACTATCAGCTCCATCATCCAAAACGAAGGAGCCGAGCCTCATCCCAGGAAAACATAAATAATTCCGGAATTCAGGTATCTATGAAGCTTCACACCTTCTAAGTCATGTGCCAGATGTTTCCGATGCAGTCTTGTGATGTGTACGGTATGGAAAACAACACCCGCGTGCAGTCCTAGCAACTGCTGGATCTCAAATATGCATTTTTGTTTAGTGAAGCAACCTTCTTGTAAGCACAGAAGAGTGTAAACTGAATGTTAAGCAAGAGTAAACTGAAAGTTGACCATAAGAGAACAAAAAAAAATGCAAAGTTTTCATGTATGTCCCAGAAATGTTTCATTTAAATGTTTTTGCTTTCTGGGATTTAGAAAACTCTTTTCCTTATGCATCAAAGCAGAAGGGTTTTGAAGTTATACCGAAGTGCTATTTGATAATGTTCAAGTGATCTGTTGAAGATTTATTGGTCCATTTCATTCATTCATTCATTCATTCATTCATTCAACCATATGTTCAACATGTGATAACATTTCTTTACTCAGTTTCCCAGGGGGGATGTTGTTATGTCCTATCACATCATCTCCAACTCATGACAACCCTATGAACGAGCACTCTCCAGTATGTCCTGTTCTCAGCTGCCCTGGCTTGGATCGAGAACTGTTTTTAGAAACCCACTGTTGAAGATGCACAGAACTTGTGATGTGTTGCATGACACATGTAATTTGGCCTTGTTCTAGCTGTATTTTTGTCTACAAAAAAGAAACAAATGCTATGCCGTGGTCTCCCCCCCCCCCATCTTAGGAACCAGCAGCTAGTTATGCCGTAACTGGTTCTCTTTCAGTGCCAGTGAAAAAAACGGACACTTTCCTTGACTTTTCAGTTTCAGAGCTTTTTACGGATCTCTGTTGGCTACCCATGGCTCCCTCTGTACCACGTGGGACATTTTAATACTGAGCTAAGCAGTGAATGTTCATCAGAAAAGACAGTGGAGTGGTCAGGATCATTGCTGCAAAAAAAAAAAAAAACTTGTCTGTTTCAAGTATGTCTGTTTCCTCTCCTTGTGTGTCCGAATTATAGCAGAGCTGAGTTGTGATGATTTGCCACATATTAGTCATACAGCGGTACCTCTACTTATGAATTTAATCTGTTCCGGATGCATGCTCTTAAGTTGAACAACTCTTAAGTAGAAGTACCATATCTTAAAAAATTGAAAAAATTAAAAAAAATTGTAAGTAGAGCAGACTGCATCTAAAATTTGTAAGGCTGCAGTTAAAACACCAACGGTTTTCTGCTTTTAAGTCAAATTGCTCTTAAGTAGAGGTACCACAGTACATCTATAATTGGATGGATCAGGGAGATTCTCTGGGTTTTCTTCCTCTGTAGAGGAAGGGAGATGATCTGTTTTTTTCTCACACGTCTGTTGGAAAATTGCCTGTTGATTCAGCTGAACTCAGTCATATCCAGACTGTTCTATCCAGTTATTAATCCAAACTAGAGTACAGTAGAACTATTCAAAAAAACGGAACTTAATAAGACTTAAATAAATCTCCCTGATGGGGTGGGTCTGCTTCAGTTGGGACTGACAAGTGTACTTAGACTAGACATAGTTTGAATTTAGGATTGTGTTCCCCTGCTACCCCTTCCAAGGGGAGGATTCCTTGGAAAGGACCTTCATCCATGGTCTCCATGAACACAAAGAGGCAGATGTTGTTGGCTTTGTCAACTCTCCTAGATTAGCAGGCTGAGGAATCCAAGATTTCCTGACCCGTGGCAAATTCCTGCCCTGCTCCCCTTGTCCATCTTTCACCCATCTCTGGGGCCAAAATTCCCAGTAGCCACAGTCCTACAAGTGCACCCTTCAATGATAACAAGTAGCCCCTGAGGCAGGTCACCAGAGGTGTGTGTGTGTGTGTGTGTGTGTGTGTGTGTGTGTGTGTGTGTGTG
>JAHTLZ010003542.1:20173184-20185871 GCA_023846285.1 Phrynocephalus versicolor
TATGAAGTTTTGTTTTTCCTCCAAGAAGAATGAGAACATCAGAGCTTTGGGATGCCTCAAAGTTGCAATCTATTCCAGCGTATAGGAAAAAAATATCTGATTTTCTGATGTTTTCTCATGTATGCTCTGATCACAACACTTCAAGTAATCTCTGGGTGGTTTACAGTTTTTAATTACAGTATGCAGGCTACACATTGCCCCCCCCCCCCAGACAAGCTGGGTACTCATTTTACCGACCTCAGAAGGATGGAAGGCTGAGTCAAACTTGAGCTGGCTACCCGGGATTGAATCCCAGTTTTAGCTGCAGAACAGGCATTTAACCACTGCACCACAGTGGATTCCCCAAATGCTCGAGGGGGATCTGGAAACAAAACTGAACACTTATTGGAAATGAAAAGAAGTACAAGCTACAAAGGAAAACGTATAGACATGCAGCAAAGAACTGTAGGGATGGTGTTAGGAAGGCAAATGAACACAGTGTTAAGCAAAAGAAGCTAAAAGCGAAAAAATAATTAAAGCGTTCTTCAAGTACAGGCATGCCAAAAGAGAGAGAAAAGAAACAGTGGCTCAGCTACTCAATGGAGATGGGGAAATGGTAGCAGACAACCAAGAAAAGGAAGAAGTGTTCAATTGCTACATGAGATCAGTCTTTTCCTAGATGAGAGTCTATGACCTCCCAACCAAATGTGAAGTACAAGGAGAGGGGATAACATTGCAACTTAACATGGATAAGCAAATGGCCAATGAATGTCTTGCTACTTTGATGAGTTGAAATCCACTGGTCTGTTTAAACTACATCCAAGAATAATGATGGAACTGGCTGGAGAGATCTCAGAACCACTGTCTAGTTCAGTGGTTTTAAACTTCCAGCACTCCAGGTCGTGAACAGTTTTAGCTGCAGTACAGGCATTTAACTACAAGTATCAAGTAAATACACAATTGGTTACAGAACTGTATGCAGAGACTGCTTATCAGTGGTTCCTTCTCAAATTGGGAGAAGGTAACAAGTATGGTTGCCCAAGGCTCAGCCCTGGGCCTGGTGATCTTAAACATTTCTCTTAATGAGTTGGATGAGGGAGAACAGGGAATACTCATCACATTTACAGATGACACAGATGTAGAATAGCTAATGCAGTTAAAACACCAACAGTTTTCCACTTTTAAGTTGAATTGCTCTTAAGTCGAGCTGCTCTGAAGCTGGGGTACCACTGTACTAACCAGGGCCGACCCTGCTTAGCTTCCGAGATCAGGCGAGATCGGATGTGCTCAGGGCATCTAGGCAAGCTACTCACGGTTACTTTTTAATAGATGGTTCTCTTGTTAATGGATGTTATTGTTTGTGCATATTGTATTATCTAGTTTTTTTTCTCTCTCTTTCAGAAGAACTGTTTTCTTCTGTTTCTCTTTTTCACTCTGTCCTCGCTGGAGGTTATCAGGGGAGAGAGGGGAATCAATCTGGCAAATTCTGTTCGGGGACCCCTTTACTAAATCAATAGTGAGAATATATAGATGGATAGAAGAACCTTGTTCTGGTATATTTGATAAACAAAGTGGATATCAGAAAATGGGGGGAGGGGGGAATTTAAAGGGAGGTGTCATTTGCCAATATACATCAAGTGACACATTATGTGAAATCTGATAGGAGATCTCTGAATGGATTTCCACCTGTTATATCTGTACCAAAGAAGAAATGCATTGGAAATATTGAGAAAATGTATTGGAATATTGAGGGAATATTTTATGGCAATCTTTGTAGGATTCTTAAGAGAGAAAGGGGGTAAGAAATGTGTCTTTTAGGTCTTCGAATAGATAAGTCCCCATGTCCTCCATGGATTTTGGCTAAGAATGGCTCCATACAGGAGAATTACCCCGGCTTGGCACAGACGGAAAAAGTTATCTCGATTTGTGCTATGGCATTTAAATTGTTCCTTCCATTCAAATACAACCATGTACATTTCCCAGGTAGTTTTGGGACAAGAAAGCACATCCCACCTCAAATTGCTCCAGTTCTCAAAAGTAAGCCAAGTCAGGTTCCCGCAGTCTAAAAAGAAGTTTACAGGGAGAAACAAGGATTCTTGTTTTAAAATGTTCTTATCATTTCTTTAGCAGTGAGCTAGAACTGAATTGGACAATAAATAACAAAAAAAAGTGTTAGGAGCAAAGACAACAGGAGACAGGGGAAGCAAGAAAGCATCAACTTTGCCAGAAACCTGTCTGGATAATGAGTAACTCTTCCTAGCAGATGTTGTTTGCATTTTAAATCTGCCTTCCCAGAAAAACAGTGTCTCTTGTTATTTCAGTTTGCCATTTCTTTGGAAGTGGGATAATCCTGAATTGGACAACAAATAAGAAAAAGAAATAGCTTCGGAGCAGAAAGAAAACAAACAGAGCCACTTTGGAGTGATATCGACAATCTTGTGTGCTGGAAACAGAACTAAAATGGATCAATCCAATTTGCAACATTAAAACCATCACCACCCTGGCTGTTGATCCAAAATGGTCTGATTTAACAGTGAAAAGAGCTTGGGTGGTTACCAGTTATGTCATGTGGCTCCATTTTACTATCCATCAGTAGACCAATATGGTATAAATTGCAGTGTAGTTGCCCTTAAAGGCATTTGATGTGATGTCCAATAACTCTGCTGGCAAACATCATTCCCACATTTAAGCAAAACAAAAAACAGTGAATGTTGTTGGTTAATGTTCAGTTTATAGGCATTAGTCACTGCTAGTATCAACCTAAACAATGTCTGCATTGTTCTTCTATCTGTTCTGCATCTTGTATAAGAAGGGTGGGAGATAATTTGGTTGGAAACCCTAGAAACTACACACTTAGAAATTCATGATAAGAATGTTACAATGCAGAAGTCAATTTGACAGTGGCTTTACCATCTCTGTGCACAAAGTACAGCATAAATGCTTTGCACTCTTTATGCTGACTGTTGCACTTGCAGTTCTGGTTTAATATGCTTTCTCTTGCCGCCATCTTAGGAAAGAGAGATCTGCTTTTAGATTTCATGTATAGCCAATATAGTGGAAAATACAGTCAACCCCCCCGCCATTTTGCGGTTCAGGTACTGCGGTCCCACTACATTGCGGGATCTCAGTACCTGCACCTAGGGGCTGCGCGGGCGGGCATTGGGTCACTCCGCGCCGCCCCTGCGCGCTCCTCTGCAACACCTTGGAGCCGCGCGGGGGCAATCGGATCACTCCACGCCGCCCCCGTGCTCCTCCGAGAAGCCTCGGGGCCATGCAGGGGGGGGGGCGGCGGTGGCAATCTCCATTGAAATCCATTGAGTCAATGGATTTCAATGGAGAAATTTTCCCCATTGGAATGCATTGAGCCAGTGTTTTCCAATGGGGAAAATTTTCTCAAAATGCATTGGCAATGCATTTCAATGGAGACGGCCCCGGACAAGAAGTCTCAGGCGGTGCGGGCAGGCGGCAGCAGGAGGTCAGATCCCCCTGCCGCCACCGCCGCGCACCACCCCAAGATTTCTCAGACAGGCGTGCGATCAACCCCCTTGCCCCACCCCACCCGCTTCCGCATCCGCATATCGCGGATTTTCATGCATCGCGGGTGGGGTGGGTCCCTAACGCCCGCAATGGGCAGGAGGGGTTTACTGTAGTGGAATTTGTACCTTCAGCCTTCCCTCTCGACAAATAGCTTTCTTTCCCACCTTCTAACGGAACAATACAGTTGAGGGTGGACATTCAGTAGGCAAAAATAAAGAACCAATCCAATTGGTCCAGAGCACTCTCTGTATTGGAGTGACCATTCTGGCTTAGCCTGTCTAATTCCCGCTTCTATTTCCTATGAACTTATTTTGCTTTGTTTTTCTTATACCCTTTTTTAAAAAATTCTGTTCTTAGCTATTCCTGTTTTATCAGAAACCTTTCTTGGCTTCTCCTGCAAGCCAGCTCTCCGTTCTCCATTACTTGATCTTCTCCCTGCTCCTTTGTCACTGTGTCCCTCTCTGGGTAGGAACTCCCAGAACTCTACTTGGGGGATTCTTGGAGAATTAGGGGAGGTGGAGTCCAAAGAAAAAGGAAGGAAGGAAGGAAGGAAGGAATCCATAGACACCACTCATCCCACTTCTTATCATATCTGACAGTCTCCTTTAAACAAGTAGTTAAATATTGTCTTTGGTCACATGAAAAAGAACCATCAGCACTTACCCAGAATGTTTACATTAAGGAAACAAAATTCAAAAAATTCTTGATAGAGTCTAGTGCTAAGCTGAAAACAAAAGAATGAAATTTAAAAGGGATAAATGCAAAGACTTGAACCAAGAAAAAAGGAAACTATAGTGGACCCTTGTATAACAAACAGTTTGTATAACATAAAATTTGTGCAACCTAAAAAAATTCAGGTGATAGGGGAAATTTGCTTAACATGATTCGCCTATGGGGCGAATCTGTACAACATAAAATGGGATCACTCTGTTTTCAAAGCATTCCTATGGAAAATTTGTATAAAGGAAATTTGCTTAACATAATTTCATCTGGAACAAATCAATTCCTTTATACAAGGTACCACTGTAATGCAAGATGAGGAATACTGTATTTAGCTTAGTAATAAAATGGCATTGTTGTAGATCACAAGCTGAATGTGAGCCAACAATGGAATGCCAGCTGCAAAAATACAAATAGTATTCTGACCTGCAGTAAAATGGTCTCCATGTAATGTGAATTGCATATTCCCATATATTTGTAAAAAGTTAATCATATAGACTACTGTGTCCAGTTCTGGGCCCTGCACTTTAAGAGGGATGGTGAAAAACTGGAACAGATTCATAAGAGGGCAACTGTGATGATCAGGGGACTGGACCCCAAAGCTAAGGAGGAAAGATTGAAACATTGGGGCATGCTTAGCCTTGAGAAAGAAGACTGAGTGGAGATTAGAGATGGGCACAAATAAAGAAAATGGTGTTTCGTTTGTCATTTAGGGGGTCTATTTCGTTTCGTTTCCATTTTTTGCGAATTTTTGCAAAAATTGTTTTCGTTTTCATTCGTTTGTTACCATATATTTCAGTTTTTTGTGATTTTTTTTAGCATTTAAAGCAGTTCACTGTATTGCCGTAACGAAAACGAAACGCATGACAAAATTTCCGGTGTTTCTGTTCGTTTCGTTTCATTTTAGAGACAAAAGTCATTTGTCGTTTCGTTGCGTAATGAAACAAAAAAACGGGGGGGAATTCGTTTTGTGCCTATCTCTAGTGGAGATGTGATTGCATTTTTTTCAAATGCTCAAAAGATTGTCATGCAGAGGAGGGGCAGGATCGTTCTAACCATTCTCAATCATTCCTGAGTGCAGGACACATAACAACGGTCTCAGTTTACAGGAATCCAGATTTCCTATCATGAAAAGATGTCTGTTAGAGCAGGATAACCATGAAACCCATTATCCCAGGAGGTGCTGGTGGCATTCAAGAGAAAGTTAGATCATCATCGGTCAGATATACTTTAGCTTGGATTCCTGCATTGAACTGGCTTCCAAACCCATTTTTCTGTGATTCTGTTCTACCGTGAATCAGTCTACTCTGAATCAGTAGTCTAGCTGCTGTTCAAGGAGCTAGCTGCCTTCTCTTTTGTCTGTAGTTTGTTCTAGCTTTCTGTTTTCTTTTGCTTCTTTCATTATACTGTTATGCTGTGTCAGGCTGCAGGCTTGGAGGCAAGCAGGGCTTACTTTCCAGTACTGAATGACTGGTTTTTCATTCCTGCCTGTCAGACTAGGAGGCACATCCCAGTTTCCAGGTTCTCCTTCTGCTGCCTAAAATGAGCATCTCAGAGTAGCAGCATTACTATTCCAAAACCTCATGTTCTCCTTACTTCCTGAGCAGTCTGTGGAAATCTGCATTAATTACAATGGACATGTTCTTCTGGGAATTCAGTGCATATTACTCTAGTGTGCCTAGCATGTTCATGCTTAACATTCTTTCCCTGAGTTACAAAATTCAGTGAAATACAGTAGTACCCTTTATCCACAGGATGACTATCCACCGATTCACTTGTCCATGGTCTGAAAAATATATACAAGTGCTTTCCAGTGTATTCAATCTGGCACTTTTTGCCCAGTGCTCCCAGCAGCGCAGTATTACCTGAGTACCATAACTGGCCACTAGATATATAAATGGTTTTAAATCTACGCTCTACCAATGCCATATACTGCATTTTGGTCTACATGGAAATTCACATTCTGATCATGTAAAAAAAAATCGAAAGGTACAAATTGGAACTGGGTAAAATAAAATGGAAGAGAAGTAGTGGAGGGAGAATAATTTGTTGGTTAAAGTGTTTTTGTTCGATTTCACTGTTTAACACTGCTGCATCCAAAGTCACTATAGGTATGATTATATCCAATATCTAGTAGAAGAAGAGAACTAAGAAGTCTTATGTTTTTTTCAAGTGATTAAATCAGTGCCTGTTTTTGCTAGAGTTATTGAAACTGGGGACTATTGGCCTTCTGATGATCATGGTGGTGGGAACCTTTCTGTTTTTCATCCTTCAATTTCTAGAAAACTGGTGGTGGACTCTGTTCTTTCCTCTTTGTTAGATACTTGAACTGAACAAACGCATGTCAGCTATTGAACGCATGCTGAACCGTCTTGAGGAAAAGATTCTGGTTCACTCAGAAGAGGTAAAGTGAAGATTAACGATCTATCCAGATATATTCTATATGCAGTGGCAGACTGGGATGATAAGTAGACGGTCCATGGGGATGAAACCAGGCTTCCAGGTAGACACCTGGGGAATGCCTGTGGGAGGGGTGTGTGTGAAATGATCTGCCACTGGATGTACATCTGAAGTCAAATCAGGGGGCTCTGAGGGGAAGAACAAGCTGTGAACACTGTCGGAGAGAACGGAGAAGATACCATTTTCATTCTTCTGCTGTATTTCAGGCCAAAGCAGCATCTCTCTCTCTCTCTCTCTCTCTCTATCTCTCTCTCTCTCTCTCTCTCTATCTCTCTCTCTCTCTCTAATTCTCTCAGATGGAGAAAAGCTGACTGGCTACCATCTCCCTTTCCTCACCTGGAAACTAGATCTAGTGGAATTATTTGCTTACTCCTGAGTAATCTTATTCCTTTTACTGGTCGGTTGATAGGACAGGGAGAGAACTTGGACCCATGGGAGGACAAACACCCATCTAGGTCTCTTGAGGAAGGACACACTCACTGAGATTAGAGGTCCTTTTGTTGTTGTTGTCATCATCAGTTGCAGTAGTAGCAAGGTGTTCAAGAAATCAAGGGCAGTGGATGGAAACCTGATGTGCGGTCTTGTCCAGATAGACACAACTGTTGCTGCCAAGGGTTTGGTGTCCTCATCTTCCCCATCTCACTTTTGGTGCTTATCACAACACCACACTGGCACTACTGAATTACTAGGTCAGCAATTTTGATGAATCTGTATTATAATACCAACAACCGCCTAGGAATCTGCCTTTTATTGAATTTGCCTTTTGGTGTAGCTAGTCTGTTACAACCACAAAACTGAATCTAGAGAGATACACTCCTCGTCTCCCCAAATTCCAGAAGAGAATTTGAGTGCTTTCTGAATTTAATTATTCATTGTATGCTATCTTTTGGTTTAATGGATGGAGAGATGGGAAAGCACTGCAAATATTTAACAATTAAATAAAGTAGTACTCATAGTGGTAAAGGTGATGGAGGCAGATGATTCATTTTGTTTAATCCAGAAAGCCAGTCTGCTGAAGATACAGTTGTCATTGGAGCCAGGTGAAAGAGAAATCCATGTTTACAGGATTGCTTTTATTTTCCCCGGTCTTCACTGGAATGGAAATAATAATAATAATAATAATAATAATAATAATAATAATAATAATAATAATAATAATAATAATAATAATAATGATGATGATGATGATGATGATGATGATGATGATGATGATGATGATGAAGAAGAAGAAGAAGAAGAAGAAGAAGAAGAAGAAGAAGAAGAAGAAGAAGAAGAACAACAACAACAACAACAACAACAACAACAACAACAACCTGATAGCTGGCATAATAAAGTGCTGCATGGGCAGTTCCTTGAAGGAAAGGTAGATTAGGAAAAGACCTGGTTATGGCTCACCAATGGAACACTGAAAAAGAAACAGAAGCCCTGGTTTTTGCAGCTCAAGAACAAGCTATCAGAACAAAAAGGCTAGAATAGAAAAATCAGCTGAGTACCCCACATGTAGACTCTGTAAAGAGGCGGATGAAACTATTGACCATATATTGAGTTGTTGCAAGAAAATCGCTCAGAATGATTACAAACAGTGCCATAATGTAGTTGCTCAGACGGTCCACTGGAATTTGTGTCACAACTATCATATGCCAGTAGCAAAGAACTGGTGGGATCATAAGCCTGTAAAAGTAATTTAAAATGAGCACACAAAATTACTTTGGGACTTCTGAATACAGACAGACTTCTGAATACAGACAGACAGGGTTTTGGAGCATAATACCCCGGATATTGTGATTGTGGAGAAAAAAAGTGTGGTTCACTTGATATTGCTATACCAGGTAATAGTAGAGTCACTGAGAAACTACTTGAAAAAATTACCCAATATCAGGATCTGAAAATGGAACTTCAGTCTGACAGCCCCCAGGTAAAAACTATCCTTTAGCCTGTTGGTGTGACTGGCGAACTCCTCTATCTCCTGCCTGATGGTAGGAGAGGAAAAGAAGTGCTGACCGGGGCGTGAATCATCCCTGAGAATTTTCCTCATTCACGTGAGGCAACGATCCCTAGCGATGTTGATTCCTCATTGTCGGTAGAAAGAAGCATGATAGTGAGGGATAACCACTAAAATGGCTTTCTTAGTTCATTGTTCCAGCTGAGGTCTAATTAGTCCAATATTCAAAAGGTATATAGGAATGCACCCACTGAAGTATTGGAACCAAAGGATCAAAAATACTAGGCAATATATCTGAGTGTGGCTTGCTTTTGTTCTGCTAGTCTTTAGCACCCGAGTCTCACGCTGATCCCAGCATAGAAGAGAAGGAACTGAAGAGAAAACTAGATGAGCTGGCTAATAACATAAGTGACAAAGGAGTCTCTTCAGAAGAAGATGTAGATGGGGAAAAGAAGAAAGAACTTAAACCAGAAATGAGCTCCTCTAGTGATGATCTTCCTACTGATACCAAGAAGGTATTGTTTTCTCTTCCATTTGACTTCCCTTGCTTTGCATTTATTAAAATTGTACAGAACTTGTGATCATGCATCTGAAGTTACACGCAGTGTGTGATATCACCACAGGCTTGGCCTTTCTAACTAAACTAATTTATTAAAGCAAGCAAGTCTTGAGGTGTATTCACACAGCCTCATCATGCTTCTTGCAGGTGCAATATCTTGCTGGCTGACTATCTGTCTGTCTGTCTGTTCATCCATTTATCCATCCATCTTCCCACATATTAGTTATTTATACCCAACTTTTCAAGATAAAAATACTTACGTGGATTACAGGTAAGATAAAGCTACATAAATAAAGACCTTTGTAAACAATATTAAAAACATACACATAAGCACTAAAGATGAGCATTTACCAAGGTTTGGAGGGTTAGTGTGGTTTGGCCAATTGCGCCCATGGGTGTGTGTCATGCCCTGGATTCTGTGCTTGACTCCTCCTGTGGGCACCCAGTCAGAGAAGGATGGAAAGCAGGGAAGCCCACTGTGGGAACCTTTCTTTGAAGGATGTGTTTGGGAGGGGCTTCAGTGGAGCGCACACACTCCTGGTTGATGACGTGGCATACCTGAAAAGGAAGTGACCTCCTATTTCCGCTAACCTTTTTCCTTTGAGGCAGGGCTAAAGGGTACCTGCCTCCTATCAAAGCTCCTCTTTTCATAAGTGCTCCAATTTCTTGCTTGATTCGAAAATAAAACAAGCCTTCTGGGTGGAACGCAACAATCTGTGCACTGGCCCCTTCTCAGCTGGCTGAGAAAAGGCACTTGTCTGTGTCTGCCTGCTCTATCTGGAAGCCCAGGTCAGCTTGGCTTCAAAACCTCTCTAGCAAATTCCCAACAGCCCATAGCGCTGCTTCTGACAGGATGCCCACAGGAGGAGGTGGCATGTGGAATCTGGGGTGTTCACATAATATGTGTGGGCCCAGTCAGCCAAACCGCACTGAACTACAGTAAGTGCCCATCTCTAATAAGGACCCATCCTACAGGCTGGGGGATGACAGAAGGCTCTATGCGGGAAGGACAGAGCATGTCAAGCAGACTCAGAGGAGGTTCTTCCTTGCCTGCCTGCCTGCCTCTTCTGGTATCCTTCCCACAGAGCAGTTAGGGGCAATCGGAAAGGTAAAAGTACAGCTCAAGGCAGAGCCTCAGGTAGTTTTCTCCTGGCTGCCTCTCTCTTCTTTCCTTGGAAAAAAATGCTTATATTATTGTTTGCATGTGATGTTGTTGTTACATGTTGTCAGATCATTTCTGACATATGGAAACTTATATTCCTGCCTTTATGAGCTTTTCAAGGTATGACGTATTCAGAGGTGATTCTTTGCTGTACTAACAAGAGTTAGCTCCAGAGTCACTGCCATTGCAGATCCTTTTCCACTACTGCTGCCGCAGGGCATGCCCAGGGGGCACCTGTTGTTTTTCTGGGAGGGAATGAGGGCACCCCCTAAAAATATTTTGCCTGGTGCAGACTGCCTCTCTGGCACCTCCTATGCTACTCCACTGATCAGGATTGCAGTTCTAATGAGAGATGGGTGACAACCGCAGATTCAGTGCTTTGTGTTTCTTTGCTTTTCATCAGAGCAGATGTTTGGCACATCTTCTTTAGTGGACAACCATTCAGAGGCAGCTCTCTGGCTTCCTTGCCCCCCCCCTCCCAACCAGCACTGCCTCCAAAAGGGCACCCATCAAGGACAGCTTTCAGCCAAAAAACAAACCAGCATGAACGGCCAAGCTGATGGTTTCATGTCCATCTCTAATGTTAATTACATGTATTAGAAATTAACAGCAATTTGAATCCAATAGAATTTACATCCCAGAATGGAGTGGGGTTTAATTTATTACATCTCTTTTCCAGATAATAAACGAATGTACCAAAGATATTTTTCAAGCTAACTGTTATACTTAATATTGCAGGCAGGATTCAACACAGAGGTGTCTATTAATTTTTTATTTGCATTCATTTTCTAATTACAGTTCTATAAAACAAGGCTTCTCAAATTTTCAAGAGTAATGAAGGGCATAACCAACTCAAATGCACTTGTTAGCTTTTGGTTATGTCTCTTCAACGCAGTGGAACCTTATCCTAACACAGTGTTGGCGAACTTATGGTATGGGTGCCAAAGATGGCACTCGGACTCCTTTCTGTGGGCACATGAGATTGCTCCTTTACAGCCACCTGTAGTCAGGTTAAATTGCTGTATTGGCATTTCGCGAAAAATTAATGGGTTTTGAATCCCAGTTTGGACACTTGGTCTCTAAAAGGTTCACCATCACTGTCCTAACACAATACGCTTATGGTCATGTTTTTAAAATCTTGACAAAGAGGCAACACTGGAGTAAAAATGGATGAAATGTCCTTGTTCACCCTGGCTTAGAAGAGGATCAGTTTGTCAGCAAAAGAGGGTGTGCATTTTCAGCTTGGCCAGATGCATTAGCCTTTACAAAACAAATATTCTTGACCATTACTAATGTACTTTTCCAGGTATGTACCATATTAAAGGAATTACCAATTAGGTGTTCCTTCATTTCAAGATGTGATGATGTCCTTCTTATCACAGCCCAAAAAGGATTCATATGTTAAAGGGTAGTGATGGTGTGTGTGTTTTCTATTGAGAGGGTCTCTTGATTTGTGTTCTATTCTTAAAGGGGTCCATTAATTCTGAACAAAGGTGTACATTCCTTTGGATTTCTAATAGCTTCTTTTCAGTATCTGCCAACCTTACCATTGTGAATATACATCATGACATCCCTGTTAATGAACAGCTTTAGTATCACAGGAGTGATACTTGAGCCAGACTGCTTACATCCATCTGTGAAAGGCTGCTTTTATCTTCATCTAAAAGGCAGCAGGATCTCAGTTCCTGTAAGGATCTTTTACACTGCTCATCCACCTTTGGATAAGAACAATTGAAAATGTAGATGTAGATGATATCAGAAGATAAAATGGAGAGAGCTTAGAGAAAAAAGATAATATGTGTAGAAGAAGATAAAATTGAAAGCTTTTATGCTTGTGTGTCCAGGAGCAAATTGATTACTCACCGAGGTAGGATATGCTGATAATCATAGGTGACTGGAACACAAATATAGGAAGTAAAGCTGAAACAACCATTGCTGCATAAATCTGAAGGCAAAAAAAAAATGAAACAGGATAATGACTCAGAATTCATAGCCAATCAACCTGTTTATTACAAATGAATGTTCTGACAACCAAACAGATAATTGTACACATGGATATCACCAGATAACCTATGTAGAAATCAAATGGACTACATAGTTAGATATAGTAGATAGAGGAGCTGTATTCTCTCTGCCAAAACATAACCACGAGCAGATTGTGGTAGAGATCATGAATTGTTGATATCACAAAAATAGAATAAAGCTTAACCTTTCTGAATGGTGCTTGTCACTAAGTCGAGTGATATATTAGTTTAGATAGGTAGGTAGGTAGGTAGGTAGGTAGATAGATAGATAGATAGATAGATAGATAGATAGATAGATAGATAG
>JAHTLZ010003542.1:20185881-20203885 GCA_023846285.1 Phrynocephalus versicolor
TAGATAGATAGATAGATAGATAGATAGATAGATAGATAGATAGATAGATAGATAGATAGATAGATAGATAGATAGATGATAGAAACATGAAGGAAATATTTGTACTTTCTTTATTCCTATCAGAGCATTGCATAATTTAAAATAAAACCTAAAGATAATTAGACTATTTTTGATCAGAAACAGGCTACTTCAATAGTTTGGCTAGATGTGGTACCTTTGGTGGAGCATACCGTAAATTGCATACACATAAGTGCTTCATTGACTGAATTTCAACACAGTCATAGAAAATTTGTCTTAGATCCAAGTAGCTGCATGTACTTGATTATTCCTTGTTATACTGTACCTAATTTTCTTCAAAATCTGTACGTGATTTCCAGATGGTCCACAAACTTCTAGTGGGACACATTCTTTAGCATCCATCCATTCATCAAGGTGTATTGTTTTCGTTCTTTATAGGTTTAGCATAACCTCTTCTGCTTTAATATTTATAGCCTTTTAAAAAAGACACGTTGAACTGATATATTGCTATATTCCGGTCTCTTCCAGTTGTTAATCAACACAGCACCTGGTGGGATAAGTCACCTGCAGCCCTTCCTTCCTTCCTTCCTTCCATCCATCCATCCATTTTTAGACCAGGTGTTAAAATAAAACAAAATCTTGAATTTATTTTCTAAATTTTATTTTGGAAGGGGAAAATGCTGATTCTAAATTCAAATAACTTAATGTGAAATTGAGTGTAACCACAGAATTTGAATTGAAATATATGTAACATTTTCCTTAGCCCATGGACAATCTAAAATGTTCTGTACTTGAATGTGATGATGAGTTGTTGACTATGTATTTGAGATGTATGAATTCGCACTAGATGAATTGTGTTTTCCTCTCAGTCCACCCTCTGTCCTTTGCCTCATACATATCCCATTTCCTGACACCAGATCTAGCAGCATTCAGGAGTAGCATTAAGAAGTCACCCACCAACACCCCCCCCAAAATGATGTCACCTACTGGATATTTTGTTATGAACATATACTTCATGGCCTCTGTAGCATGAAGTGGTTCTCTGCAATTATGGCAGAAGCCACGGTCTAATGGGAGCTCTTCACTTGCATTTTAGGTAGCATCTTTGTCAGATCTGTATTCCATGAAATGTTATCTAAGATCAAAGTGTTACTTTGGCAGTTCCTCCTCTTGAAGCTAAGAGCCCTTTATGAACAACGCGGGCCCTTTAATTAAAGCTCCTGCTTCTGCGCACACGGTTGTCTCTTACTCCCTGATTTCTGGTATACTGAGCATGGATTAGCAGCATAACATTCTGACTTGTTGTCGACTTTGTAGAGGTGCCTGACAAAGGATTTTTGAGGCATTGCTGTCCAAGCACTTCAAAGCCATTAACATTCTATGGGGGAACTCTTCAGGAGTAACTAAAAGAGAAGGACATTTGGGGGCATGGTTTGGTCCCTGCAGAACCAGAGAAATTTGAAGGAGTTTCCCCAAACTTGCAAAGTATTGGAAAGTCACATGTGGCTTGGTGGAAGCTTCCCTTAGATCAGGGGTGTCTAAACTTTGGCCCTCCAGATGTTTTGGACCACAGCTCCCAGAATTCCAAGCCTAGATTGCCAGTTTCAAAGGACTGTGGGAGTTGTGGTCCATAACATCTGGAGGGCCAAAGTTTAGACACCACTGCCTTAGATTGATTGCCCTTCCTGTTTGGGATGGGTTGTATTTCTTCTGAAGGAGTAGGGATATTGCTGGATTAGCACTGGTCCTTGAGCATCAGGTAGAGAGTAAAGTGTCCATGGCAGTTGCAGAAAACATTCAGATGCAACAACTGGAACAAAAACAATGTGCACGTGATTAAATATAAAATTCAAAACAAATTGGCTGGAAGATTACTGATATTGCTGGTTTCAGGTGTATATCCCTGCTGGAAGACCATACAGACCAGAGAAGAAGCTGAGAGGTTCAGAAGAATGTGCCCACCACAGTGCAACTACCGATTCAGAGCTCTCTGGACTGGAAGACAAGGTGGCTTCTACTGTGGCTCAGGTGCAGCACACTGAGAGTGAGGTGAGCCTTACTGCATGAAGAGAGAGAAATCATTTCTCCCTGGAAATTTGCTCATTCGAAATGGAAGGCAAGGAAGTCCTGTTTCCCCTCTGGTTGGCACTTGTTCCTCCTTACACTGAGTGTAAAAGGATGCAGAAAAACAGGAACAAGTTCTGAGGAAGGCAGCAAAGATAGATGATCAGGGGGCTGTAAACCAAGGCTTATGGGGAAGGACTTTAAAATGGAGCAAGTTTAGCCTGGGCGGGGCGGGGGGTGAGACTGAGAAGAGATATGATAGGGCTCTTCCAATGGACTTGAAAGATAGTCATACACAGCAGAGACAGGACCTGTTCTCAATCACCCCAGTATACAGGACATATGATGATGGGAACAAGTTAGAGGAAGTTACAGATTTTTGCTTGAATATCAGAAAAGGTTTCCAAATTTTTGGAGCAGTACAACCATGGAGCGAATTAGAATTTCAAGGTATTCTTGTGTTTATCTCTCTGCCTGTATGCCCAGGTTTCAGCAGGGGGCAGAAGTTCCTTTAGGCCTGTTCCCAGAGAGGTGTGATATGGTGATACATACCTTAGTACATCTTAAATGGATTACTGTAACATGTTCTACATGGTGTTGCAACAGGTTTGAGACGCTGCAGCCAGGTTGTTAACTGGGGTTAGCCCCAGGGAACATCTAACTCCGCTGTTACAGCAGCTCCACTGGCTATATCCACCAAACCATTTTCAAAGAGATGATCTTAACTTATAAAACCCTAAACTGTCCAAGTTAACTAAACGACCACACCTACCTCCTATGAGCTTGATTAGGCACTAAGATAATCAGTAGAAGCTATTCTGTCAGTGCCACTGCCCTCATGAGTGTGCTTGGTGGGAGACATAGAAGAAGGCCTTCTCTGGCACTGCTTAAGACGGTGAAATTCCCTCCCACAGGAGGCCAGGCTGGCTCCATGTTTGCTCTCCCTCTGCAACCAGGCCAAGACCTTTCTCTTCAGGCAGGCTTTCCCTGAATGACCGTCTCTCTGAAAGGGATTTTTTTTTTCTAATGCATTGTTGTGCTCTGTGGCTTTTAAATGTGTTTTAATATTGATTTTATTTATTAGTTTTATGTATTTACATACTTAATGTTCTTGGCATCTAAATATTGCTTTTAATGACGCAAACTGCCATGTGAGGAGAGGATGGGTGGAAATATTTTAAAGAAATCAATAGATAAACCCAGCAGGTGGTGAGTGAGCCAGTGCTGGAGGCCTTCAACCAAAAGTGAGGCCGATACCCTCTGACTTCGATTCCTGCAGTAAACAGGCATCTGGGACCTCACGGCTTTCTAGGGCCCTCCCAACTCCATAATTCGATCCAGTCTATGGTTCTATCAACTCCAGCTCCCCCAGTTGTCCCTCCTGGAAGCACATATGGCTGCAGCCTCATGTAACAAAGCAGCCGAATGTTCAAGACAAAGCAAGGGAGTTGGGGGATTTTATTTTGGGGGCTGTCTTGTTCTCCCCCTCCCCTCCCCGCTCTGCCCCCACAGCCCCTGTGTTCTGCCTTAATGTGATGCCATTCACTTGTTTCTCAGAAGCTTATGTTTCCAACCCACAGCTGCATGATGTGTAGGAGGAGGAGGCTGGCATGTGTCTGGCACCCACTCTGCGCGCCGTGCATTTCAGTTTCGCCTCGGTGGTGCCTGCTGAGTCCTGGGACGGCACCCCAGTGACATTGAGCTGTGCAAGAGGTTGCCTTGGCCTGCCTGTGCGAGCGGCAGTGGCGCTTCCATGTTATGCCACAGCTGCACACCCGCCTCCCCCTTCCCTAAAGGAATGACCTATATTTGCTGCCGTAGTGAATCTGTGTCCTCTGCTGAGGCGACGCCTTCTGAACACGGGGGTGGGGAGGAAACAAGCATCACTCCCAGTGGCTGCTGCTTCCTCTCCTTCAAATAGGCACCTTTGACTAATGATCAATGATGTGATGATCTACTATGCATCCCAGCCCACATGCTCCCCACTGTTAACAGCCATTGGTATTTGTATTTGTAAGGCAAATCCTCCCCAGAATCAGTTTCCCTATATATATATATGTAAAACAACTACCAAGTGAAATGACACTATTTCTCCAGTGTCTTGACTTAGGTATCGATTCCGGCTGCCGCTATTAGGGAATGACATGCACTCTTTGCTTTTCTAAGGTGTCCGATATCGAATCTCGCATAGCAGCTCTGAGTGCTGCTGGACTGACAGTTAAACCAGTGGAGAAATACAGAAAGAAATCTAGCAGCCAGGTATGTAAACTGGTATTTTACAAAGGAGGGCAGAGTTTATTCATGAAAACAAAATGGAGGCGAAGGGGTCCATATGTGTCAGTTTAACTTAGAGCAGAAGTCATTAAAGCTTCCTCTATTACACTGATTCATTAAATTTGCCTGTCAAAGCAGGACAGTACACTAGTATTTCCAGATGTAGAAATGGATATTTCTATATATATCTTAAGACTTGTGAAGTGAGTTTCAGCTGAGAAGTCCTGGATAGTCTGTCTACCAGTCTTATTCATGTCCAGGGCTGCAATTCTAAGCACGCTTACTGTGTGGAAGATCCCATAGAATTCACTTGGACACCAGAAGAAACATTGAGGTGGAGGATTATGTGCCATTTAGGATTAATGTTTTTATTTTGTTTATATAACTGTTTGGTGTTATGTAACGTCTTACAGAGCAACAGAAGTGACAAGCAGGTCTCTACCCTGAGCAGTGGTTTGGTTTTTCTTGAGGATGAGGACTAAAGATGGGGGACAAATCAGGAAAACAGTGATTCACTTTGATTCATGATTCATCAAGGTTAATGAATCACAAAAATATTATTTTTCCTGATTAATTGATGAATTGACTTATACATTTTTATTAATTTTGTGTTTTGTGTCATTATAGTCGTGACCGACCCTTCGTGACCCTATGTCCATGGAGTTTTCTTGGCAGGAATACTGGAGTGGTTTGCCAGTTCCTACTCCAGGCGCCTACAGCACCTGGTATTCCCTGGTGGTCTCCCATCCAAGTACTGACCAGGGCCAACCCTGCTTAGCTTCCGAAATCAGGCGAGATCGGATTTAAACCCCTATAAAATGCTCTCCAAGGCACCTAGAGACACCAAATTTGCAAGGAAGATTCCCATGACTCTCCAGGCCCAGCAAGGTTGGCAAAGTTTGGGTTCTGAATGTCAGAGTTATGTATTCCCGAAGAGGGACCTCGAGGAAAGTGCCTCCAAGGGACCCAGAGACATCACATTGGCAGGGGCTCTCCTCTACAATGTCTCTAAATTTAGTAAAGCGTATTAGAGTTGTACGCCAACAAAGTGCTCCCCCAGGAAAGTGCCTTTTAGCAACGGGTTTGGGGAAACTCAGTCTTCACCAAGCATGGAGGGACTGTAGAGAAGACCTGGAGAATCTTCCTTGCCAATTTGGTGTCTCTAGGTGCCTTGGTGGCTACGTGATTGCCTAATGAACCAACAAATCAAAAGCATTTTTTAACATTTTTTAAAAATTCATGCCCATCTGTAATGGGAATTAAAGTGTTTAAAGAAAGATATCCAGCGTTTTACATTAGAATCTGAAGGCTCAGAGAAAGGCTGTGTTGGATTCTGGGAAAGACTTTGAATCATAAAGGACAGAAAAGCCAACAGGGCAGATTTAGAGGGCAAAAACGGAAGCAGTTGCTATGGGTTTCTCTGGAGAGAGTGCCAAAAACAGTAATACTATGGTTGGGTTCTTCATGCATTTGAAGCATTATGTAAAAGCAAAGCAAGGTGTGCTACTTACTGTACAATCCCCATTAGTATAATGGGAACCTTTCCCAAAGTGAGAAAAGGAATGAAGGGTCTGGGAGTTCTTTCTGTATTGCATGTACAGTTTTGTTGTAATCTCTTAAGCAGTAATTTCTACAAATGGATTTATGAGAATAAGGATTAAGGAGCCCTGCAGCACGGTGATTAAAACAGCTGTAATGCAGCTGAAACTGCTCACGACCCAGGGTTCAATCCCAAGTAGATGGCTCATGGTTGACTCACCCTTCCATCCTTGAGGTCAATAAAATTGGGGGTGGGGGGAGAAGTCTGCATAATTCCTTGTAAACCACCCAGAGACTGCATTATAGGTGCTATGGGATAGTATATACATTAATTTATTTATTTATTGGAAAATTTATTGACCGCCCATCTTCCCTAAAAGACAACTCCAAGCGGTTCACGATTGAGCAAGAGATAAAATAACAGAGAGTAGCAAAACGTCCAAAATTGCTGGCAAGAGGGCAGCAAAGTAAACAGAACTCTGGGACAACAAGCAACAACAAACAAAACCAACAACCATACACATTAATGGCCACCAAAGGCCTCTTTAACGAGCCAGGTTTTAAGGCCTCGTCTAAAGGCTGGCACAGGTTGTGCTATGCATATCTCACTTGGAAGGTAGTTCCATAAGGTGGGGGCAGCCACAGAGAAGCCCTGACTTCTCACATCTCACAAAAGTGAGAAGTTTAGATATTAATGGCTCTGTGTTGCATTATTTTGAGGGAGCATCACATTTACACTGTGATACAAGCTGTATACTCACTGCTTTACATTGTAGCCAAGTGTCATATCTGTTGCCACATGAAAAGACATACTAAAATATTAACGAAATGTTAGGGGGTGTACTCCTGTGGTATACAATACTGTATGTCTAAAACACTGCATCTACGGTGTATGATTATATTAACTGAGTCTCTCCGTTTTTAGTAGGCATTCTACTGCTTCCATAGGATGGGCATATACAGCATGTTAAAATCCAGAACAGTTGTCCTGCCACCCAAACAGAATGAAAGTCAGCCATACAATTTAGCCTGAATAATAATCATGTCCCATCCAGTGCTTAGCATTCTGCAGTTCACAGGCAATAGGGCATCACTTAATCCCCTCAGCCACCCATGATATTGACTAGCCCACTTACGGAAAGCATAGTGGAAAATCAAACTCCTTCTGCTCCATCTTACTGAATTACCTCCAGTCTAATTTGAGTGGAGGGCAACAGAGCACCCCATCACAACTTGCCAACATGCGTTGAGAGTTTTCTGTACAACAAGCCGGAACAGTGCATTTCTTGTAATCTACTTCCAGGTATTTATCCTCCAGCCACCCAGGAATGCGTATAACTTTCTGGATGATCAGAGCTCAGACTCTCCGGTTGCAGCGTCACCTGAAGACTTCAAAGTAAGTGCACATAAATACAAGGGAGACCTGACTGGCAACCGCAGCCTAAGTACAGCCTTCCAGATATTATTGCTGGACCACACTGTGAAGCATTCTCACTATGGGCTACACTGTCTAGGAGGACTGAAGGAAGTTGTGCTCCAATATCATAAGGAAGTGCCTTAGTTACACCCTGCCTGGATTACTGTAACATTCTTTATGTGGGGCTGCAGGTGAAGTACCAAGATACTTCAGCAGGTCCAAAATGCAGCTGCCAGATTGCTGACTGGGGCTGGTTACAGGAATCAAATATCACCCCTGTTAGAGCAGCTCCACTGGCTGATGATCCATTTCTGATGCAATTCAAAGTACAGTTATAAATCCCTAAATGGCCTTGTTTTACTTGTTGTTCGTAGCTTTAAATATTGTCTGTTAATTATGTAATGTAAGTCACTTTGAGTACTTTCTAAGGAAAATAGTGAGATAAAAATATTTTAAATAAATGAACATTTTGATGAGATGACCAGGTAAACTGGCAAATCAACAATGCTCAATTGTAAGTGAAGAAGGATGAAAGCCAGCCTTAACTGTTAGCAAAACAAATAGAATGAAACTTAAGTTATATGTAGATTTTATTTCTTTTAGGTTATGTCTATGCCACATGTGTTGAGGAGAAAATTCGCCTCTTCTCTTGAGATTTCAAGTAAGAACTGTTCTTAATTACAAATGAATGGGAGAAACATTTTTAGTGGTTTGCTTCACTGGTCTAGCAGAATTACTATGTTGGCATTAAGGATTGTTTCTGATGTGGACAATGCCAGGGAAACAAATAATGATATATACTGTCCAGCCACATCAAAATAGATGTTCTAAGCTGCTAAGAAACCCTCAAAATCTCTGCCCACAAATTAGTGACAAAATTAAAGACTTGAGGCTCAAATACACAGGGGGTTGATTCTGGTTGATTCATTGTTTTCCATAGTTTTCCTCGGCAGTTTCTGCTGCTGAACTGCTGTTGCAGTTCACAAGGAAATGATCACTTATCACTGCTTTAAGTTTTATTTGGATATCGTTGTTGAAAGCCAATTTTCCACTGAAAGAAGGAAAGTATGCAAGTGTTGTGTGTGTGTATGTGTGTGTGCACACCTTTATGCATCAGACATTTATTTTAATTTATTAGCAATTTGCAAAACTGAATTTAGTTGGCATTTAGTTGGCATTCACTCAACCCACTTTATCCTGGTGTTTAATGTGAAAGAGATCAGAATTCTCCTGATTATTTTAAACGGGTGGTGCTTCCATGTTGGCTAGAGATAACAAAGACACCATCTTGGCCAAGAGCAGGAGAGGTGAAATAATGCTATAAAGAAAAATCCTGATTAGGATAATGGCACTTTAACTTTGGCTTTGAAGATAGAGAGGAAAAGACTGGCCTGTGGTATACAAAGACAATCCAGTCATTTGTATGTTTCAGAATGGAAGGAGTGAGGGTACGTGTACTGAAGGCAAGGAGGCACAAGGGGCTTGCAGAAAAATGTAGACAGGGAAATGAATGGAAAGATGGCTTGAGAAAAGGTTAAATATCTACACTCTTATAAGGCTTAGTTTTTTGTATGTGTATGTTCTGTAATTCTTTAGCACTTTCCTGTGTGATTGTAAAACAAGCTCTTTTGCGCCAGGTAGGCTTCTGTCATCTATTTTGACTTTTTCCTAGAACACCGAGGTCTGCCAACCAGCACCAGGTACATAATTGTGGCTGAAGCCAAACATTCCAGTTGTAACTAAGCGTGAGCAGTCTTACTATGACTTGTCATAATAACTGTGACTTTCTTTAATTACACTAGACAACACAGATTCGTTTACTCGGAACTCATATTACAGGGGATCTCTGACACAACGAAATCCCAGTGGAAGAAACAGGAAAGCTGATCGCATATTTGCGGCAAGTATTCAGTATCTAGAGGATACTGTAGACCGTGATGATATATTAACTATCGTCACCCACAGACACTGGAGAAGAGTTCAAAGAACTGGTGTAGTTCATGCAAAATGCATTTCCTTCAAAGTTCAAACATTCATCTAAAATTTATTATCTTTCAAAATTCTTTTCTTTCAAAATCCACTAATAACCATAAGGAAACAAGAATTTGCTTCCCAATGAAAGGTTATAAGTAGAGATGGGCACGAAATGAACAATTTTTCATTTCCATTTTCATTTTTTCGTTTTGTTACGCAACGAAACGACAAGCGAATTTTGTCTCTAAAATGAAACGAAACGAACAGAAACACCAGAAATTTTGTCATGCATTTCGTTTTCGTTACGGCAATACATTGAACTGCTTCAAATGCTTAAAAAAAAAACACAAAAATGAAATAAATGGTAACGAAACAGTAACAAAACGAACGAAAACGAATTTTTTGCAAAAATTCACGAAAAACGGAAACGAACCGAAACGGACCCCCCAAACAACAAATGAAACACCATTTTTTTTAATTCGTGCCCATCTCTAGTTATAAGTATTCAAGGAATATTTTAAAAAACAGCATGTGCTATCTTCATTGAACCAACACAGTTGGTGTGAGAACATGCAAATATTTGTGGTGGAGCGAAAGAAAGGACAACCAATAGCAGTGTGGAAATCTTTCACATCAAGAGAAGTTATGTCATTCACATGGTGTGAAAGATTGTAACACCGCTATTGGTTGCTCTTACTGTGTGGATGTCATGCCTTTGTATGACAGCCAACTAGTCCACCAAATCCTTCAGATGCAAACATAAACATCATATTGTCCACACTGGGGATGTTTCCAGAAAAGAAGAAAGAAAAATCACTGGTGGGAATATGGTAAAATTCTAATGTCTCTACCGTATATACACTTGTTTTTCCCACTTGTACTTAGGGTGAGGTAGATAAGCTTCTAATGAGGCAGATGGAACTACATCCCTATATCCAAACACATTAAAAACAATTAACCTTCCTAACAAGTAATCTGATAATTAGTTCATACATGAAACTTGCCCAGGGAGCCATAAAGACCAGTAGCAGAACCAGCTGGCTACGGTTTGGAAAATAGATCATCTGGTTTCTCTGGAATAAAAGTTTGAGGTGAATGTATTATAGAAGGAGGGTATTTTTGTATTTACAATTCAGGGTGACAGAGTTTTGCTGTTACCTGTTTGTATTGCCAATGTGGTGGGATATAACCATATTCAATCTTTAAAGTGTTACATAGAAGGGAGCAAGAAGTAAGAAAGGTATTGACTCTGCCATCGTGTTACATCTCAGCCAAATCTTTTATCTCCTTTTTAATTTTCACCAGGGAGTTGGGGTAACAGTATAAAAGTTGCATTAAAAAAGTTTCCTTCTACAGTGGAACCTTGACTTGCGTCATTAATCCGTTCCAGTGGTCTAGACTTAAGTCAAATATGACTTAAGTCAAACGAACATTTCCCATAGAAAGTAATGGGAAAGTGGATTAATCCGTTCCAGATGATGAAAAAGACCCCCGAAAACAGCAATTTAACACAAATTTGACTGGGATAGGAGATTCCTTCTGGGGATGTAAATGAAATGTCTCTTCAAAGAGAGCCGGAGGCAATGGAATTATAGTCCACAAGTTATATGCCTCCACTTTTAAATGTTCATAGCAACAATGTCTAACATTTAAGTTTTACTGATTTTTAACCTGACGTTTCAAGTTCTGAACAACTCTCTGCTTACCATTAGAGTCCCACAACTTTAAAGTTCCTCAACTAAAATGCTTCCATTATGGACCAGACTTCTGCAGCCAGATTTTTTACAAGACTGAGCCGACTGTCTAACCAGCAAGGCCAGCCCCGAGCTCCCGGCCCTTCTTCTTCTCCGGCAGCAGCGGCGGCTTCGGTGAGGCCGAGGACCAGCTCCAGGTGCTCTGAGCTGGCCTCGCCGAAGCCGCCACTGCTGGAGGAGGGGAAGAAGGCAGGAGCAGTTTGGAGGCGGCAGCCGCGATGCTGGGTTGTGGCTGCCGCCCGATTCCGGTGCCTTGCGCCAGGGCTCCGAGATGTAAGTCAAAGCCTGCGACTCAAGTCAAATAGGCCCCTTCTTGCTGCATGTCAAATATGATGCAAGTCAAGCAGTATGTAAGTCAAGTTTCCACTGTACTTCTATTTAATTGGCACAGTTTCACCACCATTATTGGCAATGACAACTTTTCTTTGGTGACAGTATTTTTTTCTGAAGTTCTTTATCAGTGATGAAACAGACACAGTGTTTCCTGTAGGTTTCTTTGCATGAACAGTTAGTACTACGATGCCTTTTGTGTGTGGGGGGGGGGGGGGATGAGTACCAGCAATTACAGGAACTTCCAGAATCAAGAGTGATTTTTTTTTTGTTCTCACTCCTGAAAATCTCTAAGGTACTTGTCCTTTAAGTGAGATAAGGATGATGAGCTCAGTCTACTTCTTGGATCCAAAAACATTCACAGTGCTGTTTTTTTTATTTATTTACAGAAACCTGTGATGGCCCATCGACCTTGAAAATAATGATGACGTTTTTGAAGACTTATCCCTCCCTTTTTCTTCCTTTTCTCCTCCTGTCTATCCACTTGCATGATGAAGCACAGAAAGAAGCACTTTAATTTAGAAAAGAAATCATCAAGCAGCCTTCCTGTGGAATTTGGGTCCTTTGTTTTTTCAAAATAGTCAAACCCAGTTTAGTATATAAAATATCTTTCTTGGGATGGCCTTCTTTCCAACCCAGATCTAGTAAATATAATGTCGAGCTAACATTGTTTTAATTCATGCATTACTATCCAGTTTCACATTATATGAAAAGTGGGCTACAGCCATGTGGTTCATAATCTTTGGACTTCCAGAAGTTTTGGACTTCACTCTCAAAATTCCTGGGAGTTAAACTGTTTGCTATAAAACCTACTACTTGGCCTGTTCTCTACAGCTGCCTTTTAGTACTGGCTGCTGAACAATTGGTTATCTCTAGATGTGTATCTTGCTGTCCTCATTCATTAAATCTTCATGTTCTAACTGCAGAGATGTCTCCTAAAGACTAGATGTTTGCTTATAATGTCCATTTTGTTAAGTCTTGCTAATACATCTCTGAACAACTGAATTCTAGCACCTTACACTACCATAAATATATTGTTGTTTGCCTGTACGTTTCACAGAACTCTTAACTGCTCTTCATATACCCATGCAATGTAGAATATTCCTACTGTGATATGTTTTGTCAGGGCTCTGGGGTTCATCAGGAATACAAGATATTGTTTAGCTAACATGTCCTAAGAGAATTTTTCGTCTCAGGATCCCTCAGAGTAAAATGACTTTTCCTCAAATTGGTAGAGTCTGGCTGTGTCAGGGTTCTTATTCTAGCCCCTTTTTTTAAAAAAAGAAGGAAATTAAAAGGCAGTAACAGCATACAGTGATGCCTCTTAAGATGAATATAATTCATTCTTCGGGTCAATTCATTTTACAAAAAAAAATCGTCCTACAAAATGCGGTTTAACACAGTTCCCATAGGAATGCATTGAATTCATCTTGCAAGGCATCTCTTACAAGGTCCTACTGCATAGGACTAGAGCTCTGTGGTAAAATATATTCCTTCCTCTCAGAACCTTGCAGGTTCAGTCCCTGACATCTTCAGTTAAAAGAATGAGTAAGAAGTTAGAGGAAGGACCCAGAACAACCCTAGTTGAACAACTCTGCTCTTATAAGGCTACTTCCAGTGTTCTTCACTGTTAGTATCATGACACTTCCTGACTCCTTAGCAACCCTAAACAGTTTTTTTTATTATTATTATCTAATACTTCCTTCAGTTTTATAAGCACATTATGCAGCAACTTTAGAAAGTGAATTTTGATTGTCATTGAAGTCAAACATAGAGAATAGGCAAAAGTCAGTTTATTCCCCGGGCATGTCACCATGACAAGTAAATGATAGATTCCTTACTCTTGCTTTGGTATCTTTCCTGTTCTACCCAATACAACTAAAAGCTACATGTTGTTCATGGCCTAAACATGCAGGCCAAATCCAACAACAGAATGTGGTATCCAATGCTAGCGGAATAGGGCATCCCCATCTCGACCCCACCTCATCTTTTTGTAGCCCTGCGTGATGCAGCCCTCCACAGGGTTGCCCAGCATATTTCCTGACAGATGGTTAGGAAGGACAGTAGGAGAGAGAGGGCACCGTCAGTCCTGTTAGGAACAGGGAGATCCAGTGCAAGTAGACCATTCCTTTCTGGCCACGGTTTTCTCTCCCATAGAAATTGTGTGGTGGACCAAGTGACGCTGTTGCTTTCCAGCTTTATGAATGTACACATATTCAGCTGTAGAACTGAAATAAAAGTTCACTGGATTCTACATTTGCCATATTTCTCATTTTCATTCCACTTTCTTTGAAGCTCAGACCTTGTTGCGCCTATTTTTATCTTGGCACATTAAAAGCATTGCCTAAAATCTATTCTTGCATCCACCTTTGACATCCCAACTTCCATCTGTTGGTGTTCAGACAAGCTAATTTCCATTCTTGTTATTTATTTATTTATTTTATTTTATTTTTATTTTTATTTTTATTTATTTATTTATTTATTTATTTATTTATTTATTTATTTATTTATTTATTTATTTATAAGATTTCTATACCACCCATCTAAGCTACTGAGAGACTCGGGGCAGTGTACAACAAACAATAAATGCAACAAAGATAACATAGTAATTGAATAAAATTATGGAATATGATAGATACATCACAATGAACAAAATATAACAGCAAATAAACAATAACAGATATCATAATCACAAGGCTAAATAAACAAAATGAAAGGGAATCAGATAATAAGCAAAGGTAGGTTGAATCTAATAAAATGATGTATCTCTGAAGTTGTAATGAAGACTTGGGGAAAGCCTGCTTGAAAAACCTAAGTTTTCAGTCTTCATTTGAATATTCCCAGTTAAAGGGCTAGGAAGATATTAGGGAGCAGTTGGTTCCATAGGCGAGGGGCAACCAATGAAAAGGCCTATTTTTTTAGTTGTTACTTTTTGGACTTCTCTCGGGTTCAGAACCCTCAATCACCTGGCCTGTGAAGAGTGAGTGATTCAGGCAGTTCTCAGCTGGAGAAGATGCTCCAACCAAGGTCCTAAACTGTTTAGGGCTTTGTATGTTATCATCAACACCTTGAAGTCAACATGGAAGCGAATTGATAACCAGTGAAGAGCGGCATTGTGCACGTGACATGGTGTGTTGTCTCATCCCAGTTAATCTGGCAGCTGTATTCTGCACCAGCTGAAGCTTCTGCATTAGCTTCATAGGTAGCCCCACATGGAGAAGACTGCAATAATATCATTTTGAGATTACCAATTCATGGAGCAACACAGCTAGGTAATCCACCGCATCTGGAAGTGGGTAGGTGCCACCTGTGATTCCGTGGTAAGGGCTGGGTCCAGTAAAATGCCCAAGCTGTGGACCTCATCCTTAGCAGGGAGAGTCACTCCCTCAAAAGAGAGTTTCCCAACTTGCAGACATTGGCAGGAGGGCACCGGGTAGACGTCTGTCTTGTCCAGGTTCAAGCTCAGCCTGTTAGCCCCCATCCAGTCCAACACGTCCCCCAATCAGCACTCAAGGAACAGAACAGTGTCCACTGCCTCTGGATAAAAGATATAGAGCTGGTTGTCATTAGCATACTGATGGCACAAACCTCCCAATGACCCCAGTGGTGACATATACAGTTGCAAGAAGTATGTGAACCTTTTGGGATTTCATGGTGTCCTGCATTAATGTGTCATACAGTGTGATCTGATCTTCCTCCACATCACGTGTGTTGACAAATATTAATGTACCTAAAGTAATAACACACCCACAAAAATTCTGATCTTTCAGAATTCAGGACGCATTAAGGTGCAGTTGTGTGGACTGCAGCAGCAGACCAGCAGCAAACCAGCCATCCACCAGGACATCGACAAGAGCGCCAACTGATTTAGTCAAAATCCCCTGCATGGTATCCTGTAAACCAGGCATGTCCAAACTTTGGCCCTCCTGATGTTTTGTACCACAACTCCCAGAATTCTAAGCTTAGGCTGCCAATGGCAAAGGACTGTGGGAGTTGTGGTTCAAAACATCTGGAGGGCCAAAGTTTGGACATGCCTGCTGTAAACCAATTGGACACAGCAACTTGTGGAGGCAGACCGTCTTAACGGTTCCTTGCTCCCCGCAGGGAGCGAGTGCCACTGAGAAGTTGCATGGTGACCTGACCATGACCAGGGGACCAACACTAGGCCAGTCATAATCGGTTCACTTTCCCTCCGCCTATTGGCGATCACCAGATTACAGTGTATTTCCAGGCACGTGGATGGGGCTGTTAACCTGTTGGGATTTCCAAATCAAGGAAATAGAGCTGTGGCACTAAAGGAAAAAATGGAGGGCTCACGTCATGAGTGATTTAATACATATTAGGGGTTTGCATCCATTTAATACGGACCCGGGGTACTAAACTGAAGTGGCCTGCCTCAAAGACATTCAGACCCTCTCCTGAGCAAAGTGGCTAGAGGGTTCAACTGAGTTGCATCCCAGTCTTTCACAAACCTGCAACCCTACCTCTAGAGGAAAGGTTCCAAGCCACTGCCCATGACTTACTCATATGAGGAAAAGGTTGCTTTATCCTTCACCCTTTGGTACTTGATGTATTTTAGGAGTCCTGCTCAGGGGATACTGAACTGAAGCAAAGCTGAACAAGTGCCCTCCTCAGTGTGTGCCAGGAGTGAGAGTACAGTGGACCCTTGTATAACAAACGGTTTGTATAAGATAAAATTTGTACAACATAAAAAATTTCCAGAGATAGGGGAAATTTGCTTAACAGAATTGCCTATGGGGCAAATCTGTACAACATAAAAATGGGATCACTCTGTTTTCAATGCATTCCTATGGGAAATTTGTATAAAGGAATATTTGCTTAAAATGATTTCATTTGGAACGAATTAATTCCTTTATACAAGGTACCACTGTACATTTGCCACAATTCACACAGCAGTGCTTGCTTTCATTTAACCCACCCACACTGCAGTGTTCTCTGAAGTAGTTTGCTTTATTCAGCTTGAATGGCTATATCCTTCATCGATTCATTCTCCACTCTCCTACTAAGAAAGCCCTCGATGTGTTTCATATAAATATACAGTGGTACCTCTACTTATGAGTTTAATCCGTTCCAAATGCATACTCTGAAGTTGAACAACTCTTAAGTACAGCAGCCCTATCTAAAAAATTAAATAAATAAAATAATTAGAGCAGACCGCATCTAGAATTTGTAAGGCACCAGTTAAAACGCCAACGGTTTTTCGCTCTTAAGTCGAGCTGCTCGCAAATAGAGGTACCACTGTATAAAACAATCTGTAGGAATCAAGAACCTGGATAAATCCCAGGGGGAAAATCTAAGTGGTACAGGATAACATGGCTACCTCTTCTAAAATATGCGATTTAGCAGACTTTAAACCACCCACTAGCCTAATCTCTGGCATCAACATCTAGCCCAAACAGGTCCCTTACACAAGACGCTCAGGGCCAGTCTGGATGATTGGTTTCCACTACTGCAAAGAACTGGATGTTTCTTTGCAGTAGTGGATAGTTCACATATTATTCCGATACAATTCCCAACAAATATCGGAATATCCCGCACAATAATTTGATTATTATTTCTGATAGGAAACCCATGTGTATCAATTTGGTTGCTTACTGCTGAAACACAGCTCAGAACAAAAACATGCATTGAAACAAACATAAATATATGAGCAGTTTTATTGAACTTATTCTATCAGTGACAGTAGCCAGTAACTTTTCTGATATTTATGCATATGCCTAACTGTGGGAGTTGCTACACATTGCACAGCAATGCCACAAAATGTACATCTTTCTTTGTTGTAAAAGATTAGATTAAGTATTAGATTAAGATCATTGGCAAGTGTCTATGTCAAGAACGGAAAAGGGATAGGAAGAAACTGAGTATCTGCAACTTAATTTGAGGATTTTGGAACTGGCTTTCAACAAACTACGTTACATTTTAAAAGAGTTCAGAATAATGTCCAAAACCTGAAATTTCAGATACAAAGACAGCGACTTGGGTTTTGAGTTATCCAATGTATTCAAAAGAAGAAATATTCTGCGTCATGCCAAATCCCCTTTCTTCAGCTGATAAAAGTGAATGTGAAGTCCTAATTGGAGGGGAGACAGTCTGCCCCAACGCTGATGTCACCAGCATCCATGCATAGACAAAAGGCAAAGCATAAAAAGGCAAAGAGGGGCTGTCAGCTCACACTGAGACCTATCACTGAAAGAGCAGAAAGACAGTTCCAGTTCTCCTACGTGGAAAAAGTAAGTTTGTTTCTTTGGTTGGGTTTAATTAGTTCTGTGTTTTTCTAATTACTGACCTGTTTCAGAAAAAAAACGGGCTGAAAAAGGATACTTAATGGCATGCATGTCACCTGTATTTAGCCTTATCCAAATGTTCTGGTGAGCTGTCTAAATGAAATCACTTGCATTTTAAAAACTTTCTTTGCATTTTCAAATTTTCTGGTTGTTTACCTGTGTCTCGCTGTGTCACATTTTTGTATCGGCTGTCATTTCTTTTGACACTGATAACTTTTGTTGCTGCAAAAGCAAAGGTTTACTAATAGGTGATCTACCATTTCAGTTATCCTTTAATCACAGCTAAGGTAACCTGTTTTTGAAGCAAAGCAGTATCACTTCCAATAAAG
>JAHTLZ010003542.1:20220406-20261645 GCA_023846285.1 Phrynocephalus versicolor
TAATAATAATAATAATAATAATAATAATAATAATAATAATAATAATAATAATTCCAGAACATTATGTGGTGACAGAGAACACACTCAGGAATATAGAGTTAGGAAATTATTTTGCCTTGCCAATATTTTGCTCCTAATGAAGGAATATAAGACTGATGTGGGGATTGATTTGGTCAAATTCTGAACAAATATCCTTGTCCATAAATGTATACAGCCACGGGGGATACCACTGTTTGGGGCTGCCATGGCCTTGATAGCTGGGGAATTCTAAGCTCTGATCTGGACTATATTTGGATTATTTCTTTCTGGCAAGGCTTTGGTGTGGTCACTAAATGTAAAGGTAAGCAGCAATTTATCATCAGTTTAATTTTTCAACATTTCCCACCTTAGGTCCTAATCACTCCTGCCAAAAGAACCCTAGCTGCAGAAATTCTTTCCAAACCTCTGTCATATTACTACATTTATTTTTGCTGTCACTTGGCATATATACCAATGAGAATGTTTCCATTGGTTTTATCCATACCAGTTTAATTCTTGTTTGAAACTTTATTGCTGACAACACCATGGAATGAATTTATTTTCTCTCTTGTTTCCTGTGGCAGTGCTGCACCTTAATTTTATTTATTTGTTTGTTTAAAAACTCCAGACTGTTACATCGACATGGTGGAAAGGGATTCCCATTTGATCTGTGGTGCTATAGAGAGGTCTGAGACTTTGCAAAGGGGCATGATACTTTCCACGAGCAGGGTTTTAAAAAGGGGAGGAGGAAGCTGTCTCCTTCAAGGTGCTAGCAACAATAGGTATATTGCTTAAAGGAAATAGAAGAATGCCAATTTGTCAATATTCCTCCTGTCAAAGATAATTTTTAAAACCGGGGTACCAACACAGTAGCTCTCAAGTGGCCAGAGCACCCAGAAACCTGACACCTTTGCAAAGAAGCATGATACTTTGCAAGAGCATGATTTTTTTTTCAAAAGGGAGGGAGAAAGAAATAAATCAGCAGGAATGTACACACATGCTAAAATAGTAAGGAATGAATCTATGCATCCTTGGTAGAATTTAAACAACCCTTTTGCGAGGGAGAAATAAAACTGCAGGGGCAATGGATCAGTATTGGCTTTGCATTGTGTGCTCAGAAATTTAAGAAATGCTCTAAAAAACTGGCATACAGTATTGGTATAACTGGGGCTCCTTTCTCAGGTTTGCCTAGGCCCTTACGTAAGCATGAATGAATCAGATTTTTGATCTCCCTAGAAATTATCTAAGCTGTTAACTCCTTTCTACTAAATTTTCCATTCCCTCTTTTTTGTTGGAAAAATCGTATACTTTATATTGTATTATTTGGCATGTGCAGTCGGGAAGAGTATTTCTGTGTGCTTAATTTTTTTAAAAAAAACCAATGAACTTGTATGCCCACTCTCTTGTTGGAGTAATGCTAATGACGGGAGTTGTAGTCCAGAAAAGTAATTTTTTCCAAGTCTTTGTATTGGAGGATTGGAATGTTTTGCACTTGTCATTTTCCCACCTTTTAATCAACCAACCCCAAAGCTGCTATTTGCCTTTTGGGGAATACTTATAACCTGATCTGTGAGATTCATCTTGTACTGTATATACTGTAATGGGAACAAAACCCTCCCTTGTCTCCATGATCCCACTTTCAGTCTTTTGTCCCTAGGGGTGTTGGTCTGTAAACGTCTCTGAGGCTCTCATCATGGATCTCTCATGTTGTGTGCAGTTCAGCCCTGCCAATATGACTGCAAACCTATAGAGCCATTACTTGGAACTATTGTTAATGCCCTTCATTTCCAGGGGCAGGATTGCCATGGAATAGGTAAGATGACTTCAACAACAACAACGACAACAACAGCCATGATAAGCCTATTAGTGGATGCTATAAACTGTCAACTTAGAAATCTTGTAGCTTTCACTCATTTAGCCAAATGGACAGTGTCTCCATTGATTAGATTCCCAGCCGGGGGAGATGTCAGATGTGCTCATGCAGGCATACAGCTTTTCTCAGCTCGTCTCCCCTGAGACGGTGATGGCTCCTGCCCTCTCATTCCCTATTATGTCCTACTGGCTTTTCAAAATGAGAGCACTTTTGCTTTTGTACTTTGTTGTACGTATGCCAATAAAAAGAGGGTTTTATGCTTTATATTTTGGCTTACTTGCTGGGGAGATTTGTGTCTGTTGTGAAGAATGAGTTCAGTAATGGCATAGCTAGTGCTACGAATTAGTGGCGTGTCTATGTAGCAGTTGAAATGTTTTTCTCTTGCCTCTGCCATGCCTCGGAGGGGAGATGACATTATTGAAGCCTGCCCTTTGAGGCTGATCCGTTCTGATGGCTGGTTCACTGGGGCATTAAAATCATTGCCTCTGTCTGTGTAAAACACACAGCAAGGAGAGAGATGGGGGGGCAGGTCAGGAAAAGATGGATCACCCTCCTCTTGTGGGATGGAATGTCACAAAATGATGCTACCGCTTCCAATGTCACTCCTTCTACTTAGCTGTCTGACTGGAGTAAAATTAGCCTTACGCAGACATTGGTATGCAGTAATTCAGTGACCAAGGTCCAGAGGGTTCCCTTAGGTACACCAAAGGGCTTGTGCAAGCCCCAGAAGATTTCAGAGTCTTTCACCTTCAGCGTTAACCTCTGCGGCTTTCACTGGTCACAAAGGAGCTGGTGCATGCAAGGTGCAAGGCGTGCTGCCGAAGAAATACACCTTCTAAGCCTCATGACATGGAGTCCCCTTTCTTGGGTTTTTTTGGCCAATGTTGTTGTTGTTCAGTCGTTCAGTCATGTCCGACTCTTTATGACCCCATGGACCAGAGCTCACCAGGCCTTCCTTTCTTCCACTGCCTCCCGGAGTTTGGTCAAGTCCATATTGGTTGCATCGATGACACCGTCCAACCATCTCATTCTCTGCCGTCCCCTTTTCCTTTTCCCTTCAATCTTTCCCAACATCAGGGACTTTTCCAAGGAGTCCTCTCTCCTCATGAGGCGGCCAAAGTACTGGAGCCTCAGCTTCAAAATCTGTCCTATTTTGGCCAATACCACTGGCTTAAATCCAAATGTTGAACTCAGCTAAAGTTGGCCCACTTTCATTTGGCAATTGATTCAATGTCTGCTCTAGTCAATAAAAGCAATTGGATTTAGGCCACTGTTTATGACTAAGTAAATAGACATTAATAATCAACTAGACAGTGCAACCCCATAGTCTTTTGGCTTGCGAAGGAGTGACTGCGTGCAGGTCAGAAACAAAGTTGAAATTCTAGAGAGAAATATCCAAACTTAGAGACCTCATTCTCCTTGCCCCGACAGATATTTCTGTGTCCTTGTTTTTTTGTAATCCTAAAACCTGAATGCTTGGAGAACTGAAAAACCAGTGGGTGGGAGGTGGTAGTGGGAAGGTAGATGACAAATCTGAAATTTTCCATGGTCACTGACTATGCCCCAATATGGGAGAAACCATTTAGACAAGCCTATTTATCTCCTATTGTGGACAGGAAATAGTAAATTAAACAGAGAAGATAAATCTGGAGTATCTTGGCAGAGTGCTTGTAGACAGTATGGATTATTTTGTGCCAGTTATGAAGAAGGTTAAACAGGTGAAACAATGCCTCCAATGTTCTAATTTGTTTTTGAATGAGAGGGGGGAGGAATCACAGAGAAAGAGAAAGAAAGAAAAGTTGGGGGGGGGAGTGTATGTGTGTTGGTGATGTGAGGCTAACTACAGAAAAAATGTAGACAGGTTCTGGGATTTTCCCTTGCTTGGGGTCTCTTTGTGAATGGTGAAAGGGGATTCTGTTGATAATTTTTTAGACCAGTGAGATTGGTGTTGTCAATATTCAGCAGGGATTTGGCGATGGAAAACTCAAATCCTTTCTCCTGGTGGCAATGCAGGCATGCTATGACAAGACAAGGTCAGACTATGTCCTGGTTTTCTGAATCATGGACACAGAAGCAATATCTCACATTAATAAACCTGCTGCTGCCACTCCATCTGCTGAGATATATTTATATATATTCCTTTGCTGCACAGACCTCCTCTGGCTGGAAAAACAAGAGAGGTTATATATATTAGTATTAGTATTGGTATTAGTATTAGTATTAGTATTAGTATTAGTATTAGTATTAGTATTAGTATTAGTATTAGAATTTTGCTGGCCTGGAGCCAGCTGGAGACCCCAATTGGAGACACCACTGCATGACCAAAACATTGCCACAGCTTTAATATTCTTCTTTGCTGAGTCAATGAACATTTCCCACTCATCTGGGTTGTGGATTGTGTTGACTGTCATCATAATGATGGTGTTGCAGGCTATCTGATCACCTTCCATGAAGAAGAATGGGACAAAATCCTTCTGATGATCATGGAACATGATTTCTAGAGCAATTTATATAGCAGTGTGATATAAACGTCTTTACAATTGCTTTATCATCCATGATTTCTAGGAATAACATGATACTGTTCATTTCATGTATGTTCCAATACCAGCTTCAGATTGCATCAGATTGTTTTTTTTACTTAAAGAAACAAGTACGGTCCAAACCCAGTCACAGATTTATTCATACATCCAGTCAAATATATACTTTAGTCCATTCTGGTTGCATGGTAATCCATCTAAAAGTCATATAATAGGTAATCCTAAATGATGGACTACCTATTATGTGACTTTTAGATGGATTACCATGTATGACTGCATTGATTGATCTCATAAGAACACCTGCATTTTTCATGTTAGTTTCCATCCCTCCTAATGGAATTATTTTTCTTTTGTTTTTTTCCTTTTAGCTGCTTGCACGCTCCTTTTAGCTTTAATGCTGCCTTTTAATTGTTGTAAGATGCCTCTTCTAATTCCGTTGTCTTAAATATGTCTTAAATGTTGTGGGCTGTATATTATCCCCCATTATTTTAAGCCACTTTGGGTCCTTTTCCAAGGAGTAAGGTGGGGTAATATTCTAAATAAATAAATAAATAAATAAATAAATAAATAAATAAATAAATAAATAAATAAACTGAGATCCCTTTCCTTTATAACTCATTCTTTGCCATTCCGGAGTCAAGGGTTGTATATACAGACCCAATAGCATGTCTTGAAAACTAAAGCCAATCAACAATTTTAAACATCAATTTCATTCTCAGTAATCCAGAATCAGTAACGTTTCACTATACAGTCATACCTTGTATAAAGGAATTAATTTGTTCCAAATGAAATTATGTTAAGCAAATTTTCCTTTATACAAATTTCCCATAGGAATGCATTGAAAACGAAGTAATCCCATTTTTATGTTGTACGGATTCGCCCTATAGGTGATTATGTTAAGCAAATTTTCCCTATCTCCGGAATGTTTTATGTTGTACAGATTTTATGTTATACAAACTGTTTGTTATACAAGGGTCCACTGTACTTATTTCAGAAGCATTTTGGCTATAGACCAGTGTGATGACCGGAGTGAACCACATCATTCCCAGTGCTTCCCTAACCACAGCTTTCTGGCCCCTATCAAGGCTTCTACTTTTTTGGGTGTTGGTGGTTATGATTACTCTACTTTGGTCTGGTTCCAGCGCATGTGATCACTGGGAATGGACCAAAAGTAATCCCTCCCAGAATTCAAGGATCCTTCCATGTTGAATTTCTGATATTGTAAAGTGGTTTAATCAGTGAGCCACTTCAAGATATCAGCAAACTGAGCACTTTCTCTGCTCCTTGACAGAAAGGCAAGAGAAGTGAAGAGTTCTAAAGGCTCCAATAGACCTGCACTGATTTACTGATGCATTTATAGAAAAATTCAACACGATTATTTCCCTGGCTTTGTCTTAAAGGAGCGGCTGAGGAACTGCAAGCGGTATTGTAACTGGCCCTTCAGAAAAGGCAAAAAAATACTTTTAAGATGTTTATAAGTGATGAAGAACATCAGCGATGATCTATTAGAGTCTAAACATCTTTTTTTCCTCTTCCCTTGCCCCTCCACTGAGGAGAAGAGGAATTTATAAAGCCACTTCATGATATCAGAAATTTGAAATGGAAGGAGCAGCCAGATCAAATGGGATCACTTCACTTGTGCTCCGAGATGCCACTTGGATGGAAAGATTGTACCAAATGGCATGCCAGACCTCCCCCAACCCCAAGTACCCCTATTTAGCTTGCACCACCCTGCTACAAGATGACCGGTGATCAGCTACATGTTCCATATTATTCTCTGTGTATCACATAGACGAGTTTAGTGAGAACCAAATCTTAACAATTTCACCCTTACCTCTGCATGATTTCTGGTTGTGCTTAGCACTTTCACTCCGAAGATATTCTTCTTTAATTTTGGCTAGACAGCAGCACACAGCAGAAGCAAGAACAAATTAGTGCTGATGCACTTGTATATACTATATTTGGTGGATTAGCAGTACACTTTCTTTACTTCTGTCCAGATTCTGACATTCTTAGCTATGTTATCACCCACAAAGAAATGTGGCAATCATCCCTCCCTCCATTTCTGTTTTTTATCTGTTTCCTCTTTAAGAAGCACAAACAAAAAACAAAAAAAACCCCGAACCCTCTGCAATTTTTCCTACTTGTTTCATGTTGTGGATAGTAAGATTATTTTGCCTGTGACCGAGGTTCACTTAGCAGCGTGGAGAGAAACATTCTGTGACCCTAGGCAACTCTATTATCCAAATAACTGACAACCTTAGATGGATTGGAAGCCAGAGTGTTCTGTGGATTGTACAAGACTATATTTGACCTATTTTCTCTGAAAACAGAGACTTCCTTGTAGCAAAATATCAAGCGATGTCTTCCTGCCCAATCCAGGCCTTCCTCCAAGGTGTCAATTCCCCCAATACCCATATCACTTCTTAGAACTTTAAATCAATTGGAGAAGGCAGCAACAAAAGCAAGATAAATGCACCATGATGTTGGTAGTGGTGGTGGTGGTGGTGGTAGGGAGGAGGAGGAGGAGGAGTTGTGTGTCACCATGGCCGTTACTTCACGAGCCACTCGCTTTGCGGCAAGCCGTCATTTCTGTGCGAACCGATCGCTTCAGTCCGCACGCTCCTCCTTTTTGGCTGCGACGTCACCCCGACCACGCCCCCTTTAGCGTGCTCCAACCGGGGTGAGTGATTCCCCTGGCGGAGGACGGGAATCTTTTCGCTTCGCATCTCGCTTCGCTCCCAACGTCACGTGTGGTCTCAGTTTTTGGCTTTTATTTCAAGTTTTTTTAAAAAATATTCAAACAGGGATATCGATGCATCGCTATATTGTTTCATCGCTTTGCGCTGTTACTTCCTCGCTCGAGTAGCAGCGGCGGCGGCGGCGGCGGCGGCGGGCGCAGGAGGAGCCGCTGCTGCCTCGCCCGGCCAGAGCAGGGCACCCGGGGCAAGCAGCGTGCAAGCGGCGGAGGGCAGGCGGCTGTGCCATGCGGGGCTCCCCCCGAGTAGCGGCGGCGGCGGTGGCGGGGGGCTGCCAATGATGCCAGGAAACAAAACACAGGATCGTACAGTAACCACGCTCTGTCGTGAATGACAGCCAAGCATTGATGCATCGATACGCCGAGTAAATTTTTTTTAAAAAATAAAAGGAGAGTGGAACCGGACGTTGCAAATCAGCTTTCTAATGCGAAGGGAGCAGGTGAGGTAGTAATCGATTCGGTCCCAAAAATGCCCCGCGTGAGTACAGAGAAACAGGGGTGGGAGCGAAGGGAGACCACGTGACCACCACGTGACCGCCTCCGAATTCAAATCGAAGGCAAGGTCAATTCGAAGCGAGGCACCTCGTGAAGTAACGGCCCATGACAATTCTGACTTACAGACACCAGGGTTTTCTAAGTAGAGACTCAGAAGTGGTTTACCCTTCCTTTTTTCTGGGGGCAACCTGGGACTGGGCAGTTTTGGGCCCCTTCCAACTTCACAGGCTGGCTCTTCTCTTTAGTGCAGAATTGAACCCTCAACTGCTAGCTCAGCAGCCAGATGCCTAACTTACTGACCTATCTAGCCAGCTGTGGCAGGAACCGCTACAAAAGGGGGAGTACAGAATCTAAACCATTACAAAACAACAGAAACACTGTCTAATTATATGACACCGTAGAATAACTTCACTAGCTAAACAGCTAGTGGCACTAACCAGAAAGTCCTCTTTAATAGAATGAAATCCAGAAAATACTGGCAAAGTCATTCTGTTCTGGAATAGTTATTAATTTGGGTCAGAAATAAATAAAAAGGGCTGTGATGACTCAGGATTTTATTTGGACATCCAACAGAGTTAGGGTAGTCTGTATTGGCATAGGAATATACAGAAATATGTTTTAATATTTGTCGTAGAAGAGGTAGGTACAGTATGTTAGCCTGTGCAAGCTTTATAAATAAAAACAAAATAAAAATATAAAACAAAACAACAAATACTGTAAAAAAAACAAATAAAAAAGCAAAAACATGCTAGCACCTCCAAGACTATTGTTTATTTTATTTATTTTAGATTATTTTTACCCCACCTTTCTCCTTGGAAAAGGACCCAAGACAGCTGGACCCTTTTCTAGTGAGGGACAATATACAGTCCAGTACAATTAAGACATATTCAAGTACTGAGAACAGGGAATTAAGGGACATCTTTCAGCATTAAAAGACAACATTACATTTAAGCTGCAAGAGAATGCGAGCTGTTAAAGAGAGAGCAAAAATTCCATGTAAAAGTTATGAGTAACTGAAACTAACATTGAAAACATAATGTCAATGCAACCATACATTATAAGTTAGTGATGGTGAACCTTTTAAGAGACCGAGTGCCCAAACTGTGATTCAAAACCCACTAATTTTTCACAAATTGCCAATACAGCAATTTAACCTGAATACAGGTGGCTGTGAAAGGGCGATGTCGGGTGCCCAAAGAAAGGGCTCTGAGTACCACCTTTGGTACCCGTGCCATAGGTTTGCCAACACTGTTATAAGTGGTTATAAACACAAAGTCTATGTGATCGCATATGGTAGATTCATATAAAAGACACATATTGTAATAGGTAGACCATCATTCAGAGGAAAGCTTGCCTAAAGAGAAAGGTCTTTGCCTGTTTCCAGAAAGACCACAGAGATGGGGCAGTCCTCACCTCTAGTGGGAGGGAGTTCCAGAGTCTGGGCGCAGCAGCTGAGAAGGCCCTTCCATGTGTTTCCATAAGACATATCTGTGAGGGTGACAGGATAGAGAGAAAGGCCTTTCCTGATGACATTAGCATCCCAGCTGGTTCACACTGTGAGGTTTGATCTTTGAGGTAGCGAGGACCCAGGTCAAATAGTGCTTTGTAGGTTGAGGTCATCAGCACTTTGAATTGTGCCCGATAGCTGATTGTTAGGCAGTGGAACTGCCTTAATAAGGGTGTAATGTGATCTCTGTAACCCGCCCCAGTCAGAAATCTGGCTGCTGCATTTTGGACCCATTGAAGTTTCCTGAGACGTTTCATCGGTAGTTCCACATAGGGCACATTACAGTACAGTGGAACCTTGACTTACGTCATTAATCCGTTCCAGTGGTCTAGACTTAAGTCAAACATAACTTAAGTCAAATGAATGTTCCCATAGAAAGTAATGGGAAAGCAGATTAATCCGTTCCAGATGATGAAAAAGACCCCCAAAAACAGCAATTTAACACAAATTTGACTGGGGTAGGAGATTCCTTCTGGAGATGTAAATGAAATGTCTCTTCAAAGAGAGCAGGAGGCAGTGGAATTATAGTCCACAAGATATATTCCTCCACTTTTTAATGTTCATAGCAACAATGTCTAACATTTAAGTTTTACTAACTTTTAACCTGACGTTCCAAGTTCTGAACAACTCTATGCTTACCATTAGAGCCCCACAACTTTACAGCTCCCCAACTAAAATGCTTCCATTGTGGACCAGATTTCTGCCGCCAGATTTTTTACAAGACTGAGCCGACTGTCTAACCAGCGAGGCCAGCCCCGAGCTCCCGGCCCTTCTTCTCCTCCGGTAGCAGCGGTGGCTTCGGTGAGGCCGAGGACCAGCTCCAGGTGCTCTGAGCTGGCCTCGCCAAAGCTGCTGCTGCTGGAGGAGGGGAAGAAGGCAGGAGCAGTTTGGAGGCGGCAGCCGAGATGCTGGGTTGTGGCTGTCACCCGATTCCGGTGCCTTGCGCCGGGGCTCTGAGATGTAAGTCAAAGCCTGCGACTCAAGTCAAACAGGCCGCTTCTTGCTGCAAGTCAAATATGATGCAAGTCAAGCAGTATGTAAGTCAAGGTTCCACTGTAGTCTAGCCAGGACATCACTAGGGCATGTGTCACCATGGCCAGAGCTGGTTTCTCAAGAAATGGGAGTAACTTGCATACTAGCCTTAATTGTGCAAATGCTCTCCTGGCCACAGCTTTGTCCTGGGCATCCAAGCTCAAGGATGAGTCCAAAAGCACCCCCAAGCTGTGTACCTGTGTTGTTGTTTTTTCAATTGGAGGGTGACCCCATCCAGTACAACCTGCATCCCTATCCCTTGTTCTCCCTTTCGACTGACCAGGAGCACCTCTGTCTTGTCTGGGTTTAGTTTCATTTCATTCATCCTCATCCAGTTCATTACTGCAGCTAAACACCCATGTAAAGTTGAGATAGTAGGTACCTCAGAATCTGTAGGTGAGGAGAGGTAGAGCTGGGTATCATTGGCATACTGGTGGCACTTAACCCTAAAAGCCCTGATAATCTCCCCTAGGGGTTTCATATAGATGTTAAATAACACAGGAGACAGAACAGAACCATGGGGGACTCCATGGGTCAGCAGCCATAGTGTCAAATATGAATCACCTAACACCACTTTCTGCATTCTTGCCTGCAAGAATGTGCCCCCAATTCCCATTGCAGAGAGGGGAGTCAGGAGGATGCCAGAAAGCAGCTGAGAGGTCTAGTAAAACCAAAAGGGACACAGATCAGAGCTGCGAGGCCAAAACCCACTATAGGACTTTCCCCAAGAATGGGATATTCAATACTGTTTGGTAATTGTTAAGTATTGTTGGATCTAAGGAGGGCTTTTTTAACAGTGGTTTTATTATTGCATCCTTTAAGCATGCCAGAATCCTGCCCTGCTGTAAGAAGGCATTCGCTACTCTTCCTAGCCAGTCTGCCATACCTTCTCTGGAAGCTTTTATGATCCATGAGGGGCAAGGATCCAACACACATGTGGTGGCCCTCACCTCCCCAAGGGTCTTGACCACATCATGTGTCTTTAGGAGCTGAAAGTCATCCATTAATACAGGCCAAGCAGGGCAGGGCATTTTATTTACAGGCTCTGGGTCAATAGCAGCATCCAAGGTAGCCCGGATCTGTTCAATTTTGCCTGCAAAGTGTTGTGCAAATTCTTCGCAGTGAGATACAGAATGTCCTGTGGTATCCACCCATGGATCAGTGTATAGCAGACTTTAACTATTCTGAAAAGCTGCACTGGGCAATTTTGTGCCAAATCAATGGTGGTAGAGAAAAAATATCTCTTGGCAGCCTCCACTGCCTTGGAGTAAGCCTTCCAAAGGCCCTTCATTGTTTCTTCAATCTGGGTTTTCCCCTAACACCTTTCATCTCCACAGGTCACCCATTTCAATTTTGCCAGCTCCACTGTAAAGCAGCCAGTTTGGGTCTATTTTGAGGAAGGAGACATTTAGGAGCTATCTGGTCAATGGTTTTCCTCATTTTCCCCATTGCAGAGATCAGCCAAGGATTCAATAGAATCACCCATCAGAGAGGTAGGAGACTCCACAAGGGCAGGAAATATAACTGTTATTTTTTTTAATGTGGCAGACATAAGAGAAAGAGATAAAACATGGCAAATATTTGTGCATGGCATCCAAACATAGATATCAGATGAGGAGGTGGGGGCAGGGAAGCCTCCAGTACAGCCTTGAAGTGAACACCAGTCAGAGGAGGGAGAGCATGGAAGCACAAGCTGTGATAGCTGAGGAGGCAGTTGCACCGAGGAGGCAGGGGAGGGAAGTGTGCTTTGGCTGGGGAATGGGTGACCACACAAAGGACATAGAAGAGGGGAATGCACCTCACCCACAGAACACCTGTGTGGGCAATGCACCCAACTGGACCGAACCAACGAACTGAGGTTTATGCCCATCTCTGCTCTCTTCTGTTGAAAGCAATTTGTCAAACAGTGCTTTCCTTGTTCCTAGGTGCCTAAGTCCCTTGCACGAGATTTCCTGGACTGCTTCTAACCATTTGCACTGCATCTTGGGCTATGACTTCCAGTTACCCTGCCTACTACTTTTCTACTTTTCAAAGTAGTGAATCACAACCTTGGGGAGCTGAGTTGTTCTTTGACTGCATCTCCCAGAAAACCCAGGTAGCAGAACTCATCATGATGAAGGCTTCTGGGAACTGGAATCCAGAGACACCTGAATTACCCCAGGTTGGGAATCTCTGCCTTTTGATGGTGCCGTTTAATGCATACGCTCTTGTATTTTGGTACTGAAATTTGGTTTACGGACTTGTCTGTAGGTTTTGTAGCTAACAGCTTATTCAGTTCATCTTAAAAACAACTATATTTTATGAATGTATGTATTATTCTGTGAAATACTTAATATACATATTCAATACACATACTTAATATACATAAAATACTTCATACATATTAATGTATGAAATACTGTGATGGGGGTTCGTGCATGGCAGGGGGTTGGACTGGATGGCCCTTGAAGTCTCTTTCCACAATATGATTCTATATTATGCTTCTGTATCCATGATTCAAAATGCCAGGAAATGCCCCAATATGGCTGCACAATATTGTCCCTGTATTGCCAGCAGCAGTATTAAAAAATGCAGTGCTTTACATAGCAAAGGATAGCCTGCCTGCTGACAACACCAATGGCAGCCCTGAAGATGATCTGAAAGATATTCACTTATACTACAATGTAAATATTTGGAAATTTGAGTTTCTGCCACCTGCAGAGTAGCAGCTGTGCCAGAAAATCAACAAAGGCTTTTAAAACTTACACTTTGTCATGCTGGGTGGGAACTTGAAGTAATAATTTTCTGTGTCTGCATACACCAGAAAATCAACAAGGGGATTTTTTTTACCTAGATTTCAGCAGTCAAGCTGGATGAGAAATTATATATAACTAAGTTCTATATATAACATATAGAAAATTATATAATTTAAGTACAATGTTTCTAAGTATGGCAAAAAGCTTGTTTAATGCATTTTACTTTCATAGATATTTTTAGTTTCAAGAACTTTAAATTTTTAACTGAGTATGTTCTGTCTTTTGCTTTTTAAAGCTGCCTTTAGGCGATGTGCTTTTTAAGACTATAGTCTAAACATCCTTTTTGATATGCCCCTATAGCTGTGTCCATAGCTGTACAGATGGATTTTTAAGGTAACATAACCTGTTACTTCTGAAAAAGTTAGGTTTTTCAATAACTCCTGATTTTTAGAAAACATAGAAACAATGTAAGAATAAAGTTTGTGGCAGCAGACAAACAGACATTGCCTGTACTTATTATAACAATAAAACGTTTATAGTGTGATACCCAGATAAACATTAATATGATTTTCTGTGATGACCTGATTTCATTCTGGGATTAACCCTTTATTGGGATAAATGTCAGCTATGATGAACAAACAGACTTTCGATCTTTGCCCAGAGGGTTTATACAGTATGTTTCTATAGAACTCCTGGTCAAGTCAAGTAACCTATCTGGGCTCTGACACATTACATTTCACAATTGGGGATTCAATACGAGAGCTATTTCGCAAATAAGTAAAGAGGTAATATGTGATTATGGGAAGACCTAAGTACTGAGCCTCATGGCGCAGTGGTTAAAGCCTGTACTGCAGGTAAAACTGTGCTCACGACCTGGGTTCAATCCCTGGTAGCAGGCTCAAGGTTCACTCAGCCTTCCATCCTTCCGAGGTCGGTAAAATGAGTACCCAGCTTGCTGGGGGGGGGGGCAATGTGTAGCCTGCACACTGTAATTAAAATTGTAAACTGCTCAGAGACTACTTGTAGTGGTATGGGGCGGTATATAAGCAGAACACTTTGCTTTACTGTCCATGAATTCAAGTGGTCAGAGCCCAATGAACTGTTTCAGCTTGCCGATACCTATACTTTTTGAGGACCCATGGAGAACAAATGAGATTCCTGAAGACTGGAAGCAATCAAATGTTATTCCCATTTTCAGAAACATAAAAAAGGCAACTACCAACCATTCATGATATATTGGCAAATTATGTGAGCAGATCCCAGTAAGGTGGCTTTCTGCAGCTAATTGATGATGACTTTGTCAACTCCAGTTTCTTCTAAATACTTGCTTAGCTCTTTAGACCCTGACCCAGCATGCCACTCACCACTGGGACCACCTGTACCTGTTTATTCCAGAGTCTCTGAAGTTCAATTTTGAGATCCTGATATTGGGTAATTTTTTCAAGTTGTTTCTCAGTGACTCTACTATCTCCTGGTATAGCAACATCAATGATCCACACTTTTTTCTTCTCCACAATCACAATATCTGGGGTATTATGCTCCAAAACCCTGTCCGTCTGTATGCAGAAGTCCCAAAGTAATTTTGCATGCTCATTTTCAGTCACCTTTTCAGGCTTATGGTCCCACCAGTTCTTTGCTATGGGCAGATGATAGTTCTGACACAAATTCCAGTGGACCATTTGAGCTGTTTGTAATCAATCTGAGCAATTTTCTTGCAACAACTCAATATATGGTCGATAGTTTCATCTGCCTCTTTGCAGAGTCTACATGTGGGGCACTCAGCTGATTTATCTAGTTTGCTTCTGCCTTATCATTCTGGGATTAAGATGCTGTAGGATCTTATAGCTTTATGTCTGTATATGCAGTCTGCATAATACATTGCTAATTTCTATTTTTTTCAACCTGTATTGTATTGTTGGAGTAGACTCTAGAAGTCAGCTGTGCTGAGTAAAACAATGAAACAGCAGTTATAACTAAAATGTACTGACACCACTAATATGTCAGTAAAAATACCAATGGGAAAAAGTGCACTCTGCCCTCCTCACTGTATAATTGTGTTAGAGATCATCCTTGGTTTGGCCTTCTATCACACTGTGTTTTCTGCATCAACACAGAGAACTGTATTTGGTTTGCTGCATTAACAGAAGTAGAATTTCAAAATTTGTTCCTTTGGCATGACCAGAAGCATAATTTCCAAATCCTGTGAGGTGCTCATCTCCCTCTCTTCAGCACTGGTTAGGCCTCACCTTGAGTACTGTGTCCAGTTCTGGACACCACACTTCAAGAAAGATGTTAACAAATTGGAAGACGTACAGAGGAGGGTGACAAGGATGATCGGGGGGTGGGGGGTGGAAACCAAGCCCTAGGAGGAAAGAATGGAAGAATTTGGCATGCTTAGCCTAAATAAGTACTTCTCAAATATTTGAAGGGCTGTCAAACAGAGGAGGGGCAGGATCTGTTCTCGAACATCCCAGACTGCAGGGCACACAACAGTGGGCTCACATTACAAGAGCGCAGCTTTCAGATAAATATCAGGGAAACCTTCCTAATGGATAGAACTGTGCAGCAATGGAACCAGTTACCTCAAGAGGTGGTGAGTGCTCCAACACTGGAGGGCAGTCAACTGAAATTTGGACATACACCTGGCAGATATCCTTTGATTTATGTTCTTGCCTGGAGCAGAGGGCTGGACTTAATGGCCTTCTAGGCCCCTTCCAACTTCACTACTCTATGATGCTATGATTCCTCCTTAGAACATGATGCTTTAAAATGGCATTATTGCTAGATACAAATGCCTGCACATTCTGTGCACAATTATTTATTTATTTATTTATTTATTTTTGTATATATTAACCGCCCGAATTTCCCATTGGGAACTCTGGGCGGTGTACAACAAATTATCCCATAGCAGGACATGTATGTTAAAACCGGGAAAGGGTTAAATTTGCCAAAGCACATTTCCTAAGGTGAACATGGCAATAAAGTGGTGCTTTTGTTGTTATGAGGCCAGATAATGCTCACTAAGAACGGAATGCCGAGGAGTGCTGTGCTTTGAACCTAACTGAATTGTACTAATGTCCAGAACGTTCACAGAGGAGGCAATCTATTGGTGGCACTGTACCGATGTCCAGATTTGACCCTTCTGCTTAATAAAATTTGAAGGTGAGCCAGTATTTAATTGCATTGATTTCAAAAGTGGATTTGTTTCTGTGGCATGGTGCCCTAAAGGGAAACAGAGATCCTGAACATTTGTTCTCTTTCTCCCAATTGTTTCCTGCTTCTTCTTCACGCCCTTCTGAAATAATTAGTCTGAAACCAATATCCCTCCCAATGTGGAACATGAGCAACCTTGCTAGGGGCAAAGAGGAATTTCACATATAGAATTGGTCTGAAGAGGACACATCTAATGCTTTCTGTGGCTAGCTGTTATACTTATAGCTCCAGAAATCCATCCTCACTGGCTTGTTGGTAATTGCATGCCCCAAATTGCCCTATTAATACTGAAATATTAATTGCAAAAGGCAAACAATCTGATGTTCTTATTGATTAAATGTAGTGCATTATGTACTTTTAAATGGCAAAACAAAACACAACTATATACTGTTTGGCATCACAGTAAGAAGTCTTGTAACCCAGAAGCAGCAACCTGGTATTTTGTAGCCTCCTACTAGAAAGACTAGGGTTTAGAGAAAAGGGACTTTCTAACATTCCTTCCATTCCTATTTTTGGAACAAAATGTTACCTGAGAGGTGGGTTTCACTGCAGGGATAGAAGGTGAATACAAGAACACAAATTTTCAATGAATGTAAGTGGATAAGATGGTGCGATTATGAACAGGAGGAATTTATCAGAGTTTTTCCATGTGAATGAGACAAAGAGTACTCTCTTTCTAAAACAAAAACCAATAAAATTAAAACTTCTGTGACAACTTGTAATAAGGATGCAATTCATTCATTACATTAGTGACTCTCTACATAGATTAGTGTCTTATATGTTGAGAACACTGTTCTCAAATCTGAATATGTCTTAATTGTTCTGGACTGTATATTGTTCTTCATTACTGTAAGCCACCTTGGGTTCTTTTCCAAGGAGGAAGGCGGGGTAAAAATACTCTAAAATAAAAATAATAATAAAAAAATGAACGAGTCATGAAACAGACGTTATTTGATCCTAGTACTGTATATCAATTTTTGTATACAGTACTGCTTCGGTTTTTTAAGTAATTAATGCATTCTCCAGGACATTTTGTATCCTGAAAAATATGTAAACTGAAGCACGTTTTCCCATAGGAATGCACTGAAAACCAATTAATCCATTCTAGATGTCAGAAAAAAGCAACAGAAAAAAGAGCCATCCCGACCCCATTGCAGAATGCATAGAACGGGCATGGATGCAGTGAAGGATCAGCTCCATACATACCTTTCCACCGTTTGAGAAATGCACCAAAAAAGTTCAACAAGTTCAAAACCCACTGCAAAAAATGTCTCGAATGGCTCCAAAACTTGATAAAAACCAGGTCCAACTCCTCCCACACCTCCACAAACTACAGGAGCGTAATGCATCCTGGCTACACTTTTTTCCTTCTTTTTTTTGCAATGCTTAAGAGAAAAAAATGGTAACCTCGGGCATTCCATTGAAAATTTTCTTAACCCGAGGCATCCCTATTTCCAATCATTTCTTTTTGTAACCCGTGTTTTTCATAATTTGAAGCGTTTGTAACCCAAGGCTCCAATGTATTATCATTTGTAGACATGGGCACAGAGCAGCGAAATTTTCGTTTCCGTTACCGTTTGTCGTTTCCGTTACGTAACGAAATGACAAATGAAAATTGTGATGAAAATGCAACGAAACGAATAGAACCACGAAAATTGTGGTTGTTATATTTCGTTTCCGTTAATGGCGACGCGCAATGAAATGAGCTGTTTTAAATGTTAAAAAATGCCCTGGACATCGGTAAAAATGCAGCGATAATTATTTATATTGTCTGATAATACCTACCAGGGGGGTTGGGGTCCTTAAAACGTTTGTTTTTGTCTTCTCCCATCGCGATGTATTTTTCTTTTCCCTTTAAAATGGATGTCGCCACCAGCCACAAAATGGAGGCAAGCCATGTGATGGGATCATGTTCAACCAATAGCATGCCCATGTTGCAGACTGGGCGGGCAGGTCTGGCAGCCACAGAGGGCATAAAAAGCTCTGGCAGCCCCCGTCCTCCTTGCAGTCTCTGGTGGGAGTTAGGGTGGGATTGCTGTCTCTGCTGCGACTCTAGCTTCAGTCCTGCAGCCTCCCTGTGTGCGTGCGTGCTGCGTACCTCTCGGTGAATACCCTCCCTTGCCCCACAGTACAGTCACTCTGCAGCTGCCTTGCACCCTGGGCAATGCCCGCCACTGCCTTTGCAGCCTCCCTGCATACCTAGTCTATACTGTGTCTCTGCCAGCATCCATTTTTTTAGTGTTCTCCCTCTGGTCTGGGGCGTTGGGGGATGCCTGCGCACGGAAATGCTTTAAAAATCGCGCAAAAAGCGGGTAGAAATGACAAACGAAAAATTGAAAAACGGTAACGAAATTTTTCAATAAATTCACAACAAATGGAAACAAACCGAAACAGACCTCTCAATGACAAACGAAAAACCAAAATCCCATTTTTCTGTTTTGTGCCCATCTCTAATCATTTGTATTGTGAGATATACACATACTGTTTTATTTTACACATCATTTAACATTGTACTATGGAAGGATACACCTTCCAAGAAATCAGTAGAAGATTAAGAAGGGTTGCAAAGAAGACCAAGGGGTGATATAGTAGCACTTTTCAAATATTTGAAGGGCTGTCATACAGAGGAGGGGAAGGATCTGTTCTTGATCATCTCAAAGTGCAGGATGCACAACAATGGGCTCAAGGTAAGAGAACCCAACTTGGCTTTCAGCTGAATACCAAGAATAACTTCCTAACTGTTAGAGCAGTATGGCAGTGCTCCAACATTGGAGGCATTCAAGAGAAATGTAAACAACCGCCTGGCAGATATCCTTTGATATGTATTCCTGCATGGAGCAGGGGGGCTGGACTCAATGGCCTTGTAGGCCTCTTCCAGCATCACTATTCTATGATTCTATGAAGGAACTTCAAAAGATCATCAGCCCTACTCTTGTATTCCTGAACACTACACATTGGCAATGTGAAAACTGGACAGTGAAAACTGACAAGAAAAAAATGATTCATTCAAAATGTGCTGCTGGATGAGAGCTTCGTAGATGCCCTGGATTTCCAGAAAGATAAAAGAGGTCTTGTGAGTTGTGTCCTTGCAGTCGTGACTGACTCTTCATGACCCCATGTCCAGGGGAGTTTTCTTGGCAGGAATACTGGAGTGGCTTGCCAGTTCCTACTCCAGGCGCCTACAGCCCCTGGTATTCCCTGGTGGTCTCCCATCCAAGTACTAACCAGGACAGATCCTGCTTAGCTTCTGAAATCAGGCAAGATCAGGTGTGCTTGGAGCATCTAAAGAGGTCCTACATATAATCAAATCTAAAGGCAAAAATGTTGAAACGAAACCTGTCCTACTATGGGCACATTAGGAGAAGGCAAGATTCTTCACATGTTGGAGATGACTTGACAGCACATAACAACAATAACAACACCTGCTGGAATGGTGTGCATACTGGAATACTTTACATCTAGACCTCATTCAAGAAACAATCACATCCTTGTTTTGTGAAAAAAATAACAACAACATGTGGGATAGTTTGAAACCATATTGCCCTGGAGTTGAACAGGTGCACTGCATTTTGATGCATGCAACCACCCCAGTGTTTCAAGCAAGTGGCTTCCGATCGTGACCAGAGTCAGGTGTGAAGTGGGGAGAGTTGCCCCAGAGCAATCTGGAGAATTAAGAGGAAAGGTTGGTTTGAAAGTTAAGCAGCTTATTATTTCCAGCAACAGTATAAGGCGGTTGAAGTTTAGCTCTGAAACAGAGCCAGCGAAAACAAAACAGTAGCTTCTGTGTATTCAAGAACACCCTACATAGAGACGCTTGTATCTGACCAAACAAAATCTCCGCCCAAGAATTCAGATGAACGCTTTGTCTTGCAGTTCACATCAGCAGACTTAAGATGCTGCTTCAGCAGAGGGTGGCATGATCCAGGCTAGAGATGGGCACGAAATGAAAAAAAAAATCATTCCGTTATTCGTTATTTGTTTCATTACGTAATGAAACGAATAACAAAAATTGTGATGAAATTGGAACGAACAGAACAGAACCATGAAAATTAGGTTCATTACGTTTTGTTTTCGTTAATGGTGACGCACAATGAAATGAGCTGTTTTTAAATGTTAAAAAACGTCCTGAATATCTGTAAAAACCCAGCGATAATTATTTATTCTGCCTGATAATACCTACCAGGGGGGTTGGGATCCTTAAAATGTGCATTTATGTCTTTTCTCAGATTGCTGTATTTTTTTTTCTTTAAGGGGAGTTAGGGGACATCGACCCAAAATGGCTCCCAGATGCCTAATATTGATTTCTTGGGTATTAAAACACCCTGGATATCCGTAAAAATGCAGTGATAATTATTTGAAACTATTACCTACTGGGGGTTGCGGACCTTAAAACGTTTGTTTTTGTCTTTCTCCCATCGTGATGTATTTTTCTTTTCCCTTTAAGGATGACACAAAATGGATTCCAGCCACAAGATGGATGCAAGCCATGTGATGGGATCATGTAAATTCTTGGACAATTTCAACCAATAGCATGCCCAGGTTGCAAACTGGGTAGGTGTAGCAGCCACAGAGGTCATAAAAAGCTTTGGCAGCCCCCGTCCTCCTTGCAGACTGTGGTGGGAGTTAGTGTGGGATTGCTGTCTCTGTGACTTGTTACTTTTGGCCAGCCAGGCAGGTGTGTGTCTCTGTGTTCCTGCTGGCTGCAGCCTGGCTCTTAGGGGAGAGAAAGAAGAGATTTCTCTTGCAGCCTCCATGTGTGCGTGCGTACCTCTCGGTGAGTACCCTCCCCTGCCCTGCAGTACAGTCACTCTGCAGCTGCCTTGTGCCCTGAGGAATGCCTGCCATTGCCTTTGCAGCCTCCCTGCATACGTAGTCTATACTGTGTCTCTGCCAGCATCATTTTTTTAGTGTTTTCCCTCTGGGCTGGGGCGTTGGGGGACGTCCGTGCACGGAAATGCTTTAAGTCGCACAAAAAGCGGGTAAAAACAAAAAACGAAAAATGAAAACACAAAATGAATTTTTTTCAAAAAAATCACAAAAATGAAAACAGACCGAAATGGACCCGCAACGAAAAACAGAAAACCAAAACATCATTTTTTCTATTTGTGACAATCTCTAGTCCATGCACTTGCCCTTGGCTGCTAAAACCGTGCCTCCAAAAGTAAACGGCATGGCCACTACAATGCCTCCCATGACAAGCCTTTCCCTCCCCCCAAGAAAAATCTCACTGCAAGCTGCTTTGTGGATGTCCCTCTTCCTGCCTCTTCCTCCATCCCCACCCCCATGTCCATCTCCCTTCAGTTTGATTTCTTAGAACTTTAGCCCTGCCTTTTTCATTCCTGTCTTTTTCTTTCATGCACTGTAGAGGACTCCTGTAGTTGATGTGGACACCGAGCTGCAACATCAGCCTTTGTATTGAATCAGAGAGACAGGAAATGGCTCATTGAAAGCATGACTCCCCATCATTAGTTCTGGAGGCAGGGAGGGCGACTCTTGAACATCACACCATGCTTTTGACCTAAAGTGAAGCTTGTGAGTTCAGGAATTCAACAGCCTGTGCTTTAGCAGACGAGAACCCTGGAATAGGACATAACTAGAGTCACTTGTTTTTTACTGCATTGCTAAGAAGGATGGAGAGAACCAAAATAAGATCTTGTGGTAAATCTTCATTCACACATGAAAGGGGCAATGGAGGTTTGTCCCCCAACACCCTCCACAGGGATCTGTGCACCAGGTACTGGTAAGATATTCAGCAGGAGTGGGGGAAATGCCACCCACCCATGGGTTAGGAGATTGCCTAGGACAGTGGTGGCAAACCTTCAGCACTCCAGATGTTTTGGACCACAACTCCCAAAGTCCTTTGCCATTAGTACTACAGGCTTGGAAATCTGGGAGTTGCCACCCAAAACACCTGGAGTGCCAAAGGTTCACCACCGCTGGCCTAGGATGTACAGAGGAATCCTGCATCTGTGTAGATAAACAGCCACTTCAGATCATTGTCAAGCTGGGGAATGTGGCTAGTGGGCATATCACAGCATGCCTGTTTCTTTTAAAACTGTGGCTGTATCCATATGGATCTCCATTTATATTCCCACATTTCCCCTAAGAATCCTTTCTCAGAAACATTTGTGGTGCCTCACACATACTACCTGTTTGGGTTCATAGCTAAACACACAAAAAAGGCTTTCAGGTTTCAAGGCAGCTGCCCTTACATGCTTTCTACTTGTTTTCTAACAAACTACTTATAGCGGTGGTCACCCATCCATGCTGCCTTATCCTAAATACACCCCCCTTCTTCAGCATTACAGTGCTTTTAATCTCAAGAGTGCTTATTTTGATCCTTTAATCCAGCTGGCTTGCTACGCGAGGAGGAAACTACAATCATTTTGCCATCTTATGTAATTATTCAGCAGATTATTTGGAGCTTGGTTTAGTCAAATCAATTTTGCCAGTGAAGGACAGCACAAATTCTGAACGATGTGTTCTCTACCCTTTCAGGCTCCAGTTTTAATATTATTGATAGGCAAAGAGTGGTAAAGGAAAAATAAAATTATCGACCATATAGTTGTTTCTGTTACCACCACCAATGACTCACACTCTATCATTGCATACTTGATTGTATGCTGCAGTGTAACTCTCTGATATTTTATGAAGGAAAATATTCAGATTTCATTTTGATATTGCGGACCGTCATGTTGACTACTGTTAGTCCTTTTTTAATTCAGCCACTAGACTAAGGAATCCTTCACTTATCAATTGAAGTTTTATGTTATGAATAAACATGGCTAAAATACCTCAGAGAGTTTGGTATCTGGTTGCAGGGCCAGAGACTGGGAATACAATTCCTCACTGTGCTTCCAGAGAGAAGACTCAGTCTGTGTGGTCTTGGGGCAAGGAGCACAGTCCCAGGATGGCCCTAGAAGAAGGGAGAACAAAAGTGGTCTGCTTATATACCACCCCATACCACTTCAAGTAGTCTCTGGGCAGTTTACAGTTTACTTACAGTATGCAGGCTACACATCCCCCCCCCCCCGCAGCAAGCTGGGTACTCATTTTACCGACCTCGGAAAGATGGAAGGCTGAGTCAACCATGAATGGGCCGGCTACTTGAGATCAAACCCCAAGTCGTGAGCACAGTTTTACCTGCAGTACAGGCATTTAACTACTGCGCCACAGGGCTCACCACCTCTGAGTACTCTTGACCCAGAAAATCCTGAACAAGGTTGCCATAAGTCAGAGTTTACTTGATGGCGCACATTTATTCTTATAATTGGTGGGAAGTAACTGTTTCCATAGTCATTGTTGCCTAAAGCTGAGCTTCCATAACTGCATGAGTGTAAAATGAAGAGGCATGGCCATCGCAGTTTTGGGTATAACCAGGCCAAAACTTTATTTAATACAGTGAGCAGTACTCTGGCTAGGCAATTGGGTTGGATACAACACATCAAAGGAGCACCCCATACCTTTGATGTTTTCAGCCACTACAGAACAACCCAGGGTGTCCACCCCATCAGTATTGTGTGCCTCCACTCCCATTGCATGTTCCTGGGGGTGCCCACCCCCATCGGAGGCAGAGTCGTAAATCATTGTCAACAGGTCATAAATCATTATCAACAGGTCATACATCATTGTCAATGGGGGTCCCGCCTTTTTCACCACCACCACCCGATATTTTACCATGACCATATCCGGTTTACTTTTTGCTTTACAGCCTGGATCTGTCCCAATGCCTATAAAAAAGCCCCACCTTCCCAGTTGTGACAATCATATTAACCGTTAACATATTACCTACGGATACAGTTACCTATCAAATATAATTCAAAAGAGGGTTGGTGGGTGGGGCTGCTCGAGGACCAGAAGGGAAAAGAGGGGGTTGCTTCTCCTTGGGTCCTCTATTTAAATCCTCTGGAATGCGCATTGCACAAGGGGCTGCTCCCTCTTGGTGCTCGTTTCCTTGTCCAGTGTCCTTCCCTCCCCCCCTTCCCCATGCCAGACCTCTGGACAACCTCCTCCTTCCACATGGGGGTCACCATCTCTCTTGTGTTTTGGTCATCCTGCTCCGGCAACAACCTTTGGGCCTGTAAGTCAGGCCCTCTCCTTTAGATCCATCTGTGGACTAAGTTTCAGACATAAACAAGGCTAAAAGACCTTTGGCTTGCTAGATTTTATTCCCACTTGTTGAATGCAAGGCTAGGAGCAGACTGATAAGGGAGGAGACATGACTAATAATGTCCCTTTTTACCGATCTGTCACAAAACTAAAGAATATAAGCATAACAGTTGTAAAGTGAGAACAAGATGCTTACAGCTGGGAAGAAATGGACCAGAAAACAGCTACAATTTAAAACTGTATGCTTCCATTTCACATTGTTTATTCTGGAAAAGAAGAGTTATTTTGTCTCAATAGAGATAAACAATAGGAACCCAGGGAGCATCACTCCAGTGATACTTAGAATTAAGGGAATATCATGTATTTTCATATTCCTAGAAGTGATTTACTGACTTATATAAATGGGCTATTCATGGGGTGTGAAAGAAAGAGAGAGAGAGAGAGAGAGAGAGAGAGAGAAAGAGAAAGAAAGAAAGAAAGAAAGAAAGAAAGAAAGAAAGAAAGAAAAATTGCCTACTAGTAATTTTCTGTTCCTGTGACGGTATGAGTTTTAGTGACTAAGGGCCAGGGGCTCCCCTCAGTACATCCATCCTTTCTAATAATGTTTGAACGCGGGTAAAGAGGGAAGTTTCTGTGCATTATATGTTGCATTTTTATGGTTCCTACCCACCCCATAAGTTCTGAAGTAACTGTCTATGATTTGAGATCTTTTTGGTTCAACTGCATAACATGACTGTGGTGGAATGAGAGGGCAACTAATGAGTTACCCTCCTGTAACGTGAGAATTGGCTCCAAGGGTAATGCCCAGGATGCCCCTGCCCTGACGGGGAGAACTACTGTTCTCTGTTATGGTCCTTTTTTTGTTCATGGCCATCTGGCCTTAAGGTGCACTTTAAGGCAGTATGCAAAACTGTGACTCCTCTTCCTGCTGCTAAATGACATGGGAAGGTGGGGGGTCTTTCACATTAAAAATGAGACTGCTATTTATATAGGGACAAAATCACAATAAACTGAGAACCCATATTTATATTCCCACAAGGTCAAGAAAGCATTACCACAGTGAATCTGCTACAGCCATATATGAGACTGGTTGGTGTCTATATATATATTTGGTGTGGGGAATTTTGCCCACCTGCAGCTTAAACTGCAGGAAAGAGGAGCATTTTAATGATTTATTTTTTAGACTTTACATACCATTTCTGGATCAAACAATTTTTAAGAACAATGATTTATATAAGGCATTGACATGCTACTTCTCTGGCTCATGATAGAAACCAGTAGTTTATTCTTCCTACTTTTGCCACCAAAAGAATTTGCACTATGAAATGGATGCTACGTACATCCACCTTCCTTTGTGACTGTAGCATATTTCTGATTAATATAAGATTTTCTTTACACTTCTTCACACCAATTTTTTATCATTTCATAAAAAACAGAATTCATGTCTAAATGAAGTCATGAATTAACATGCTCTGCATTTATTTAATGACATCAACTAATTTCTGTGTTTTTAAGATAGATAGCCCACAGAGTCAGAATGGTAGAACATCTGAACTGATTTCTTCATCTTCTACCCTGTCTTCTTGCTGTAATTCCTATAAACAAGCACTGTAGTCACTTTCTAGGAACCTGTATGCTGACATTGAATGGCAGTGCTCTTAGGGAAGGATGCAGTTTGAAAGGAAAAATAATGAAATAAGAGAAACAGGAATAAAAATAACAGAGGCTGAAGACTTTTCAAATATCCTGATAATTTTTAAATGCTCAGGCAGCTATAAAAGTATTTATTGAGCAGAAAAAAAGTAATCAAAATAGTTTCCCAAGTATATTAACCAAGAACAGAAAAATAAATAGGATGTTTGAGCCATTGGTTCCAACCGCTCAACAGGACTTTGCATGCATCCAAAAAGAAGGTTTTACAAAACTATATCTAAGCCAATAGCAGAAATTATACCAATCTGTGCACTTGGAATCATATTCTATAGTCCTTACACTACCATGACCTATTCATCAATAGTATAAAAAAAGGCTATTGGCTAATGAGGAGTGTAATGACCCGAATCCCAAGATCTACTCAGTCTTAATTAATACTCTGCAGTAGTAATTAATAGTGTTAATTAAGTATTAATTAAGAAGTCTGAGAGATAATTTTTACTATCAGAAATGAAAACTGGAAAAGTTTGTGGAGTAGGAAAAAATTTAAATCGGTCTCAACTATAGTAAGAGAGCATTGCCTCAAACTGGCACACGGATGGCATTTTACCCCAGTGATATGGAATTATTAAAACAAAATTTTGGACCCAAATTGTTGGAGAGACAGTAAATAAATTGTTATGTATTTACATTCTGAGTGATATTAGCATGAGAATATATAATTTCTGGGTCAATGTGTTCAAAAAGAAAGAGAGAGAGAGAGAGAGACAGAGAGAGAGAGAGAGAGAGAGAGAGAGAGAGAGAGAGAGAGAGAGAGAGAGAAAGAAAGAAAGAAAGAAAGAAAGAAAGAAAGAAAGAAAGAAAACACAAAGTATTGTTTTAAGTCCATCATTAATGAATTTGTTGTTAGATTTCAATGGACTACTATACCATAAATAGCTAATTCCATTTTTGTGTGTAGCACCTGGGAGCAAATTTTGCAATGTTGGAAGACAGCTGCAGAAATGTCAGTTAATGTTTAGGAATCTAGGGTATGGATATTAGCTCTAATGGAAAAACTCACTGCCCACTTCACATCTGAGGTACCAGAATTCCAGTGTAGACTCGTTTTATAAAATCTGGCCTCCTTTTATTCAGTATTATAATAATTCTGCTGGCTCTCTCAGCAACCCCCTGCCACTCATATTGATTTATGGAAATATGTGTTAACTAGTAATATGTGGGGTTTGGTGGTTTATAAGTACTGTATTTTATGGTTCTGTTGCATACAGTATTGTGTTTTATTTAAAACACTAAATAATAATACAAGTCTAAAATACCCACAAATACACTGACTATCAGGAGACAGTATGACAAGATTTGTTATCTCATTGTGTGGCTACCACAATGGACATATGTTTGTATGTACATGTATGTGTGGATCTATCTGTATCTCTACATTAAAGATATATTCAGAATGGTGGTTCTCTATCACTAAAATCAAAGAGAACAAAACAAAACCAGGAGGCTGAACGGTGAAGGAGTAATAATTGGCTAATTGCTGGATCTATGTCCTAAACCATAGGGAACCCCTGTATGCTGAAGCTTCATGGCCTGAGGGCTCCTGATTTGTTCAGTGGCTTTTTAAAAAAATGTCACCAAAATTACAGAACCATCACTGTTGGTTGCATTCCATTTTAAAGAAAGGAAAGGGTTTGGGAGAAAATAGGTCACATGCACTTCATCCCATGTCACATGATTCTCATCCAGAGGCCAATGAGACTTTAGCCCTCTATGCATTTGAACAAGACATCACTGTGATTTCATCCATTCGCATTTTTGATCTTTTCTCAACCCGGAATGAGTGGCCATCTGTTTTAAACCTACATCCAACTAAATCATTTCTAAAGCTGCTTTTTTTGAGGTAAGAAGATTTAAAAATGCTGTTTTGGTGAAAAAAAAGTCTTGTTTATTTATATATTTATTTATTTCTAAAAATCCTACCCCAGTGAGAAGCATTATTGGGAGGCATGAAGTAAGTTGAAGCAAATATGTAGCAAATAAAATAAAAGAGCACTAACGTTGTTGTTTTTTAAATGAGCTGAGAGGTCTTTTAAACAAACTGTCTTGATAAGAAATCCAAAACAAGACATAGTAGATATAGTATTTGCTCTTTGAAAGAAAATAGACAACCGGTTAACTTAGATATCTTGTAGGTTTATAAATGTCCTTATTTTTACTTGTGTATGATTGTACAGATATATTCACACACATATAATTATAAATAATGTCATATATTTATATTTGTTAAATGTATTATATACAAAATAAATAAATTATTTATATAGTAGTACTTGTAATATTTCAGTTGATATAGTGTAGTGAATCAACAAAAATGAGAGATCATATATTTTCAAGATATCTTTTTGATTCACAAGCGATCATGAAATTAACCTGGACAGATAAAATGATTAGCATACCAACTCTTGAACACTCAAAGCTCCGATTTTAAAAACAGATGTATGAATTGAAATAGACAGAATTGATATAATGGGATACTTTGTTACTTTGGATATTTTATTTGATATAATTGGACAAATTAGATGATCTAATATATCATTCCTTTTTCTAATTTTATCTTTTGTAAAGAATTAATAAACAAATTTAGATTTGGGGAGAAATACTAGAAATTAATCCTGAAAAAAAGTGAGATTGTTTTAATCTGATAAAGCTGGATAAATTAAAGCCAAGCCAAAATACAAATACTGGGATCTGATGTTCATTTGACATGTCATACAACTTATATCACTTTTAAGGGGAAATTGTACATTTGAAATCTTGGTTATTTAGAGACCAATATTAAATAAGGAACTTAAGAAAAATAGAATTGGGTCATAAATAAATAGATCATATTTAATCAATCTATTTACTGTAACCTTTCAAGTCTATAATTCTAAAGCCATTTCATCACATTATAATACATAATGCATTCATATTGGATACTAGTCTTTCTAAAATTAAACTGCTCCATTACATTATATAACTTCCAAATACATATCAGACTCTCAGAGGGATATTATTGGTTCACATCGTCATATAGATTACAAATGCATGAAAAGTGTACAAGAATTATCATTACATTTCTAAATTTAACCTAGCATTTTGTGTTATAATGAAATCGTCCATGAAATGTTATTTCCCATTCTATCAAAAGAATATTCTAACTATGGTAATTGTTTGAGCTGAATAAAAACTTGGCATTACTAAGATTGTTTACCTTAAAAGAAGAAGGAAGACAAATGGTCTAACAGAAAGTGGGGACATAAAATAGCACCTTGAAATGTTTTGCCTGCACTGGTTCTTCTCTTTGGTATCAAAAGTGAGAAGGTACAGAGAAGACAAAAAGCTATGCAATGAAAACTCAGCCATGTTTACTTCCAGAAAAACTCCGTAAGAACACTTTTTTTTTTGCTTCCTAATAGGAAACATTAGGATATCAACCTTTATTAAACACATATTAAGCGTTCAAGTCTTTAATTCATTTTACTAGCTTTGTGATATTATGTCCAGATTGCAAGAATGCAACTGATCTAAAAATGCTCTTAGGATCAGGTATCTAGGATGTAGACAGTGAAATGATGTGTGTGTAAGAGAGAGAGAAATTAGAAACAACTACAGCAGGATTCTAGGTATGTTTGCACAGATATAAATCCTGTTGACTTCAGGGTGGGTAATGAATATGGGTACATGTTTCGCTAGCTCGTGAGTATATTCCTTATTATATTGTCTCTTTTTGTAATTAGTGGTTTGTTTTCTGTTGTCCAGACATGCATACAGATGCATGCATAAATGAAACCACAGATTTTCTAAAGGAATTTAGACAGAAAATGGCTTCCGTTAGCATGCCCTGCTTCATATAAACCTAAGTACAATGACTTCTTATCTACAAAGAATGAAGTCTGAATTGTGTCCCATTGTAGAATGGAATGGATACTTCTTTGTTGGTACACTTTATGCTTATCAATACAGTGGTACCTTGTTCAAAGGAATTAATTCATTCCAAATGAAATTATGTTAAGCAAATTTTCCTTTATACAAATTTCCCACAGGAATGCATTGAAAACGGAGTAGCCCCTAATCACGACCATTTTTCTGTTGTACAGATTCACCCCGCAGGTGATTCTGTTAAGCAAATTTCTCCTATCTCCAGATTTTTTTATGTTGTACAGATTTTATGTTATACAAACTGTTTGTTATACGAGGGTCCACTGTATATGTTTTCATTAAGAAAACGTAGGAGTTTATAAGGAGAGCATCTTGGGTGTTATCTTTGTCGGAGAATCTTTATGGATTCAATTCAGATTCAATGTTGTTGAAAACATGTCTACATGCTTTCAGTATTTTCAAATTAAAGAATGCATCAGTATTAAAAATGTTCTAGTGACAGAGAAGAAAACTGAAACCGGAATGACATGATGTATTTTTCAGAACTAGTCAATAGACTACAAATCCTTTACCACCTCTCATGTGACCATTCATTTTGGAAGATACAGTTGTCTGTTCATGCCAAGGGTAGAGAGGAGCATAGTATATTATAGAATACAGAAGAAAATGTATTACTTAGCTATTTATGCAATTATTTCATAATACGAATATGGGACATTAATCTGTAGACAGGATGCTGAAGTGTCATTTCTGAATTCCGAATCAAGAGTAAAGTTTGCGTGGCAGGAAACCCCTGAAAATGTTCACGGGCAGAAACACTTATGCATAATTAAGTGAAGTAGCAAAATAAAATTAATCAGAATAAATTGCAATTATTGTAATTTTGTATCAAAATAATGGTAACACCACAGGAGGAATCTCTCTCTCTCTCTCTCTCTCTCTCTCTCTCTCTCTGTGCCATTCCCCTGTCATCTCAACCTCTTCCCCCCCCACCTTTGTCTCTGCACACACATACACAACACTTCCCTTTTTAAAAAACATAGAGACATGTGCATTTGGCATTCGTATCTAGGACAGGCCCATTTAACTGTTAATAACAATCATCACTCTGTGCAGACAGACAGTGAGTTGGCTATAGACATAAATATCCTGATAAAAATAATCGAGTGACCTGAAATATGGGCAGGGGGAGGAAGAAGCCGGGCGCTGGGAGAAGCAGACGGCCCTCGCGGTTCCCCCGGTGGCATTCTTCCAGATGAAAGGAAATCATTAAAATGTCCCTCAATGTTGACTGAAATAGATAGACTCAGCCTGCTGAGCATTTCAACTACATTTCTAGAAATGGTGCTAACCCCAATAGTTGGTAAGTTGCTTTCAATTTATGACAACCCTGACCTTCAAAAGTCCTCTCACTAACATTCCTGCTCAAGTCTGCCAATACAAGGCCATGGCTTTCTTGATTGGGTTGGTCCATCTCATTTTCAGTGTTCCTCCTGCTTTCAGCTTTTTCCCAGACATGAATAGAGGAACACATATTGAAAGATTTACACTTGACCAATCCCACTGGTATTAGAAATTTATCTAAAAATCACAGTTCCTTATCCTAACCATGAGGTAATTGACATAATAACCAAGTTTGACTTATTCAATATCATTGGCGCAATCAAAGAATTTGCCAAATACCCAAAAGGGAACTCATTACTACATTGACCATAAAGATTTACGCAAGCTAAGGGTTCCTTCCAAGTGTATAGTTACAGTACAACTTTATAGGGGTTGGTAGGGATAAATTTGTTTGATTTGTTTCTGATAATGCCTTTCCCAAAACAAACAAATTCTTAATACATGTAACAGGGGAAAAAACTGAATCTGCAAAAAGTTATATGGTAGATAGGGGTAGCTTGATCCTCTCTGTTATAGGAACAGCTTGACCTATTCAAGTGCAAAGTATAGAAAGCTGAGAAGAAACTGTTGTTACTTGTATATTTTATTTGTTTATAACAATCAGTTAACAAAACTCGCTTAATTCCTTTTAAAGTTTGAGGGAAGAATTTGAGATGTAAGAAAAAATGACAAATTTGTTCCTTTCTTGAAACCTGCAAATAATTCAATGAAAGATTTGAATTGCTCTATTCCCAAGACGGCACGTATCACTCATTGATAATTCTAGTCTACAGTTGATACAGTGTCCTACAGTAACAGAGAGAAAATTTACCTTTCAACAGTTTCTGAACTCCAAATATCCTAACATCCCAGCCATACCATCATAAGTGACGAAAATCAAATGTTTATTCAATTATTCTTCTGTCACTCCAAGATTGCAAGAATGGAAATACTGGCATAATGAATTAAGGATTCCTTTTGCTATGGCATCCCATAATTTGATCAAGCCAAGAAACAAATGTACAAAGGTACTCATTGCACAGGGAGAAAATGTACAAAATCAATATAATATTTTTTACTGGTGGTAGTTGGTACATCAATGTTTGAAGAGATCCTAATGTTCGATTTCATAATTCTTTGATCAAGTTATTTCTTATTTATCTAGTTATGTGAATGATAATGTTGCTTCAGGCATTAATTGAGTGAAATATATCCATGTCAACAACATTCAGTACTTACAGGTTAATTTCATTGTCAAATTTGTTAAAAAGCTGCTTAATTTCAGCCACTTAAATCACCTTAACTCTGGGATATACTTTCCTCAATAGAAGAACTTCACATATACTTTCTTCAGATTATCCTTCTGAGCATCTTCTACTAATTTAATAGCAGCTTTATGAAATGAACTTTTAAAGGATCAATTAATTAAAAGAAAACCAAAGCAACTCCTTAAAGATACCAAGTTTTGCTTTCACATTTTGCCACCAGAAGAGATTTCTATAGATATTATCATCCCCATTTTCCTTTCAGTTCCAAGTGTGACAGCATTTTGGTATCCTCATAGTTCACAACATTTAGGAATACAACAAAGTTTCTCATTTTTGGCAGATAGCTAATTTTATGGCAGAAATTGTTTCTTTGTTCAGATGTCCCACGTTACATCACAGTACTTACAATTCTCTCTTCAGTACGGGAAGTCATATGGGTTGTTGGGATGTTACAGATTCCATTGTTTCTGCTTCTTTACATAATTTCTGGTTTTGGCACAGGAGGTGGAAAATTAGTTATTCTTATATAGATTACCTGCCATCATACTAAAAAGGCCAGTATCACTTGAAACAAAGCAGCTAGCTTCCTATGCAAGGTTTTGGATTTAGTTGCCTGGAGGTTTGTTGCTGGAGCTGCTGCAGGCCCTGTTTAAGAAACCAGGCCCTTGCTCTGTAAGGACTAACTAGATCCAGGCCTTAAAGTAAGTTTATAAATAGAGATGGGTACGACTCAAAAAAATGGTGTTTCGTTTGTCGTTTGTCGTTTAGGGGGTCCGTTTCGGTTCGTTTTCATTTTTCGTGAATTTTTGCAAAAAAAATTGTTTTCGTTTCGTTACGTATTGAAACGAAAAATGAAAACAAAAATGAAAAATTGCTGTTTCGTTAGCATTCATTACAGTTAAATGTATTTGCCGCAACGAAAACGAAACGCATGACAAAATTTCTGGTGTTTCAGTTCGTTTTGTTTCATTTGGAGACAAAATTCGTTTTTCTTTTCGTTACGTAACGAAATGAAAAAACGAAAATGAAAACGAAAAATTGCTCATTTTGTGCCCATCTCTATTTATAAACCAGGGATATAATAATATGCATTTCTTACTTAATGTCTGACAGGGCTGCTGGGTGTTATTTCTGGCAAGTAATTAATTGAAAAAATGCTGCCAAAACTCAATTCCGGAGTTTCGGCAGATACATGCAGGAGTGAACTTACTTGTGTTGGAGAATGCACTATCTATTTAGAACATTATATCTTTAAGAGAGCATTTTTACTGACAACTGAATGGGTTTTCACAATTTCCTACTGTGTAGATATGATTTGTAAAAGCGGCTGAAGACCAATGCATTGTCTTCTAAAATTTCACCTCTAAAAATCTGCCTTCGACACGATGCTACAGAGTTCAGCTGTCTTATATAGTTGAAAACAAAGGACGACAGAATTCACTGTGCTATAGATTACTTCTGAAGAATAAGGTTTAAAAACTTATCTTGAGTTTAATTCAGGCTGAGATTTAGGTGAAGTGAAAAGAGATCTGGAATGACAGTTTTAGAGCTTGCTGTCAGGGTTGGAATGTAATGTGCTTAGTTTATGAAGCTTTGGATACAGTAAAGCATGCAAAGATATCTGAGGTCCACTATCTCTTCTAGTGAACTAATGGAAATAAGATGACCTAATGAATTAATTAACCAGTTACTGAATCAATTCTATTTAGAATATTCGGTGAGAAAGGGTATAAGATAAAAATTAAGTCTTCTAATCTGTTTTCTCATATAGGGATTTTCAAACATAGAAAACCATCAGCAAATGATTTTGTCTGAGATTGAAATTTCTGGAATCTCTTCCTTAATATAGTGCCCTTCAGTTTGCCTAACTAGCAAGACACTAGATTTGGAAAGGCTAGTTTAGCAGGAGGAAGGAGACCATATAAATGCACTAGTGTTGGCTCCTCTCTCAATATTGCTTGCGTGCTATGTGCCGTCCAAATTATAGCAACCCTAATAGGACTTTTATCATGAGACATTTAAGTGTTTTTCAGTGGTTATCTCTATTGAATTTTCCATGACCAAGCAGTGATTCAAACAGTTTTCCTGCATCCCAGTCGGTCCCTCTATCCACTAGGTATCCTTTCATTGTTAGTAGCTGCTAAAAAGTTTAGCACAATCATATGATTCTCAGAATGTCATCAGCCAGATCCATGGAATACTGCAGGTGACCTTCATGACAAGTGAAGATTGAGGCCTGCAGTCAGAGGAGGAAGCTCTTGAACAACAATCTTATGCCTAGAGCTGCTGGGATATTCATTTCTCCTGTTACTAAAAATGGCTAGAGGAAGTATAAAGAATGAATTAATATATAATTATCCCATCAGTTGCTTCCCATTTTACCTGCTGCTGTTAACTCCACCCTGTTTGGGAGCCAGAGGAGTTCTATTTATTATCCAGTCCCTTATCTGTCAGTTTAATTTCAAATTTAATTTAATTTAATTTAGTTCAATTTAATAAATTTTATTGGTAGGTTTATAATTACTTATTCAAATTTAGCATATATTTTGTTTATCTTTATATACTTTTTAACTGTTTCATGATTTAATCTTATATCACCCTGCACTTTATGGTATTGTATTACACCTTTGCACTTATTGGACTTTACTCCTGCAGTGTAAGGCTGTCCATTCAGTAAAGTAGGTATAAAGTAACATATAGATGGCAACGGACAGAGAAAGATATGGGGTTGACAAAGTAGCCATCAAATCACCTGGCTTCCCCACTGGGAATATTTAAACAAATGTTAAAAGCCTGATTATTTAAGTAGGCCTTCCTGGAGTCTAGGATATAGCTCCCAGCTGTATGGTTTATGTTCTAGTCTTTCCCACCATTGCCTCTTCTACAAATGGTTTATTTTTATTGCATTATTAATTTTGTTTGTATTTGTTTTATTTTGACTGTTGTAAACTACCCAGAGTGGCCTTGCAGCTAAATAAGTTGTACATCATCATCATCATCATCATCATCATCATCATCATCATCATCATCATCATCATAATAATAATAATAAATGTAGAAGAACCTATGACTGATGTCTGAAGGCTGCCCCCTCCTTGGCCAGCTGCCCCATTTACCTACCTGCTCAGCCAACCCTCCACTCTATCCTTGATGTTGCTAAAGAGTTCCCTTGGGAAGATGGGCGGGGTATAAATTCAATAATAAATAAATAATACAGTGGACCCTTGTATAACAAACAGCTTGTATAACATAAAATTTGTACAACATAAAAAATCCGGAGATAGGGGAAATTTGCTTAACATAATCGCCTATGGAGAAAATCCGTACAACATAAAATTAGGATCACTCCGTTTTCAATGCATTCCTATGGGAATTTGTATAAAGGAAAACACTTCAAGGAAACATTCATTAGGCTCATTCGTTTTATAAAAAACTTGGCAGGTGGATGACATTAACAACTGTAGACCCATTGCCAATGTTCCATTTCTCTGTAAGCTAGCAAAGAGGGCAGTGGTCGATCAGCTACAGGCACTCTTGGAGGACACCTACGCCCTTGATCCTTTCCAGACAGGGTTCAGGCTCCATCATGGCAAGGAGATAGCATTGGTTGCCCTGCTTAACGACCTTCTGAGCGAGGCTGACAGGGGCAAAACATCCTTATTAGTCCTCCTCAATCTCTTAGCAGCTTTTGGTGCCGTTAACCATGGTATCCTCCTGGGAAGGCTCTTGGGTTTGGGGATTAGTGGCCTTGCTTTGTCCTGGCTCCATTCTTCCTTGGGCCTCAGCTCCAGGGAGTGCAACTTGGAGAGATGCTGCAGGCACTCTTGGAGACCCCTTGGAGCTTTGGAGGTCTTGTGTCATCAGTATGTTGGTGACACCCAACTCTATCTCTTCTTCCACTCTACAGTGTCCCATTCCTTAAGCCCTGCTTGGATGCTATGCTGGGATGGATGAGAGGTGAGAGACGATGGAGTGAGGGTGAACCCAGGCAAGACAAAGGTCCTGTGGGTGGGTACCCCTGGTGTTTGTGATTTGGCAGCTTCCCCATTCCATTGAAGGGGCTACTCTACCCTGGGCATATTGCTGGAGCCAGAATCTCAAGTAGCATTGGTGGTTTGCTCTGCCTATTTCCACCTTACAGAGATCCCCAAGATCCATCACTACCTTGACATCAGGTCACTTGCCACACTGGGCTATGCATTGGTAGTCTCAAGAATAGACTACTGTAATGCTGTGTGCATGGGGCTACCCATGAAGCAAATACGGACACTCCAGTAGGTCCAGAATACAGCAGCCAGAATGTTGAGTGAATTAACAGAGACCAACCTATTTTCCTCACACTGGGCACTTACACTTGTTACCAGTTTGTTTCCATGCCAGCTTCAAGCTGATTATGTTGACATACAAGGCCCTAAATGGTTTGGGCCACTGATACTTGACAGAATGCCTTCTTCCACTCTGTTCTGCCCACCCTACTTATTTGTCCCGCATGGGGTGGTTGAGTACACTAACCCTGAGAGAAGCCCAGAAAGAAAAGAAGAGAAACCTTTAAAAGAACCTTATAAGCACGGTTGTTCATACACACCTTTTCATCATCAGAATATAGAGTTTGATAATCTTCTATACCAACAATTCTGCCACCTTGACTGGCTTGATGTTAATGCTTTGTCTACGTTGTACTTCTCAATTTAAATTACAATGTTTTCACTGATTCCTGTATGTTGCACAATTTGATGTTGTCGATTACTGCTGGTCCTGTTGTAAACTGCCCAGAGTAGCCTTGATAGTCAGATAGGCGGTAGCTAAAGAAATACTGTAAATAAAAACTACAGCGGGTGGGAGAATTAAAAGAACAATGGAGAAATAAAAAGGGGGCAAATGGGAATAATGCTTTCCCTTTCCCATGAGGAGACTGCCAGTAGGCTATCCAAAGTGGTGGTGACTCCTCACAGATTTTCCAGTCCCATGGATTTGCACTCTAATTCGTTCACATTCCATTAACCAGCATCACCTGCCATACAATAACCCCCTGAGAAAATAAGTTCTCTTAGCAGTACAGCTCCCTACTCACTCTTGCACTTTGCTGGAGCAAGCCTGGAAGAATGTTTCCAGATGTTCCAGATCATTCAACAGATTACTAGTAGGACTGAAGACATATTAATGGTAAGTCCGTTCATCCTTGGTGGGGTGGCGGAACATGTCTGCTGCTAGGATGTCTTTTGGTGAGGGCTCCACTGGCTGCCAATCAGCTATCGGGCACAATTCAAGGTGCTGACCTTAACCTACAAAGCACAAAATGGCCTGGGTCCAAGCTACCTCAAAGACTGAATCTCGCAGTATGAACCAGCTCAGGTGCTAAGGTCATCAGGAGAAGCTTTTCTCTCCATCCCGCCACCTTCACATGTGCATCTCAGAGGAACACATGAAAGGGCCTTCTCGGTGGCTGCTCCCAGACTTTGGAACTCCCTCCTGCTGGAGGCCACGACTGCCCCATTTCTGCTGCCTTTCCGGAAGCAGGCAAAGACCTTCCTTTTCAGGCAAGCTTTCCCTGAATGAGGGACTACCTATTGTGTGACTTTTAGACAGATCACTGAACCATGCATGATTACATTGACTGCTTTCATAAGAACACCAGTGTTTTCCATGTTAGTTTCCACCCCTCATAGTGGATTTTTGTCCTTCTTTTTGCATGCTCTTTGTAGCTTTAATGTTACCCTTTAATGTTCTAAGTTCTCTCTTCCAATTCCCTGTTTTAAACTTGAATACGTCTTAAATGTTCTGGGCTGTATATTGTCTCTTATTATTTTAAGCCACCTTGGGTCCTTTTCCTAGGAGAAAAGTGGGGTAAAAATATTCTAAATAAATAATATTCTAAATAAACAAATAATAACATTCAGTAATATTCTCTTCAGCTAACTTGCTCCATTACTGATGATTTGAAGTGTTCACACATCCTTGTTGCTTCTCTGTTTTCTATTATTCTGGATATTCTTTAGTGAACTAATAGCGACATAATTAACAAGATTTGTTTAATACAATAGGACCTGTGAAACCAACAATAGATATCTGTAATTTCAATTTTCCACAACCCTATATACAACATACAAGGGCACCCACCCTCCTTGTGGCCCCTTTCCCTTGTGTATTGTACCTAAAATTCATTTTTGTTTGCAGTTTCAAGCATCCATAGTGGATCATATAACAACTGATCCCTACAAAACATGGAATTCAAAATGATCTTGATTGGCTGGAGCATTGGGCTGAAACCAACAGAATGAAATTTAGCAGGGATAAGGGTAAAGCATTGCACCTAGGAAGAGGAATTCACAGATACAAGATGGGGGGGACACCTGGTTCAGCAATACTACAAGTGAGAAGGATCTTGGAATTCTTGTAGATCTTAAGGTGAGTATGAGCCAACAGTGTGATGTGGCCACAAAAAAGGCAAATGCTATTTTAGGTTGTATAAACAGAAGTATAATATCAAAATCCTGTGAGGTGCTTGTCCCCCTCTCTTCAGCACTAGTTAGACCTCACTTTAAGTACTGTGTCCAGTTCAGGACATCACACTTCAAGGAAGATGTTGAAAAATTGGAAGAAGTTCAGAGGAGGACAATAAGGATGAAGACTGGTAACCAAGCCGTGGGAGGAAAGACTGAAAGATTTGGGGATGTTTAGCCTGGAGAAAAGAAGACCAAGGGGTGTGGGAGTTTCCTGGGAAAGTTCCAAGCAAACTGATCTTAGTTACAGAAAGAAAGAGACAGAGATAAGGTGCTTTTCCACCAGCCAGCTGGGGAGAGCTCTGCACAGATCAAAGGACAAAGAAGAACTGCTCAGCATCTTCCAGAGGCTTGTTTATTGCATCTACTGTTCAATAAGCAGAGATTGGAGCATCTTAGGCAAACATTGCTTCAAATAGGGAGCAAGTGCTCTTTAGCTTTTTAGTCCTGCCTCACAGCAAAGAAGTCACTTTCTCTCAGGTATGCAACATTGTGAAGCCAGGATGGTGTGCCTTCACTGGAACCCCTCCAGGAAACATACCCCTGAAGAAAGTTTCCCACGGGGGGGGGGTAAAATATGAAGGGCTGTCATACAGAGGAGGAGCAGAATCTGTTCTTAATCATCCCTGAGTGAAAAATCATGCAGCAATGGGCTCAAGTTAGGAGAACCCAGCTTTCAGCAGAATATCGGGGGGAAATGTTTGAGCAGTGTGGCAGTGGAACCATTTACCTCAAGAGGTGTTGAGTGTTCCAGCACTGGAGGCATTGAAGAGAAATTTGGACAGCCACCTGGCAGATATCCTTTGATCTATATTCCTGCATCGAAGGTGGGTGTGGACTTGATGACCTTGTAGGTGCCTTCTAACTTCACTATTCTATGATTCCATGATTGGCTTGGTATTGCACAGTCTCTCCATTTTCATATGTAGCTGGAAACACATCTGCAAAAGAAAGGGGGGCACTACGGTATCCTCTGCACTGAAAGCACGTTCTTGGGATTTAACATTATTATTCCATAATTTTATAAATAGTAAATTTATACACAAACATGTACTAGGTGCATAAATTCCTTGCCTACTTAAAATACAGAGTTACAGTAATCATCTATGTACAAACTGTGTACATTCAAAACTGTTCTATATTTCCAAAGATTAAAAGCAAATCAACCAACCTCTATAAATAAATAAATAAATAAATAAATAAATAAATAAATAAATAAATAAAAATGAGGCCATAAAGATTGCTTCACTCTTGGATTTGAGGATTTGAGGAACATGACTAGATCAAGTGATTGAAAGCAAAGGCTGATTATTTGGACGATACTGCCTGTGAGATTAAAACAAGAGCTATGGCTGGATTCAGTCTGGGTCAACAGAGGGAAAACTCACAGATGTGGAGGTCAGGGGCTGTTGCATTATGTTCTGTTATTACGAAGACAGTGGAATTATGTCAAAGATGAAAAGCACCACCACCACCACCCCGTACATAAGCAGCTGCTGGGGTAAGTGTGACGTGGTGGGGAGACTGCCATCCACGTATCTTTCAGTTGCAGAAGCATTGACTGCCAGCCTGCCAGGTTTTTAACCATATGTCCCAACACAAACAGTTATTACTGTAACATGTTTAATAGGAGAGGCATGGGCCATATTATAGTCAAATGCATCATGTTTGTAAGCAACCTGGGAAACATGTTCGCCTTGAGCTTATTATGCCCTTCCGCCTTTCTCATTCTTTCTTTCAGTTATTGCACTTGTCCAAACACAAAGAATATAACAAATAAACACAGATGGTAAGCCCAAAGAAGTTGTGTGTAGATTTGTCGTTTTGAGGGGTTAAGCCCTCGTAGATTTCTTGCACAAACGAATGCCTGTCAAGATTACAGTCCATTAGCACAAGCAACCTTAGGTTGTTGCTACAGCAGATGATGCCTTGGCATATATGAGAATGGTACATGTCAGGCATGTAAGAATAACCAGTTTTACTTTGTAGAGCTTGTATGTGCAACCTTTGTTTCTTTCCTTCTCGTTGTATCTTTTTGCTAAAAAAAGCACTCAACATAACCAAGCATAATTTTAAAACATGTTAATACAGACAAATGCCCTTTCATTTTATAGGAAAAAGAAAAGAGCTGTGGTCCTTAAAATTAATTTGGTATGTATGTAGGTAGGTATGTATGTAGGTATGTATGTAGGTAGGTAGGTAGGTAGGTAGGTAGGTAGGTAGGTAGGTAGGTA
>JAHTLZ010003542.1:20261655-20280347 GCA_023846285.1 Phrynocephalus versicolor
GTAGGTAGGTAGGTAGGTAGGTAGGTAGGTAGGTAGGTAGGTAGGTAGGTAGGTAGGTAGGTATGAAAACCTATACCCTGCCCATCTAGTAAACAAGCCACTACTCTGGGCGGCTTCCAAGATAATAAGATAAATAAACAATAAGAAGAAATATAATAAACATATTAAAACAGAAACCCCTAATAAAATGTCCAGACTAACAAATACTGGCTTCTTCTGCCTGGTGAGTAGACCAAATTCTAACCTAGCCTTCTGGTGGAGGCTGTAACCTCTTCCCCAGCTCCACAGCCAAACATGGAATGTTATGCTTCAAAAGCAATGCTTGGGCATGAGGAGGGGAATTACAGAGTAACTGGAAAAGCCAGAATGGAACATTTCAATAACACTGTCGGAAGTGGGGTTGGAGACTGTGCCCCCCTCCGGGGGCAGTTTGCAGCCATTGTTTGTCTCAGCTTAATGAGACCTGGCAGAGCTATTTGCCATGAATATTTGGTACTCTTATTTACAGTTTTTCTGCACTGTTTTAAACTGTAGGTGCATAAGCACGAATAAGTGGGTTTTAACAACAACAATAACAGCAACAACAAAGCTTGCTGTTTGATTGATTTTGTTCGTAATCTGATGCAGGTAGTGCCTACTCTTGTATTTGTGTCATGAATGGGCAGGCTCAGAACAGCCCCTCGGACTATTAAGGTCCTAGTTCCTCAGAGCTTTAAAGGAATAACATCTACTCCTTTAATTGGGCCTGGAAAACAACAGGCACCCAGTGCAGGGCTTTCAGGAGCAGAGTCATATGATCATTATATTATGCTCACATTAGGCCATAAGAGGGTGTGTTTTACCTCACCAAAGCTTCTGGATATTGTCCTGAATTAGCCTGACACACAAGAAGTGTCCAGCCCCTCTTAAGGAGGTACAGTGGACATCTGAACTCCCAACCTCTGACTTTGCAGCCAGAGACCTAAGCCACAGAGCTCTCATCCACACTGTAGTTTAGCCCCTAGTCATTCTGGCATTGCTGTGGGTTGTGAGTAGAGATGGGCACGAATCAAAAAAACGACGTTTCGTTTGTCGTTTGTCGTTTGGAGGGTCCGTTTCGTTCGTTTCCGTTTTTTGCGAATTTTTGAAAAAAATTCATTTTTGTTTTAGTTTGTTTTGTTACTGTTTCGTTACCATTTATTTCAATTTTTTGTGATTTTTTTAGCATTTAAAGCAGTTCACTGTATTGCAGTAACGGAAACGAAACGCACGATAAAATTTCCGGTGTTTCTGTTTGTTTCATTTCATTTTGGAGACAAAATTTGTTTGTTGTTTTGTTGCGTAATGAAACAAAAAAACAAAAACGGAAACGAAAAATTGTTCATTTCGTGCCCATCTCTAGTTGTGAGGGGTTTTTTGGTTTGGGGGTGGTTTTTTGTTTTGTTTTTTGTTTGCAGTTCTGAACAGATCATCTTTGTATGATCATTCACACATGGGGGTTACTCCACGTCTGTTTTGACTCTGTAAGTGTTGCGCTTCAGACCTGTACAAAAAACCTTACTTCACGTCCATAGCGCAACAGCTGAAATTTGTCTCGGCCACGCCCCCGAAGAGGGATCAGAGCATGACAATATTGTAGCTGGCGCTGGATTAGGGTTTTCCCCTGTCATGGTTTGTTTCCAGTTTCTGTTCTGAGACAAGGGAACATGTGGTAACAGCTGTCATGCAACAAGCATTTTGTTCCCCTCACAAACACGCGGCTTCCCCCCCTCAATGTTTTGTTTCAGGTTGACATTTCGATTAGCCAATGCTCAGGGACTGGGTTACATCCTCTTTTTTGCTGAACAACGTCAAACTAGCCAGAATTTGTCACGGAACAAGACTGTGAAGTAACACTTGTCACGACACAAGTTATCAAGACCATGGGAACACGGAAACAGGGACTAAACAGGGATAAAACCACGTGATCGTGACCAACGCTGTCACAGTACAAAACTAGTCGCGGAACAAGGAAGGACGTGAAGTAACCGCCATGGGGAGAGGATTTGTTGCTGGATTCATGCATATACTGAATTGCCCCCAGAGAGCTCATTCCCAGTGCAAATCAGCTTTTGCTTCCTTGCTTTGTTTTGCCTACCATCTCTCCACTGTCCCTTCTTACTTCCCTCTCTATTCCCTTCCTTCCTTGTTTTAACTACCCACCATTCACAAAATATCACCTTTTCTTTCTTTCTGAATTTCTCTCCTTTTCATTTATGTGTTACAGGGCAGTATCAATAACTTATTTTTTAAAAAAGCAAAAGCAAAACCAGCTATCTTCTCTATCTCCTCATTTATTTTACTTTCTCTTCTCTTTCCTTGTTTTTATATGCCCACCATTCTCAAACTTTAAGTTTCACCTAGTTATTTCTATTCTTCATCATTATCCTCATCATCCCTGTATTGACATAATATGAAAATAAAATATAATAAAATACTACAAATATAATAAAATACTACAAGATAAATGAATAAGATTCAACAGGTTAAGATAGACAGTAAAGGAAACATAAACAAATGTATGACCAGCAGTCAAATAGACACAAAGTTGACTAAATGTGGGTAGCATGCACACTATTTTATTAAATAGTTTTATTAAACAGTTTTTATTAACCAGTTTCATAAAAATTGTCACTTTCTCTAATATGTCAAAATTTACACCTGAAAGGATATATCTAATTTTCTCCAGATCTGCCCAGCCTTCCCTCTTCTTAAGCAACCTCCGTGAGAAACTAGACTGAAAGTCCCTATAGAGCAGTGGTGCTCAACCTGTGGGTCCCCAGATGTTCCTGGCCTGCAACTCCCAGAAATCCTAGCCAGTTCAGAAGATTTCTGGGAGTTGCAGTCCAGGAATATCTGGGGACCCACAGGTTGGGAACCACTGTTATAGAGAGAGGGAGCTTATGTTGGAGGGCTTCCTTCCCATCTAATATGCAAGTGTAGTTTCTCTCCTTAGTAGGAATTCCTTTAATTCCATATAACATATTGGAGGGCATTCCTTTTGCCAATAAAGGGCTCTTCAGGCATTAAGACATTTAAAGAAATAAAAATACTCTGCCATATATCCACATCTGACCAGAAGCTGCATGTATAAAGATGAACAGGTCTTATCAGTAGCAGTCAAATGTCTTGGTATTCAATGTCTAAAAGTCTGTGTTTAATAAAATAGTGTGCATGTTCCAGTTTGAGTGAGCCAAAGATATCCAAGTCCAGACCAATGGTTTTTATTTTATTTTCAAAGAGATAGGGCTCTACTTCTTATAGAAGGCAATAGAGCAGGTTGTCATAATCAGATGTTTATAGAAAATTCTGAGCCAATACTTAAGAATCTTACCTAGGGCACTGTCTCCAGCCAGAGTAGCCCTATCTGCAAACAAAAACCCACATTTTTATGTAAAAAAAAAGAACCCTGGATGTGTTCCAATGAACTTTTTGTCCATTCAGCCAGACTGGGACCTTATACAAACAAGGGGGGTAATTTTAGCTCTATCAACCTCTAGAGTTGTTGGGATATGCTACTTACCTTTGCTGTAGGAAAAACATGTAATGGCTTGGTCTATGATCTTAGCATTGTTCCTGATTGCCCTATGCTGCGGTGGATTGGTTTAGAACAGAACTCCTAAATGCTTGTACAGAGCAGAATTCAACAAAAATATACCACAACCCACAGCTGGTGTAAAAAGACCCAGAAAGTGTTCTCCTCCTATTAGTCTGTTAACACTAGTTTTAGCCTTGCAAGGCTGAATACCGAGATGCAATACCAATGTAAGATATGGACAAGGAAAGCTGCTAGACTTTGAATCTGATCTGAAGAAGCCCGTGAAGATACTGGTTGGAATCCAAATGGGATTTCAGTTTCTTGTGGGTGATTTGGAAGGGTAAATCCCAACCCAATGAGTTATTTTGGGGTTAGGGGCAATAAATGACCTTGAGTTCAAATAAGTATGTATGAATAGGGCTGTATGCTCCTGTATGAATCTGAGCCCAAAGATTCCTTATGCCAAAGGACAGCTAATTCCTTTGGCCAGCCAGAAGGTCCATGCTGTGTACTTTCTTCAGCATCAGACCCTTTGGGATGGCAGAAAGTTCTTCTTATTTTATATACTGTATTTTATTTTATTCAATTTCAATGAAAAAAAGTAATGTGGTATTTGTTACACATTGTTTCAGTCATTATTCTAAAACAAAGTGTTCTGCTTATACAGTGGACCCTTGTATAACAAACAGCATGTATAACATAAAATTTGTACAACATAAAAAATTCCAGATATAGGGAAAATTTGCTTAACATAATCACCTATGGGGATACTCCATACAACATAAAAATGGGATCACTCCATTTTCAATGCATTCCTATGGGAATTTGTATAAAGGAAAATTTGCTTAACAGAATTTCATTTGGAATGAATTAATTCCTTTATACAAGGTACCACTATCGCACCATATCACTTCAAGTTGTCTCTGGGGAAGTTTACAGTTTAATTACAGTATGCAGGCTGCACATGCCCCCCCCGGCAAGCTTGGTACTCATTTTACTGACTAGAGATGGGCACGACTAGGGAAAATGACGTTTTCGAGTTGTCGTGTGTCGGAGGCAGCCCATTTCAGCTCGTTTCCGTTTTTCGTGAAATTTTGCAAAAAATTGTTGTTTCATTTTTTGGTTTTTTGTCTGTCATTAGTACTGGTTTTGGGGGGTAGCGGGCTCCTGGAGGCACCTCTCTGTGGTGGGTGCCTCCTATCCTCACCCGCCAGCGCTGCTACAAAAGGGCATGCATAGCCATATGGATATGCATACCAAGTTGCAGACGCAGCAGACTGGCAGAGGCACCCCTCTTTCCCTGCAACATTCGGTGAGACACAGGCAGCACTCGTGGGCATGGTTTGCATGGCACACAAATGCTGCTGCAGGAGTCAGCCAGAGCCACAAGTGACGGACTGGCAGACTCTTTGCACCCGCTGCATCTCACTAAGAAGGGAAACGTACTTGTGTGTAGTGCAATGCAAGTAGATCTGGCTTAGGGTTAAGACGGGTTAGCGCAAGGGCTAGGGTTAGGCTAGTTACGGGTGAGGTTAGGGTGAGTATTGGGGTGCACCTCTGGGTGCCTCTCTGACCCACTTAGAAGGACAGTGTACTGGCGTATGGGTTAGGGTTAGGCTTAGGCTTAGGGTTCGGGCTACGGTTAGTGGGCTTTTTATGCCCGATTGGCACATCCCAGAAGTCTCTGTGGTCAACCTGGCCAAGTAGCCATGCGATTGGTGGAATGGCTCCAAAAATTTGCATGGTTCACTCCCATGGTGAGCCCATCATTGCGCAGGTGTAAAAAAATAAAATAAAATAAAATAAAATAAAATCAATGGAGAGAGGACAGAGGAGACATTTTGTTGCAAGAAAAACCCACTGCTACTGTAAAAATTCTGGCAGTTTTAAAATGCAATTTTCGCATGTTTCTGTGGTGCTTGGCTTGTGTGTGTTTTTGGACCACGATTTTTGCAGTCGCCGCCCCATTTTCGATCCCCTGCCCGCACCACATGGCATGGCGACTCGAGTCTGGCTTGTTGCTTGCGAGTCCCCACCAGGACAGGAGGGGGGGAAGGCCGGGGACCCCCCCCCCCCCAAACCAACCCCCCCTCTAATAGGTGCACTCTCAGGCAGGCAGGCATATTTTCGCCTGATTTTTGGGCCGGGAATCGGGGTTTTTTTATTTTTAAAACTTTTTTTCTGTGCCGCCGCTTGGCAAGTTGGCGTCTGGCGTTGGCGACTCGAGATAACGAGGATGACCCCCCCCCAGCCTGGTGCAAGCATCCCAGGACAGGAGAGGGGGGAGGCCAGGGACCCCCCCCCAGAAACCACCCCTCTGGTAGGTGCCCTCTGAGACAGGCAGGCATATTTTCGCCTGCTTTTTGGGCCGGGAATTGGGGGTTTTAAAACTTTTTTTCTGTGCCGCTTGAATTGCGGCAGTCGGCGGTTGTTGCGGCTTGCGAGCGACTGCGAGACGACGAGGATTTCCCCCACCAGAGCAGCCCAGGACAGGAGAGGGGGGAGGCCGGGGACCCCTCCCCAGAAACCACCCCTCTGGTAGGTGCACTCAATCAGGCAAGCATATTTTCGCCTGCTTTTTGGCCGGGAATCAGGTTTTTTTTAATTTTTAAACTTTTTTTCTGTGCCGCTTGGCATCGCGGGATCGCCGCGATGCCAGGAACGACAACGACAAATCAGACCCAATTTTTCTTTAGTCGGTTCGAGTTCGAGTTCTGGGGGAGTAATTGTCGTTACCGTTTCCATTGCGTAACGGAAACGAGTAACGGAAACGGAAACGAGAATTTCGTCAAGTTGTGCCCATCTCTATTACTGACCTCGGAAGGATGGAAAGCTGAGTCAACCATAAGCCGGCTACCTGGGATTGAACCCCAGGTTGTGAGCCGTTTTACCTGCAGTATAGGCATTTAATCACTGCACCACAATACAGCCAACTTACTCTTATTAAATGGGTTTTTTTCCTATCCATTGATAAAAACAAATTAAATATTTGGTGATAGGGATCATCTGATGATAACAATATTTTATCAAATGCTATCTGTTCATTATAAAAATCATACATTTTCAGACCTTTCTTATACCTATGTATCTATATTAAAGGCCACCATGAAGTCACCACCGCTTGGCTTATCAATTCTTCCTTGGATTTTAAATTCCACTCTATATCTAGTATATATTTGTTTGTCACATTTTCCCCCACGTTTAAACAGTTTGGATATGTAAATGCTTCCCATAGGTGAAACCCATCTTGGGAGTCTCATATGTAATTTCAGTTTCACTTTCTCCCATGTTTTTTGTAGTCTCTAAGATAATGGTTTTGGAAGTATCTATGTACTTTGGCTTTTTCATACCATAGAAAAGCATTGGAATGGCTGAAAGTTCTTATTTTCTGCATCTGTGAAGAATAATGGGGCTCTTGCCCTTTCCTGTGAGTCCAGTGTGTTCCTATAAACCAATGGTTCTCAACCTGTGGGTCCCCAGATGTTCCTGGACTGCAATTCCCAGAAGTCTTCATCACTAGCTGAGCCATCCCAGGATTTCTGGCAGTTGCAGTACAGGAACATCTGGGGACCCACAGGTTGAGAACCACTGCTATAAACCTTTGAAAGGATGGGAAATAATTTCAAGTTTTAGGAGGAGGCAAAGTAGTCTGGAATCATGTAAGTAACCCCTGGAAACATTAGTAACTAGGCTGAATCTAAAGATGAGCACGACAATCTCCGATTATCTTTTGGGTTATGTGAATGAATCTCCAAAAATGTGCACACATTTGGAGATAGTCTCTGAGAACTTCTGTGGAGTTTGTCCATGGAAGTGATTTGTTCTCTGAGAGCATATTGCCTAAACAACGTTATGCAAAGATATCTTTGAATGCAGACGTCTTGCCTAAGAATGGCTGCTCTGGTAAATATTTTGATTTGGAGTTGTTTGCCAACATCTTCTATTATATTCCAAAAGGCATTTGGAATGAAACTTTATATTTTAATTATCCCTGGCAGACTCTGCTGAACAAGTGGGCATATTGTGGAGGGCGGAGGAGGGAATCCCATAATGTTTCATGGAAGCGTCTTAAGTGGTGCTCTGAGAAATTTGGCAGGGTTTCCCATCACCCTTGCATCATCGTCCATCCTATTCTTTGGCGATTACTTCATGTCCGTACTGTCTCTGTTAGTGTTGCACTTAGGAGTGGTACAAAAATAGTTACTTCACGTTCATCATGCAACTACTGAAATTTGTCTCGACCATGCCCCCGGAATGGGTGTTAAGCGTGACAATACTGTACCTGGTGCTGGGGTAGGGTTTTCCCTTGTCACTCTTTGTTCCTTCTTTCTGTTCCGAGACAAGACACCATGTAGTAACGGTTGTCACGCAACAAAACATTTGTTTCTCTCAAAAAACTGTGTCCGTTTTTTTGACTTTTCCGAAGTGAAATATTGAAAAAGAATTTTTAAGCCCCCCCCCAGGGGGGGGGGGAAGAAAGCTAGACAAATTCAGTGTTTGTCATGGTACAAGACCATGAAGTAACTCTTGTCATGAGACAAGTTATCACAACCATGGGAACACTGAAACAGAGATAAAACCATGTGATCTCGACCAACGCTGTCACAGTACAAAACTAGTCATGGAACAGAGAAGGATGTGAAGCAACCGCCATTGTCGTATGTATGTAGCCTGGAGGGCTGCTGTGGGAAGGAGACACATTAGCTCCTTTCTAATGTGAATATGGAACACACTTGAATATGGAACCAGGACATTAAATATTATATACAATTTTTTTAAAAAAGCCACTCTGGTTTATGAATGTGGGACATTACGCTTTTGTAGCCACGATTAAAAATGCTAGGGAATTGCCTGATATTGTTGCACAATATTGTGTCCACGCTGCAATCCAGAAAAAGGATGCCAAGGTTTACATAGCAAAGGGCACCCTGAATGTTGACAACATTACTGGCAGCTGTCGAGCTGCTCTACAGGAGGTTCCCCTCTTCTGCTCACTACTATTCACAAAGTGACACAATGCATGGGAAAATCCCAAAAGCAGACTCCCTTTTTCATCAGTTCACCACATGTCACCCAAAGACAGAACTGTTGCCAGGGCTATTTTTCAACAAGGGAGAAGGGTCATGAGCAGAATATAGGGTATCCTGTGGAAAATATGTGAAGGCAGATAATAACATTTTTTGGGGAAAAAATGTTTGTTTGAATCATTATTTTGTGGTCTAAATTTAATCAAGCAACAAATTAAGGTTTGTGTTGATCATCTGTATTGATTGTAACACATGTCTCTAATCTCTGGCAAACATATAGTGGCAAGTGAATGTAGGTCAGTGTCATGGGTCTTTCCATGGTGGCTTTAGCTTTGTAATGAGTCCACTTCCACTGTCTGTGCTAAGTTCAATGTTCCCTATTTCGCTTCAGCAGCAATTATTCTCCACTTCTGTGGGACCACCAACAATACCATTTCTACTTTAGCAGCCTAGGTGGAGTTAATGGTATGAAGCAACATTCCGGAAATGTACGGAGGGTGTTTGTGCCCCTTGACTTTATGTCCATACCACAGCTTCTTATGTCCTAAGAAGAGGACTTATCCATGAATGGTCACCTCAAACTACAGCATCCCATTACCAATAGAAACGGGATTGGTGCCAAGTCTATCAAGTTTTAATTCATTTTTAAAAAACATTTCTATATGATATAGCAGGAAGGTCAGTCCACCCACCCACCCACCCCAGACTAGTGTTTTTCTCTTCAGGAGGATGCTAAACACTCTCAGGGGTTGTTTATTTTAATTCAGGTGTCATATCAATGTTTATGAATCCACTTGCCCAACGTGCGCTCCTCTGTTGGGGGAAATTGCTCCCCATTTCTATGTCACAGTGTACGCTCTTCATTGCTGTGTGTTTATCTCTTCTTCAGCAGGGAGGTGGGTAGGGGCAAAGCTCTTTGTTTGCCAGCCAACTACAAGTGAGGCTTCACCACCAATGCCTCAAGGAAGGAAGGAAGGAAGGAAGGAAGGAAGGACAGTGGCAGCAATAGTGGGGGGGGGCACAACCTCCTTCCCCTGCCTACCCGTCCTGAATTTCTCTGAAAGCTGGGAAAAACCCAAGACCAAAGGGGAGGCTATCATTTCCCTTTATTCTTCGCCTTCATCTTTCTTTTGCTTCTGCCTCTCCTTCTCTTATATATCCCACTTTTCCTCCCCAGTCAGCCTTTCATGGAACAAAATTGAAAATGGTCAGGAAGAAAGCAGGAAAAACCAACAAGGCTGCTTGGGAAACTGGGCAGCTGACGGCAACCTCTAACTGTCACTCTCCCCACCGCCCACCTGCAAGGGGGCAATGACAATAGAGTCCTATTCCTGTGTGTGTGCATGTCAAAAAGAGAGCTAAAGAGAGAGAATCTACATTTTTGATGGAGACAAATGGGAAAGCCTAAGTTCTGGGTTGGAAGAGCAAAAGGCTGTCTTTGCAGGGAGGGATAATGGATCTGTGGCACATTATTTTTATTGCAGGGCCTTTTCCAAACCACTCTCTGCCTGCAGACTGAACAGTGGCTGGGCGGTGGCGGGGGGGGGGAGGTTAATCCCCTGCTAATATCATATAGATACATGAGGAGGATCCATGTTTGGATCACTGTGTTTGCACTGCAAAGCCATGCACCCTTCATCTCTATGGTGCATTCTGTTAAGTACAAGTGCACTTGATTTGACACTTGACAGTGTTTGGGAGCAGATCAAAATCTCACAAGGTCCCTGCCTTGTCTCTTTGCCAACAGCCACTGTCTCTCCTGAGTTGGTGGGGGGGGGGCTTTTGGAGCTGAAAAAGGCCAGATCTTTTCAGGAACCATGCCCTGCCTTCTTTCTCCTTCCAGTCCATAGCATCTCTGTCTCCACATGCCTCTTTTCATATACAGTGGTACCTTGTATAAAGGAATTAATTCGTTCCAAATGAAATTATGTTAAGCAAATTTTCCTTTATACAAATTCCTATAGGAATGCATTGAAAATGGAGTAATCCCATTTTTATGTTGTACGGATTTCCCCATAGGCAATTATGTTAAGCAAATTTCCCCTATCTCTGGAATTTTTTATGTTGTACACATTTTATGTTATACAAGCTGTTTGTTATACAAGGGTCCACTGTATATTGCTTCTTTCTACCTCACAGAGAACAGCTAGAGCTTTTTTTTTAAAAAAAAAGGAACAGAAGCAACCAAGCTTTAGAAAGGGGTAAACAGATTTGCCGGCAGACCCTGACTCTCACTGCAGCAGCCAAGGCAAGTGGCCAGTGTGAGGGCTGGCGGGGGCGAGCAGGACAAAGCCTCAAATGCAACAACTGTAAAAGCCCAAGTAGCCCACCCAACATAGCTTGAAAACAGATTAATTGATTTCCCAAAAGGAGAATACCCTATGATTAAAAGACTTTGATGCGAATTCAAAACCCCTGATCGAGTTATCAGTTCATTTTCTCAGCATAACTCTGTCCTCAGTTTTTCAAGTGCCACAACATTTTTGTCATCTTTTTTTTTATTTCATTCTTATCTTTTACCTTTTTTTGCATGATATGCTAACAGAGGTCGGAGTATTTACCTTGATAAAATTGTGGGAGAGTCTGGCTAATTATTGCTGGACAAGTCATGAGTTGGTTGTTCAGAGGCAGATGCACAGGGGTGCTGAAGAAATGACTTCAGCCAGCAGGGACTGAAGTTTTTTAATTTTGCCGAGCTGGAGAAGTCTTGAAATGAGCAGAATTTCTCTTGTGGTAAATGGCGTCTTCTCCCTTAGGTTTGTTCTGCTTACCATTACATTTGCTGGTATCCAAAAGCATCCATCACTTAATGAGCATGCACTTAAATTGAGCTCAGCTGAAAGCACTGACTTCTCCTATGCAGTCTTGGCTGGAAATTTTGTTTCTGGTTTTAAAGCGGGCTTTCCCCAATTCTCTGTAGCCTTGATCCTCCTATTAGGTTCTAATCCTATGATTATAAACTAAGAAGGTTGGGAGTGAACAGCTCAGGATTATGATTTAATGCAACATATCGTGATCAACTCAGAAATGGGAACAGGGAAAAGAGTCTCATTTTTTCCTCATTCAATAATCTCTTGAAGGCAGCTTTTTCAGACAGAAGTGTACATTACAGTACTATATTTATCCACATGATGTTGCTAGAATATGCGATGTCTTACCCCCAACTAGATTAGCAAAAATGTTTACAAACTTGTCTAACAAATGTTGGAAATGTTGGAAAAAATCATGATGGGACATATTATCATGCATGGTGGTCTTCTGTGAAGGCAAAGAAATACTGGGTTACAATACATATATGGCTCAAAGAAATAACAAAGCAGAATATAGAATTTAAGCCAGAAATGTTTTTACTAGGTATTATGCCAGAAAATGTTAATATCGAGGATAGATATATTATATTACATAATATCTTGACTGTCGCTAGAATAGCGTGGGCCCAAATGTGGAAAAATGAAAAAGTACCTAATGAGGAAATAATTATACAAAAAATGTTAGACTGTGCTGAGATGAAGAGAATGACATTAGGAATCAAAGAAAAAGAGGACTCTGTGTATTATTACTCAATGTGGAATAGATTTTATGATTGGTTGGAGAGAAGAAACAAGGCATTAGGTGGTACTAAGACATGATGTAATTAATGTTAAGAGCACCCAGACAATATGATGAAGGACAAATGGAATAGTTTGTAGAAATTAATTTAGAAGTATCAGTTATTAAGATGATGGAATTTTAATAAACTTATTAATATTAAAAATATGTGATGTTATAAGCAGAGTCTAACCTGTATGTCCTGGATTATTTCTGTTGTTATTGTTGTTAGCTTATCTTCACATTTACCTGCCAGTATGTCTTAAGACATCCTTCTCCGAGTCCTTCATTAAAAACATCCTTTCCCTTCCCAAAGTCACCCATCATGGGGCACCAGTGAAGACCTTTTTAAAAAAAATTCTGAGTCTTTTCATTTGTTCTGGTCTAATCAGGCTTTCTGCACCATTTGTTTATATGCTGCTTTTATTTTTTAAAATCGTTCTAAGCCCCACTAATGATTTTGGTATTTGGCAGCCAAAATATATGAAAACAATTAAAAACCAAAAATTTAAGAAGAAAAAGAATAATAGAAGTGATATGCTTCTGTAGAACAGCCATTCTAAATGGGGGCCATTTGTCCCCTTATGGGGCCCGGGCACATTTGAAGAGAGCACCACACTGGAAGCAGTTATTCACACAACACCTTATACAGTGGAACTCTGATTTACAACATTAATCTGTTCCGAGCACACGCTTGTAACTCGATTAGCTCGTAAGTTGGGGAGCAGTTTCCCATAGGAATGCATTGAGAATCAATTAATCCATTCCAGAGGGACAGATTCAATGCATTCCTATGGGAAATCACTTTAGATAATCTACGGCTCCCCCCACTTTGGGGGGGGGAAAGCCGTGGGTCATTTAAAATGTCTTTAAGCAACCGAATCAAGCGCTTGGCTCAGTAGCTTAAAGATGTTTTTTTTAAAAACCACCGCTTCTTCCCCCACCATCAGGCATGTAGAGGGAGACGCGGTGGTGTTTTCTATTTTCCCGCCTCTTTCGATGCAAGCGCTAATGGCTGCTATCAGCACTTGCACTAGAAGAGAAAAGAAAATGAAAAAAAACTCCGCTTCTCCCTCTATGCGCCCAATGGTAGTGGGGGGAGAAGCAGAGGCTTTTTACCCCCTTTACAAAAAAGGTCTTTGAGGCACTGACAGAAGCTGCCTCTTTAAACGAAGGCAGCTTCCCTCAGTGCCTGAAAGGCCTTTGAAACAGCACCTGCTTTCCCCCCCATTGAAGGTGAAAGTGTGCGTTGTTTCAGAGGTCTTTGAGACACCCACCCAAGCGCTTGGATCGGTAGCTCAAAGACCTTTTAAATGACCGACCCCTTCTCCCCCTGCCAGCTGCCATCGTTACTTGGGGGAAGCCCCATCTTGCTCGTAAGGCGGCTGGGGTTGGAATTCTTGGTTTTCGGGGTGGTCGTAAGGCAGGGTACCACTGTATATGGCTTGTGCTGCAACTTGTGGATCCTGAATCTTTCATATTGTGAAAGAAATACAGCCATGGTAAAAAAAAAAATTGAGAAAAATGGCTGCTCAAGAATACTCAGAATATGTTATCTCATTAGAATCCTTATGATTTCCCTCTAAGGTAGATAATTATTATTCCTGTCTAGCAGAAGCTGGGGCAAGACTAAATAAGTGAGTGTCTACCCTGCGGCCATGGCAGCAGAACCTATTTAACTCACAAAACTCTTGATTCTTTTTCTGTAAGATTATGTTCCATCCATGTACTGTACTGTGCTGGCAAAATGGATTTGGCTGACGTCTTAGCTGTCCCACTTACATGCCTATCAAAAGAAGAGCTTGGGAACAAAGAATCCAGCTTTGATTTTTACTGCGTATAACAGTTCAGTACCCACATCATCCGCTGCATGGCCCCAGCTAGGAGAAGCTGACAGAGCTTATTAAAGAATTTATAATGCTACATGAAGCTTCACAATGAATTATTGCCTTGTGGGGAGGACAAAAAAAAGCCTACAGTAAGAATGTATAATAGATCATATTTTTATCAACACAGTTAACATGTACAATATACTGTACTAGATTTTGATGAAGGGCAAAATGTATTAACAGTGTTCATTACAATAGCATTACAAAAGACATTAGGGATACCACAGGGATGCCTTCCCAATTATTATTGTTGCAATAAGTAATAGGGTACAGTGTATATATGCCTAGGAATAATTCACGGGGACATTCTGTACCACCCATTATCTCTCTCTCTCTCTCTCTCTCTCTCTCTCTCTCTCTTTCTCTTTCTCTTTCTTTCTCTCTCTCCTCCCATCTGTTTGCTTGAGCTCAATACTGTCAAGTAGCTGGACAGAATAATATAACTCTGCTTCTACTTCATCCAAGCTGTGGTCTGTGTTCTTCTTTACCCCACATTTTAAGGGGCTCCTCAACACAGGTGGGATTTGAATCGCTACTCATGTTTACATTAATGGGAGAAAAATAATTATGTCATATAAAATTTCACTTCTGGGCATGATGGTGATGACTATTAGCAGCCCAATAGAGATGTAAGATCTTTTCCCTCAAACGATAGCATATAGAAAATTCTCTGAAAAAATGTTGCCTCCAAATCTGTAGGTTATCTGAATGCCTCTGTCCTACTGGTATTTTCCATAAGATACACCCTCAGCAACCGAACTGTTGACATGCCTTAGGAAGTTGGCATTGCCCTGAAGGGACAGTTATCTGAAGGGCCCCAGAGGAAGGCTGCAGAGAGACTTCAACCATATCAATCCGGAGCTCTCTCTTTTGGGGGAGCCAACACAGGAAGCTGTGTGATAACAAATGAGAAGTAATTCACCACCACCTCTAATACTTAATTTAGGGGACCCACACTCTCAATTCCAAAGCAGATGAGGTTACCTAGTTTGAGACTAGATTATCATCATGGATTCTATTTTAAAGCTGATTTGGAAATTGCAGTTGATATTGTAATTGTTTATTTTTCAAAGCATTTCTTCCTTAGCAGAAGAATGTGAGCATATGCAGTATATACTGAAAGGGTATACTGCATACTGTATACAGTATATACTGATAACAAGTACTTTAAAAAATAAAGAACTGTAAAATCAATTTGCAATTTAACACATTAAAAAGACATCTTCAACTGTATCTTAAAATACTAGTAGTAATCAAGGTTCTCTGCAGAGGGTATTCCAGTATCTGGAGTCCCACAACCAAGAAGTCAGTTCACCCATATATCATCTCCTCTGCTATTAAAAACACAATCCTCCGTCCTCATTTAGTGTCATTTCCCTCTAACATATACAGTGGTACCTTGTATAAAGGAATTAATTTGTTCCAAATGAATTTATGTTAAGCAAATTTTCCTTTATACAAATTCCCATAGGAATGCATTGAAAACAGAGTGATCCCATTTTTATGTTGTATGGATTTGCCCCATAGGCAATTATGTTAAGCAAAATTCCCCTATCTCCGGAATTTTTTATGTTGTACAAATTTTATGTTATACAAGCTGTTTGTTATACAAGGGTCCACTGTAGTTCTGCAGCTGTTTATTCTAGGGTGGCTCTTAATTGGAACAATAGCAAATGTCTTCAAAAAGTTGTTTTACTCCTGGAATTCAGCCTATGCCTGATGATCATCTACTATCTAGTAGTTTATTTAAATCCTGACCCCTTTCTTTTGAATTTCTTTATGAATAAGGAAGTGGTCTGTGGCACATACCACAGCAGATGTGATCATTGTGAAAGGGCTAGAAGAGAGTAACGTGACCACTGTAGTGGAATCTGTTGCGTGAAGTTGATTTCTCTATTGAAACCAGCACGACTTACACATACATAGGTTTCTAAGAATTCTATAAATTTGTGACCTCCAGAAAGTCCTGTTCTTAATAGACCTGCTTAACTGTGGCAAATCTAAGGCCACCACCTCACATTTAGTCCTCTTCTTCATCTATCACCACCAGGTTCTCGAACATAATTTAATTTCCTAGGGAATATGGTTTTAGAAATATAACACACATCCCCAAATACCTTTATGTGCCCTCACAATGTTGTTACATATCATTACATTGCAACCAATTTATAGCAACCTTGATAGGGCTTTCAAAGTACATGAGATATATAAGGGGTGATTATACGGGTTCTAGGTGGCTAAATAGCTCAGTGAGTTAGACATCTGGGTGCTGAGTCAGAGTTTGGGAGTACAGTTCCAAAATGTGCATCCCAGAAGAGCCAGCCTATGTGGCCTTGGGCAAGAAAGCCAGAAGAAAGGGAATGTGAATCCACTAGCATTGGCCTTTCATTTTGGAATGGGTACAGTTCCAAAATGAATCATGGCAGCACAGTTGCTGTTAAGAATTTGGAACCACCCTCTGAAATGAAATCACCCAATAACTTACCCTGCCTTCCTCACGTGGAGCTAAACTCCAACCAGGAAGCAGCCTCTGACATGTCATTGTTCCTTCTCCCTGCTGCTGGCCAATCAGGAGCTGTGCAGGGACATGCAGCATCCTGCCTCTCTGTTTGATTGGCCAGTGCCAAGGAGAAGGAACAATGACACATTGGAGGCTACTTTCCAGTTGGAGTTTAGGTGTCTTCTTTCTCCAGTGGTACCCCAACTTACGAGGGGCCTGACCTATGAAAATCCCGACTTACGAGCACTCTTCAGCACTCCCCCCCCCCAGCTGCTTACGAGCAAGATCAGGGATTCCCCATCTTGCGAGCGTTGGTTGGGTGTGTGTGTCAGGATTTGAATTGCCTTCCAATCACCAAAGCAAACACTGCCTCGGTGACTGAAAGGCAATACAATAGTGGTGCACTGCTTATCTCTCCCCCCGCGGGGGCTCAGGAGAAGAGGCGCACCATTTTTAAAATCCCTTCCAGTCATGGAGCCAGCTCTCAGTGTGTGTGGGGGGGAGAGAAGCGGCGGGTGGTTTAAAGGGTCTTTAGCCACCGAGGTGGTGGGGGAAGCCAAGGGTTGTTTAAAGCAATTTCCCATCGGAATGCATTGAAATCCATTCATCCGGAACAGATTAATTGACTTTCAATGCATTCCTATGGAAAATCGCTCCCCGACTTACAAGATAACCGATTTATGAGCATTCGCTCGGAATGGATTAATCACGTAAGTCAGGGTACTGCTGTATCGTGCCCTCTATTTTGATTCGTCTTGCCAGCCACCAAATTAGCCCAACAGACTATATAGCAACTCTCTTTTTTGCAGACAATGCAGCCCTTTTGTCTTGGTCCAAAATTGGTCTCAAATGATTGAAGGCATTTTCTAAATACTGTAAACAAAACATCATAGAGATAAACGATCAGAAATCAATTATTTTAGTTTTCCACAAAAACAAACAAACAAGCAATTATGTAAATTTAGCTGGCCATTTGATGACAGTAGGAAGCTGTAAAGGGAGAGGGAAATGGCTATTATGAGCTCCCCCAATAAAATCTATCACCCCACTGCCTTGTTCAGCATTGACACTATGAAACAGCCACAGGCAGCAGGGCAGGATCCGTGTAGGTGGGTGGTAGAGGAGCTTGTGGTTGAAAGTGAAGCAGATATAAGAGAACCTCAGACATATTCCAGTGTTGTCTTTGTGCAATCCAGACAGCATAGCAAGGGGTCAGAAACAAAGGTTGAGAAGGGAATTTCCCCCCTAAAAAGCCAATGTGCCAGAGAAAGGCTGGGATAGCATTAGAACCCAGACTGATACTGTCCGTTGGGCAGGAACTGTGCTGCTTCTTTTGTGGCTGGGAAAGAGATTTATGAAGCCCACCAGATGCTGCCTTTCACATCCATACCATCCATCACATCAGGGATGGATTTACTCCCTGCTCTCAATCCCAGCCAATCTTTCCTGTGTAAAGCAGTATTGTGGTTGGTGGGAACTCCTCTGACATTTGCTATGTCATGAGGAGGAGAAGGAGACATTGGGGATTCGGATGGGCACTGCTGAAGGATGTGACGCAGAAATCGCCCCTCCCTGGCGAGTTGCACTTGCCTCACCAAAGCAAAGCAAAAAGTCAAAATGTGCTGCTAAAAACCCACCCCCTAGCACTGAAAACACTCTCTGGCCTCTTTACAAGTAATTATGTAGGCTACACATTGCCTGCACTTGCCGGAAATAATGATGGTGATAAGTTAGCAATCCCTGTTAGGTACATGCAGTGAAAAACTGGAGCTCCCAAGAAGCCAGTAATCTGGAAGCATGTTCAGTACAGATGGGCACAAAATGAACTTTTCGTTCATTTCATTATTCATTATTTGTTTCGTTACGTAACAAAACGAATAACGAACCCCAGAGTGGATTTAGAACGAACTGAACCGAACTGAAAAAAATTTGGTTTGGTTCGATTTAGTTCGTTAATGGTGCCGCCGGAGATGTCTCCTAACTGGTGCTGGTCCTTCCGTCTTGCTCGCTGCAGGGAGTGGCGACCATAAAAAAAAAGCCGACCAGCCTGTGCTACAGCTATAGCGCAGGGCATGTGGTTGGCAGTAATAATAATAATAATAATAATAATAATAATAATAATAATAATAATA
>JAHTLZ010003542.1:20280357-20295642 GCA_023846285.1 Phrynocephalus versicolor
AATAATAATAATAATAATAATAATAATAATAATAATAATAATAATAAATTTAAAAAGGAGTACTGACCTGGCCCCGGGGGTGGCCGGGGTGGCACCCTAAAATAAATAAAAATATATAAAAAGTAAAACCAGAGCCAACCCGGCCCCAGGGGCCAAGCGGTCGGCACTTGGGGGGGGGAGTGCCAACCCAGCCCCCAGGGTGGCCAGGTTGGCACCCTAAAATAAAGAAATAATAATAATAAAAAAGAAGTGCCAACCCGGTCCCAGGGGCCGTGCAGTGGGCACTTGAAGAAAAAAAGAGGTGTTGGCCCCAAGCCAGCGCCTCAAAAAAGCCCCTGCCACAGGGGCCAGGATCGCCTCGCCACCGCTGCTGCCACCGGTGCCACCGGGAAGGATGATGTGTTGATGTGTGAAGAGGAGGAAGAGGAAGAGGAAGAGGAGGAAGACGAGGAGGAGGAGGAGGAGGAGGATGCAGCTTTGGGCACCAGGTGTTTGCGTGGCTGAGTCTATGCACAGCAAGAAGGTGCTGAAGCATAGGCAAGGACATGGGCCACCTCTTCTCCAAAGGTTGCCTGCTCAGCCACTTTAAAACTCAGCACAGGACATTGCTGCTGGCAAATGAAGTGGCCACTGCAGGACAAATGGCTTATTTGTTGCAAAAGGCAAGAGTCATCAGAGGGCAGAGGTTGAGCCACCAGCCCGTGGAGGTAGATTGGCAAATAGCAAGAGGTAAGAAGCTGTGAAGGTCAGGCCCACTTTGCAGGAATAAGTTCCAGGTTGCTCTGGATGAGCTTGGAGAAGGAAAATGCCTTTTGCATAGAGAGAAATGCCATGATCACTCATCTCCTAAGGGAGAGGGTAGCCCTGGATGATCTGCCATCCTTTCTGGTGGAGAACACGGGTTTCTATAGGTTTGTGGCAGAACTGACGCTCCTTTACCATCTGCCCTCCCAAATGACCTTTAGTCACAGGGAGGTGTCAGATTTATTTTGGGGTGTCAGGCAACTGGTACAGCAGTTACTAGGCATGGGTGCCTCCAGGGTGCAAAACATTTCTACTCTCCTTGACAGGACACTGGTGGGAACCTCATCCAGCATAGTGCACAACACAAAAGGCCCAAATACAGATGTACCCTGTTGGATGTGGCTGTGATGGAGGGTAGCCACGCAGCTCACAACATTCACAGGCTCCGAGGGACATGCTACAGCAGTGGAATCTAGCTAAAGAAGGGGCAACCATGGTGGCAGTGCTCCAGAGTAGGAAGATGAAATGGACAGTGTATATGGTCAGCACTCTTAGCTAGTAGCTTGGGGTGCTCTGCAGGATGTGGATGATACTAGGCATGTTTAGTCTGACGAAGAGAAGACTGAGGGGAAAGATGATTGAAGTCTTCCAATAACTCAGTTCTCAGTTGCACCTGATAAGAACCAATGGGTGGAAGCTCATCGGAGGGAGAGCCAAGCTGAAAATGAGGAGAAATTTCCTGACATGTGTCCAGGATGGTATGAGGTCTTCTGACTTGGGCAAGTCTTCTGACTAGAAGACCTCGAAGTTCCCTTCCAACCCTACGATGATTCTGCGATTACCAGCATGCTGGGTTTCTAGTTTTACTGCTGAAGGTCATACATTTTGTTTGTTTTTCCTGTACCAGTAATCCACTTTTTATTTTAAAGTGCAAATAAATTTAAGAAAATATCAATAAATTGAGCAGAATAACAAAAAAAATTCGCACTAACAATGCCCCCACTTACTTTTGATGAGCACTTCAAGTCTCCAAAAATGCAGATCAAAAAATTACTACTGGAAGGGCAAGGATCAGTAAAATGTGGTGGGTCGCGCTTCAGGAGGGGTGGCAGAGGCATGTATTTTTTTGAAGCACAACACGGTGGGGACCAGTACTCCAGATATGAATTTAAAAAATTAAAAAATTGCTTTTTACGTGCAGTGTAATAGGGGCCTATACATAGATAATTCCCCACCGGGATTCCTTGCACTTAGCTTTGTGTTATATAGTCTTCATTCAGTATCAGTCGCAGCAGATCTGAAGCAAACTGCAATGCACCTGAGCAATGCCCCCTTTTTTCTCTTGGCATGCAAGCTTCACATAACCAAAACATGAAATAGGAACTCTTTCAATATTAACAATTGCTGTTGCCAGCGGTGTCACACACATTGTGTTGGTGGCTCCTTTGTGTGCCTGTGAACAAAGTGAAGATTATTTTTCAGGGGAAATTGAGGTACAGATTGTCTAGGGTACATTGATTCCCAATGAATAAATGGTGTTTCATTAATTAAGTTGGTCTGCACAGAAATTTATTTATTTATTTATTTATTTATTTATTTATTTATTTGTATACTGCCCATCTTCTGGAAGAACTCTGGGCAGTTTACAGCAAATAGTGGGCATAAAAACAAACAAAGCAACAACAACAATATTAGACCTATAAAACAAAATAAAGAAAATAATAAAATTAATAGTAAACGTAGTAATATTATAAGCTGGCATGATGGCGGGGGGGACAACAAAGGGAAAGGAGGAAGTGAGAAAAAATATATATACTACAGTACTCTCAGGTATGTGCTTCACCACACAATTCTATAATTGGTTACTCTGCTGCTAAAGCCCGAAAGTTTCCTGAGTCCTTACATAAAGACACAAAAACTTGCTTGTCTGAAAGGTGCCAGAAGGATCTGCAGTAGTTGCTACAACAAACTGACACGTTTTGCCCCACCCCCAACAAGCCAATGAGGCAAAACACAGTAAGGTTTCAAGTGTATTGGAATATTCACAGTTAAATCCCCTGACTTGCAGTGGGGCCTACAGTAGTGCATGAACTTGGAACCAGGACAGGCAGACCTTCCTGTCCCCTTCCAAGCCCGGATTTGGTCAGCCATTATTGCCAGGGTTCACCTTTCCAAGCCTTACCTGGCCAGCTCCCCCAGGGATATACCTTTGTGCTCGTTATCCACCTAAGTACAGTGGTACCTTGTACAAAGGAATTAATTTGTTCCAAATGAACGAGTTGAGCAAATTTTCCTTTATACACATTTCCCATAAGAATGCATTGAAAACGGAGTAATCCCTAATTGTGACCATTTTTATGTTGTACGGATTCACCCCATAGGCAATTCTTAAGCAAATTTCCCCTATCTCTGGAATTTTTTGTGTTGTACAGATTTTATGTTATACAAACTGTTTGTTATACGAGGGTCCACTGTATCATGATTCAAGGCTGGTCATAACCCAAAACTGTATCACTGGGCCAATCCCACTTGTGTCCCAGAATCCCATGATTTATGTAACCCACAGAGGGACTCATCACTACCAGCTGTTTCCACAGCACTGCTTGCTGAGTTGCGACTAGAGATGGGCACCAACCAAACCATGAAACCAAAAAACCCACAAATCAGGCTCTTTCGTAGTTCCTTTCATGGCACTTCAAGGAAATATGCCTGCTCAGAATGAAAGGAAATGCTGAACTATTATAGTAATACCTTGATTTACGAGCATAATCTCTTTCGGAACCATGCTTTTAATCCAAAACACTCTTTTATCAAAGACGATTTCCCCATAAAAATAATGGAAATACATATGATTCCTCTGGGGTCTCATCAACCATATATTGTGCACACAAAATGCCAAAACTCACAAGAGAAGTTGGCTAGAAGTCCATGTCCACACCATGGTTTAGGTACCTGGCTGCAGAATTTGCTCTGCTTGGGACTAACAACTGGATTTTAATCTTGTGTTTTTAATGTGACAATAATGAATGGAATTTGAAGCAATATACACAATTCACTACCTTCCCTCTGACAAGAGATTGTTTGAAAAATAAGAAAGGATGTTTAAAAACAACTTAAATAAAACTATAAATACAGTATAAAAGAAAAAAACCCTAAACTACACTCTCCTTTGAAAATCTTTGTAGCTGGTCCAAGGGAAACCTCCCTTCTTCACTACCCCATCTGCTTTTGAGGCTTGCCTAAGATGGAACATTCCAGGCAATCACCCAAAATCCAGCAGGGGGGAGAGAGAGAGCCACCATTGACTTACTTGTGATCATGTGGTCTGCTCCAGTGCTTGTATATCAAGACATTGTTCGTTGATCAAAGCAAATTTTAGAAGAAATGTTTGCTTGTCTTGCAAAACGCTCTTAAGCCAAGGTATTACTGTATTTAGTTTGGCAATTTGTACAGTATGTTTTGTTTTGTGATGTGTCATCCCTGGCAAGACAGCCTAATGCAACTTAATCAATTCCCTAGGCAATACTGCAGTGGATCTTTGTAGGATTGATTGTCAGGTTAGGGAGCCAACCACAGAGCTCCAGGTCCACTCTCTTGGATTACCTGTTTATAGCAGCCATACCTATAGGGCAGCTCAGCTTGGTGGTTTCACTTATGCAGTAGCAGGCTTGAGTGGAAGACACCTACCTAGATGGTCTATGCATCACTTCCATTCTGATTCCCCTCCTAATGAGCAACACCCTATCTCAAATTTCCTCAAGCAAACCATTCATTTCATTTCCCCCCGGGCCCAGTTGTGAAAGACCACTTTCCCGAAGGGACCTGCTATGGGGTCCCAAACCCAATCTTTGCCAAACATTGACGGGGTAGGAAGTGGAGTTTGTGAAAGAATTTCTGCACATTTGGCATATGTAACTCACAAAGGGGTCATTCTAACACTCTCAGAAGTCTGGATTGCACAAACCATGACATGTTTCATTTTGTTGGAAAGTTTGTGAAAGTTTGTAGTTCACAGATAGTGATAAAGCATGAGCCATCACAAACTGTCATTTTCTCAGTTGATGCCCATCTCTAAATGTGACCTATTTACAAAGTAAAACCACCTCCAGATCTTCCCACAGAATGGGATGGGCAAAAATCCATCCAGACCTCCTCTTTAAAATTATGTATGATGCCTGCATCCAAAATTTCCAACTGGCTCTAACTGGTGACTAGAAACATCACTCTACATTACACGGATGGCAGCTAGCCTGCTAGCAACATTCCAAAAATGCCAACTCTGGACTTGGCCAGATTTATAAGGTTTTCTTCCCCACCTACTCACATCACCTGCACAATTTTCCATTCCTTTTTGTGGGAGTGGGGCAATGCTCTCCCTCCCTCCCTCCCAGCTGCAGAGCTGCTGGGGTCTGGAGGCATCATTCCTTAGAAGACATTGCCACAGTTGCTCTTAAACTAGAGCTTTGACTAGGGATGTTAATCCTAGCTTGATTCATTCTGACATTGTAAACAGAAAAACAACAATACGATAATTTCCCTTGACACAATGGCAGTACTAAAATTATTAGTTGATGTGGCGTTTACCCTTCCATAGTCAAATGTGTTTGTGCAGGAGGATGTAAAGGGTTAATGCTGTGGACAAATGAGGGACTGTGGAGGTGGAGCCCACATATTTAAAGGGTTAAGAGGTTTGAGATGTAAAAGGACATACATTTGAGTGTGGTCTGCTTAAAGGAACATTTGATTAAGTGCGCACAAAAAATCCTTGAACTGAGACAGCTTGTTAAATTCAATAAACATTATTTTACTTTAATAAAGCAAAAGTGTTCTGCTTATATACCTCCCCATACCACTGAAAGTAGTCTTTGGGCGGTTTACAGATTTTAATTACAGTATGCAGGCAACACTAATTGCCCCCCCCCCCGCAAGCTGGGTACTCGTTTTACTGACCTCAGAAGGATGGAAGGCTGAATCAACCATGAGCCGGCTACCTGGGATTGAACCCCAGGTCGTGAGCACAGTTTTAGCTGCAGTATGGGCATTTAACCACTGCACCATGAGGCTTGACTGGGACTCAGTTATTTCAACTGGCTAACCCTGAGTGGTGGCAGCAAGAGTAAAAAGAATGTGTGTACAGACCAATGGTCTGTGAAACAACTGGGGGCTCTGTATGGGTTCGCCGCAGTTGGCCTTATTTGTTTGTTTTTGTCTGAGAGAGATCTTGCACATTTTCACTAAAGGTCCAAAATGGAGGTCCAGCTTAGGGCTTTCCCCCCTCTTTTTTGTATGTTGATGTTTTTAACTTGTAAGCCGCGCAGAGTTCCATTTGGAAGATGGGCGGTATAAAAATGAAACAAACAAACAAACAATAAAATAAACAAACAAACAATAAAATAAAATAATAAAATAAAAGAATGTTACTGATGAAGGAAATATGTTCACAGAGATTAGAGATGGGCACGAACCTCACTTTAAAGGTTTGTGTTGGTTCGTATGCCTGGCCCAACAAGTGCCACACATTCCCTTCCTCCACCTTCCTGGACTGTGACCCACTCACCAGCCAGAGCACATTCCTCTCCTCCTCTTTGGCTGTTCAACCAGTCTGTGGCAGGAGCATAGGTTTGCCTGTTCTGCCTCCTTGTCTAAGTGAGCGATCAGCCAAGGAGCTGGGGCAAGGAAGTCCACGCTTCTGCCAGGGACTGGACAAATGGCCAAAGAGGAGAAAGGGAGCACACACTGGCTGGCGAAGGGGATTAGGCTGGAAAAAGAACGGTGAAACAAAGTTGTTTTAAAACTTGTTTTTCCACAGCTTTAATGGTACTTTGGTGGAAAGGAAATTTGGTTGTCAAACTAAAATCCTAAGCAAAGAAAAAAAATCCTACTACAGGAGAAGTTCCAAATTTCCAAAATGGTTATCTGTACAGAAGAACCTAATTGGGGAAATAATTGCAGTTACCGTTGTTGTTGTGTTGTTACAGTCGTGACCAACTCTTCATGACCCCATGTCCATGGATTTTTCTTGGCAGGAATACTGGAGTGGCTTGCCAGTTCCTACTCCAGACGCCTACAGCACCTGGTATTCCCTGATGGTCGCCCATCCAAGTACTAGCCAGGGCCAACCCTGCTTAGCTTCCAAGATCAGACAAGACTGCATGTGCTTAGGGCTCTTGTCTTGACAAAAACTACTCTTGTCTATATATTGCTCCTCAGCAAGTCATGTTGTAGCACATTTTCTTGCATGCACGTAACAAGACTACAGGGCCTTCCGATGAATTCAGAAAAGCCATTGGCTTCTAAAATAAACAGAGGACAAAGGAATATACGAAGGAGAAAACCTTGAGGTGGGTGACTTAGGCCATAGCTTCAAACCTATTGTGATGCCTCTAAATAGTATGGTTCTATTTTATTTTATTTTATTTTTTGCTTTTGTCTACATCTCTGTCCAGAGGGAATTATCAAAATATTGAGGGACCCATCAATTCAAAGCAAAAAGCCTTCTTTATATTGTCTGTGGTCCATATTTCGCAGAGCTTCCAAACAAAACACTTATCTTTCATGAGATGATTAAGAAAAGGCTAATGTAGCTTTCCTGCACACCGAAGCATGAAGCATGTATAATTTAATAGCACTGCTAAATCTTAGAGCCAGGAGCATTTGGCTAACACATGACCCACTTTTTCAATCAGTTGGAAATATTTACATAACTGCCTGATTTTTCAGGCTTTACATTCTCTAGATAGATAGAGGAGGAAAGGACTGGGTAACATTTGAACTCTCCGAGCTGGACACATCTCAAGATGAATGTCTCTATCAAATATTCCGATAAAGACTTAGATAAATTCTTCCATGAAATTCCTGGAATCGCTTAACCTTTTCCTGCATATTTCATTGGAAAGAGTGTGTGTGCAATTGAAACCTTTCATGGGAGCACAACAGATCCTTGGAAAAGGAAGCTTTGGGAAACCTCTGTGGCCTCTTGATCCCTCTCATTCTGTTTAGAATCTATAGGGCACTATTCACTTCCATCAGGACAAAGAATGATTTACTGTACATCTATGAAAGCTGATGGGAGGATGCCTATATCTTTTCCCCAAAACTCTTTGGCCACAGTGAGCACATAAGAATGCAGTTCCATTCAAAGCCATTCTTCTTATTCCTTTTTATTGCTGCTGTTATTTTCGGTTATTACTGCTACCTAGCATTATTGGCTTCTTCTTAGCCCCCTGGTTTCTGCTTCTGCCTCTGCGTCTCAGTTGGGTGGATCAAAACTATCTACATATGTCAGAGCACCTGTAAATGACACAAAATTTGCTGGAATAGCTAATCACTTGGAGGACAGAAACCAAGATCAAAAAAGATCTTGATGGGCTTGAGCATTGGGCAAAAACAACAGAATGAAATTTAATAAGAATAAGTGCCAATTTCTACATCAGGCCTGCACAACAGGTACACTGCAGGCTACTGGTAGCCCACGAAGGGTTCAAAAGTAGCCCACCAGCCATCAATTTTAAAAAGTGAGGGGATAAGTTTTCCACCACCACCCCATCCCAAGGACCACCACTACCCCAGCAAAGTTCTGGGTCTGCCAGCCCACTGTCGCAGCCAAGTGGGGCAGTTCAATGGCCATGGCACAGTGAAATCTGTTCCCTCCAGAACGGATTAACTGGTTTTCAATGCATTCCTATGGGAAACCACTGCTCTGCTTACAAAAGTTTTTACTTATGAGCATGTGCTCCAAATGGATAAAATTCATAAGTAGAGGTTTTAGTGAAGTAGCCCTCAGGCACTTTGGGTTGAAAAAAGTTGACCTCAGCCTGTTCAAAGTTGAACAGCCCTATTCTACATCAAGGAATATAAAAACCAAATGCACAGTTACCTGACAGGGTTTGCTTAGCTCAGTAATACTACAAGTGAGAAGGATCTTGGAATGGTTGTAGGTCAGAAGCTGAGTATGAGTGAATAGTGCAAAGCAAAACAGCTGCAAAAAAGGCAAATGCTATTTTAGGATGCATTAACAGAAGTATAGTCTCCAAATCCTATGAGTTCCCATCTGTTATGCATTGGTTAGGCCTAGAGATGGGCATGAAATGAACTTTTAGTTTGTTTCATTATTCATTATTCGTTTTGTTACCTAAAGAAATCAATAACGAACCCCAGAGTGAATTTAGAACAAAACAAAACAAAACAAAACAAAAAAAATGGTTCGGTTCCGTTCGGTTCGTTAATGGCAGCGATGTCTCCTACCTGGTGCTGGTGTCTGGTCTTCCTGGCTGCAGGGAAAAGCTGACCAGCCCATGCTACAGTGCGGAAGTAAAAAATAAAATAAAATAAAATAAAATAAAATAAAATAAAGGAGCACCGACCTGGCCCTAGGGGTGGCTGGGGTGGCACCCTAAAATAAAGAAAAAATATTAAAAATAAAAGAAGTGTCGACCCGGCCCCAGGGGGCGTATGGTCAGCACTTGGAAAAAAAATTTAAAAGGAGCACCAACCCGGCCCCAGGGCTGGCCGGGTCGGCACCCTAAAATGAAAAAATATATATATTTAAAAAAAAACAGTGCTGATCCAGCTCCAGGGGCCGCATGGTCAGCGCTTGGGGGCTGTAGCGCGGGCCGGGTACCCAGAAGTAAAAAAATAAAATAAATAAAAATTAAAATTAAAGGATCGCCCCACCGCTGCTGCCGCCGCCACCGCCACCCAGTAAGATGATGATTATGAGGAGGATGAGGAGGATGAGGATGCTGCCAATTCAGTTTGTGCAGTTGCAACATCTGTGTGTATTTTAAAATTGTTTTTGAATGTTTTTTTCCCACCCGTGTGCTGTCAAATTGATTAAATCGCGCAAAGCGGGGGGAAATGAATAACAAATCAACAAACCACGAAATGAAATTTTTCTTAAAAATTGTTAAAAATGAAATGAAACAAACCAAACCCTAAATGAATTGCCATTTTGTTTGTTTGTGCCCATCTCTAGTTAGGCTTCATCCAGAGTACTATATCTCGTTCTGGACACCACAGTTTAAGAAAGATGCCAACAAACTCCAGCAAGGTCTAAGAAGGGCAACAAGGATGATCATGGGGCTGGAAAACAAGCCCTATGGGGAAAAACACTTAAAAGGACTGGGCATGTTTAGCCTTGACTGAGGGAACATATGATCGCATTTTAAAAAGTTGTTCTGAAAGTAAACATAACCATGAGCTGTCCTAAAGACTCGGAATTTGTTTTCAGCATCAAAATTAGACCTTGGAAACCAACTACCACGAGCAAGCCACAGAAGCACCTAAAGGATATTGACAGAGGAGAGGAAGCACAGTCAGAGTCTTAATTTCCAATTTGTCACACATACCAATATTAAGAATGCTTTCTGCTTTTTACAAGTTTAGACTAGGCAATACCTTTTAGGTTACCAGTAAAATAACAAAAAACATTGCTAATATTTCAAGGGCAATACCCTCTGTTTCAAAGCTGTACCCAAAGTTCAAGCATGGCAAAAGATGGATTTGCCAAGAGTTCTTAGATGTAGAGTTCTTGGTAAGATGAAAATAATTGCCAGGCAGTCTCTTAGTTGAGGCAGGGAGCCGAGATGTTGTAAAGCTGCATCTGAAGTTATGGGTTGTGTGATAGTTTCAGTCCTTCAAACAAAGGGACAAAAGTCACGTACACACCTGACATATGTTGCTTTTTAGACAACTTAGGCCTCCAGGTCAGTATATCAAATTGTATTGATCTAAAAGGGTGGTCATGATGTTGAAGTCACAAGACTATGCTGACATTCATAACTACATTTGCAAGTTCGATGTTTTGCCCATCTATCTCTGTCATGTCTCTTCTGGCAGCTAGCAGTTCTCTGAACTGTAAAGTTGGTAAAAATCACACCACTTGTTACCTGATCCTCTAAACCAGTGGTTTCAACCTGTGGGTCCCCAGATGTTCTTGGGCTGCAACTCCCAGAAGCCTCCACCACTCACTGTGCTAGAAGGGGTTTCTGGGAATTGCAGTCCAGGAACAGCTGGGGACCCACAGGTTGAGAACCACTGCGCTAAACCACAAACACGGTGTTTCAGCCTGGGGTCTTCTGCATACAAAGCAGGTACTCTATAGGGACTAACTCATCATTTATTTCTGGTTTGCGGAATTTCATTTTCCATTCTCTTTTTGTAGTCTGGCTCAGAGTGGCAATGATCATTTTGAAGGTGCCTGACTTATGTTGACACATGTGGCCAGAATCTTTAGTTCTAGCATTGTAAGTACAGTGGCATGAAGTGTAGGGGCAAATTAATGATAGCTAACAAGTCACCACTTACATCCCTTGTCACGCACCAGTCTCATAAATCAGTGTGTGTCAAATGCCACCATCCCAATCTGGCACCTGGCTCACTGATTCAACACAAACCTGTGTTTTTTATAAATGTTGTATCAGTACAGTGTTGGCACATCAAAAAGCCAGCAGCAACACAAATATATAGTATTAATGGAGCTATTTCAACCTTGCATGCTGCCTTTAATAGGTTAGGTTGGGAAGGATCTTTCTTGGCTGGGGTGACTAGACAATCAATTCATTAGTAAGCAAGCCTCTCTTGCTTAAGAACCTTTCCTACTACGTTTTCAGTTGGCTAGTAGTTAATGTAGTTAGAATGTAGTCTATAATAGCCTGCTGGAAGTAGTCAGTGTCAGTTTGCTGAAGTTTATTGTTGCATAGCAGTACAGTATGTTCCTTTTGTTCTGTTCAACTGTGAATTAAATAAAGCTTCTATCCTTTCTCTCCCTCTCAGAGTGAGTTATTGAGATTGTAAGTGCCAGTTGATGAGACAGTCAGAGGTGGACTGTGCTGGCTCTTGACCTCATGAGTATCATGCCTCTGATCATGTTCATCTTCCCATGGAGAAGGCGTTCAGTAGCATAAGACTCTGGGGAGAGACTGATGGAAGAGCTCTGTCTTGACTAACAGGCAGACAAACCCCCTGGTAACTAGATATGGGCACGAAATGAATTTTTTGTTCATTTCATTATTTGTTATTCATTTAATTATAGAATGAAATGAATAACAAACCTCAGAGTGGATTTAGAATGAAACGAACTGAAATTTAAAAAAAAAGGTTTGTTCGGTTCATTTAGTTAATGGCAGCGGAGATGTCTCCTATCTGGCTGCAGGGAGGGGGCAGCCAGGGGAAAAAAGCTGACCGGCCATGCTACAGCTGGTGGGTGGCCATGGTCGGCAGTAACAAACAAACAAATAAATAAATAAATAAAAGATCTAGTTTGTGGGCCCCGGCACCAGCCCACGAGCACCAGACCCAGCCCACGGGCTGCCAAAATAAAAAAAGCCCAATCACGGGCTGGCAAAAATTTTAAAAAAAAGCTGACCAGCCCTCACTACAGCTGTGGTCAGCAGTAAAAATAACAAAATACAATAAAAATCAAATCAAATCAAATCAAATCAAATCAAATAAAGCAGCACCAACCCAGCCCCAGGGGTGGCCGGTTTGGCACCCTAAAATATAGAAAAGATATAAAAAATAAAACTAGTGTCGACCCAGCCCCAGGGGCCGTGTGATCAGTACTTGAAAAACAAAAAAATAAAATAAAACAATTTTTAAAAGGAGCGCTGACCCTGTCCCAAGGGTGGCTGGGTTGGCACCCTAAAATAAAGTAAAAGTAAAATAAAATAAAGGATGTGCCGACCCGGCCCCAGGGGACATGCAGACGGCGCTTGAAAAAAAATGACATGCTGGCCCCAAGCAAGTGCCTCAAAAAAACCCTGCCACAGGGGCCAGGATCGCCCCGCCAGTGCCACCACCACCCGGTAAGGATGAAGTGATGAATGATGATTGAAGATGAGGATGAGGATGAGGATGATGTGGATGATGAAGATGAGGATGTTGTCCACTTTGTGCGGTTGTCAATGTCTGTGTTTTTTTAATTTTTATTTTTTCAATGTTTTTTCCCCACCTGCGCGCTGTCAAATGGATTAAATTGCGCAAAGCAGGGAAAACGAATAACGAATCAAAATGAACCAACAAAACAAATATTTGAAAAAAATTCATTTAAAACCAAACCGAACCAAAACAAAACAAATTGCCATTTTTTTAGTTCCTGCCCATCTCTACTGGTAACAGTATGGTGATAACCAATAGCGCTTGATAAGCAGAAATATAAATTAGGCAACACCTTTTAAAAACCTACAGTCTTGACTCTTTAATTGGGCATGGCGGCACCTTGAACATATCTTCTTTCTGTGGCATGCAGCAACTGAGTTAGACTAGACTGAGAACTAAAAAGAGAACTGTTTACAGTGGCTTGGACAGGAATGCAGAGAAATGCTTCTGCCTTTTCAAAGAGTTACTGAAAGAAAGCTGGAAGGCCATGTATAGCCTGGGAAATGGTTCAATAGTTGTGAAATGCTTTGGGGTTACTTTAAATACCGACATCTGGTCTGTATTTGATTGGCTTTGTTGTGCTCACAGGTAAGTTGTCAAACATGTGCATCCTAGTAAAATCATGTTATTGCAAGAGTCACAGTTTGGTGAAAAAGGAGACAAAGGAAGTCAGAGTGACTAGTAGCACATTCAGGGGTAGGCCTTTTCATAGGCAGCTACACTTTAATATGGGGTCTGACTCTTGGGAGGTTCCCAGGCGAAAATATTTCCAACCAGGTCTCACAAGAAGCCAGATTAAAACTTGCTTGTTTCTTTTCATTACAGGTCATCCTCTCCTGTGAAGGCTCTACTTCCATTCTGTTTCCCGTTCTGTGATAGGTGATGGAATCCAAAGTCTCCGAAGGCGGTCTAAATGTAACCCTCACAATTCGGTTATTGATGCATGGGAAGGTGAGCAAGCTGCTATCTCCTGGGCCTGAGAAGGCAATGAGGCTGATTCAAGATGCAGCAAAAGTGAACAGAAAGGGAAAATCACCTTCTTTATCCATTGCAATTGCATGGCAATACGATTCTCTCTTAACATTTAAAATCAAAGTGAACCAAAGAATAGCTTATCACATTTGGATTCCACAGCAGGCAGCGAGCGGAGAAAGTTTTGGAATCACTGCAATAGGAGGACCAATACTTTTCATGCTCCCTTTCAGCCATTTCTGCAGGACTTTGGGGGAGTGTCCTACAATATATGTGATTCTTTTACTTCAAGGACCTCCTTCAACCTCCCCCATTAACCCCATTCTCCTTTTTCCTTTACAACCCTTAAGTACGCTAAGCCCTGCATACCAATACACAAACATTTCCATTTGAACTTTTAAAAAAATCAAGGGAGTTGAACAGCAGCAGGCAAGGGAGGTGGGACCACATGCCAGCTACAAAGGAAATCAATTGTTATAGTGACACACACTCAGTGTATTGTTGGTTGTACTGCACAATGAAACACAGAACAAAAATAGTAATAGCCTCCCCGTGGGCTGGATTTGATCTGGACATTTGAGCATGGAAGGGGAACAAAAGCATAGCCTTAATGACCATGCATTGTCTGAATTCTCCCCAAAAGGTTTGAAATCCATGAGGAATAACTCAGAAACATTCCCCGCCTCCACAACATTGCCACTCTTTTTCAACATTAGGATTACTATTTGTGACAGGGAACAGTCAAGCTGGTCTACCTTCAGGATAGCTCCTTCTACTCCCTACCATTCACAGTTGTTGAAAAACAGGCCTGACCATTGCTTTGCATTTGAAATTGTGATTTTAAAAAAGGAGTCAGCTTCTGGGATCTTCCTTTGCATGGTGTCACTTTGTGAATGGCAGTGACCAGAAGAGAGGATCCTGTAGACCAGTCGTTCTCAACTTGTGGGTCCCCAAATTTTCCTGGACTGCAACACCCAGAAGTCTTCATCACTAGCTGAGCTGGCCCAGATTTCTGGGAGTTGCAGTCCAGGAACATCTGGGGACCCACAGGTTAAGAACCACGGTGTGTAGACCATCTTGACTGCTACAAGTAATGTTGTCAACATTACGGCTGTCCTTTACTATGTAAAGCCTTGGATCCTTTTTCCTGCTGGCAATATGGGCACAATGTTGTGTAGCAATATTGGGCAATTTCCTGGCTTTCTGAATTTTAGGTACAGAAGCACATTCCACATTCATAAACTAGATTTTTATTTTTGTTTGTTTTTTAAAAATTGAATATATTTCTCTACCTCCATCCTCAGTGGCCTCACTGTTCTCTGAGAGTTCTCAAATCATAAAAAGAGCCTATTTGATGAAATCTACAAGGTCCTTGGTTGTAGCACATTTAGTCTTTCACACCCAAATCTATTTTAGCTAGCAAGTTGCTTCTGTGACATTTTAGCTACACAAAAAGTATTTGTTTAAATTTCTTCTACCACTTTCTACACAGCACAGGAGGAATGCCTTCCTTGTTCCTCATCCTGGCCTTCACAATTTCAACTGGTGCCAACTGGAGTCAAACACTTCCACTGAAGTCACACCCTGTTTTCCAGGGATTACCTCAGAAATTTCCAAGGCCTGTGTTTCTTGCTATTAATGTACCAAGAAAGAAAGAAAGAAAGAAAGAAAGAAAGAAAGAAAGAAAGAAAG
>JAHTLZ010003542.1:20295652-20398820 GCA_023846285.1 Phrynocephalus versicolor
AGAAAGAAAGAAAGAAAGAAAGAAAGAAAGAAAGAAAGAAAGAAAGAGCTCTGGTACTTTCTGGAGGTTTAGGTCATAGTGGGAGGTGTAGCATAACTGCTCATTAGGCTCTACAGAAGTATACTATAGTTCCAAACTAACACATTTTCCCATCTATATGATGCCCTCATGTATAAGACGACCCCCAATTTTCCAGCCCGAAATAACAGTTTATCTACTGTGGTTTTCCCCCCTCATTGGCTTAGGAGCCTCATGGCACAGTGGTTAAATGCCTGTACTGCAGCTAAAACTGTGCTCACGATTTGGGGTTCAATCCCAGGTAGCAGGCTCAAGGTTGTCTCAGCCTTCCATCCTTCTGAGGTTGGTAAACTGAGTACCCAGCTTACTGGGTGGGGATGTGTAGCCTGCATACTGTAATTAAAAACTGTAAACCGCCCAGAGACTACTTGGAGTGGTATGGGAAGGTATACAAGCAGAACACTTTGCTTTTTTACTTCTGTGTATAAGACAACCCTAAATTTTTAGTCTAACAATTCTAGTAAAAATATAGTCTTACACATGGAAAATATACTATCAATCTGTAAGGGCGTTTATACACGACCCCTAAACTCTGCAGCAAATGGCTGCAAGCTCCGGAACTTAAAGATGTTTCCCCACCAGCTCCGGAGTTTAGAGGAAATTAAGTGCGACCCCGCCCACCTAAGCACGACCCAGCACACTTTTCTTGTACCTGCTCTTCCCTGGTGAAAATTGTTTGATGCAGTGTAAGGATAGTGAGTGCGGGGCTCTCCTCACTTCTGTTTGTTGTTGTTTTGGCTCCCGCCCCTTTAAGAGCTCCTTTACAGAGACAGGAATGTTGCCGTGCAGGAACGGAGGCAGAACAAAGGTGAACCACGATCTTTTCTTCCTTTTTTTTCTCCCTCCCCTCACGCAGCCAGCAGCCAGGGTGGGGACACAGGAAGAGCGACAAGCCCCTAAGATCTCTGGTCCAAATTTAAGGGACCAGCGGATCTTAGGGGTCGTGTAAAAGCGCCCTAACTTGAATAAGTTGTTTCTTCTCCTATGGAGCCAAGTTTGTGCTTGGCAGTCTGTCATCTCCAACTGAGGGAGAGCTCCTTACCTGTTATGGAGGCCTTTGCCGCCGCCGCCACTGTTAAATCAGTCTTCCCTCTCTGCCCCTCCACGCAGCTTTCCTGTGACAGGTGGCTGTCCAGTCCCTAGCTCTCTAAGCCTAAGAGTATTCCAGACTCTGCAGGGAAGAGCCTAAGCTGCTACTTCTAGAACTTCCTATCATATCACCTTGGGGTTGGTGAGGTGACTATGTTTAGAAAGGGAAGAATGAAGAGTTGGAGGGATAACAGCCAGTTGCAAGAAATTAATAGCAGAAGCAAGCCAGAACCATGATGCAAACTTGACAGGAGCCCTGTTTGTGGCCTGGGGAGGAGGGGCACCACTAACCTCCACCATGCTGAGTGCATTCATCCTGGGTACCCTTGCCCAGCAATGAGATTCCAGAGGACACACTGCCAAACATCTAATCAGCCAGCCATCCTTTGGGGAGGTACTTCCTGCCATGAATATGAAAGGTCTTAGCCCCCCCCAATAGTCACTCACATGGAAGTGTCCCACCCACCCAACCCTCTTTTCAAATTGCATATTTTGTTGTTAAGTTATGATGTCTAGTACATATTGTTTTTGATAGCTTGCTGTTTTGGGGTACAGCTACTGGGGATTGGTTCCAGACCTTCCCATGGATAATGAAAACCTTAGATAAGAGAGAACGCCAAAATGTTCCCCAAAACTGCTGTTTTGTTATAGCAGCATTCTTTATGGCTGCTGTTTTGTGACATTAGCTTGCTTTACAGCTGCTGTTTTACGACAGTATCTTGCTTTACGGCTGCTGTTTTACGACAGTAGCTTGCTTTACAGCTGCTGTTTGTAACAGTGGCTTGCTTTACAGCTGCTGAATTATTTATTTAATTTTTTTCTTCTGCCAACCGTGGATAACTGAATGAATGGATAAAGAATCGATACGGTGGTCCTACTGTATATGCCATACATGATTACCATTAATTGGTGGGCAACAGAAAGAGGTGATTGGATGTATAGGAGCAAATATATGGAAAGGGAGATGGGCATTTGGCCTTATCCAAGGCAAGTGATTCCCCCATCCTCCGTTGCAATGGTGGCATGGGGTGGGGGAGATGACAGAGGCTGGTTTAGGTGGGCGGCTAGGTGAAACTGGGCATTAAGGGTTATGGGTTTGGGTTATGGGTTTGTGCCCAGAGGGATACATGTTGTTGATCAACAAATCAATGGTTCCCAGTGATTCACTGGAAAGGTTGGCGTTCAATTGACAGGTGGTTTGGGTGATTTGAATATCTGCTTTTTACGCTGTTCCACTACTGTGCTGTTTATGACATGTTTTATCATTGGATCATGACATGGTGTGCAGAGAAGGAATGATCTTACAAATTCTGTGTATTGGCCTGTGTAAGAAAACAATTACTCTACTCAACAACATAATTTCAAGTAGAATGGTGGAACCAGCTGGACGTAGAGGTTAAATGACAGCCTGCCACAAGATTATGTGCTGGCTCCACTACTTTTTGATATTTGTACAGCTGACTTAGGGCATTTATACACGACCCCTAAGCTCCGCGGCAAAGGGCTGCAAGCTCCGGACCTTAAAAATGTTTCCCCACCAGGTCCGGAGTTTGCAGACAATTAAGTGAGACCCCGCCCACCTAAGTGCGATCCAGCGCACCTTTCAAGTACCTGCTTTTGGGAGGTGAAAAATATTTGATGCGGAGAGTGCCTGAGCTCTCCTTGCTTCTTTTTGTTGTTTTTCTTTTGCCTCCGCCCCTTTAAGAGCAACCAGGAAGTAAGACCGGGGCTCGGAGCAAGCTTCCACACACGGGAGGTAAGGGTTTCTTCTTTTGTCCCTGTTTAAGGCTTTTTTCCCCTCCCTCCCCTCACGCAGACAGAACAAGGAAGTGCAGAGCGGGTGGGGACGGAGAAACAGCAACGAACCCTCAAGATCTCTGGTCCGAATTTAAGGGACCAGCGGATCTGAGGGGTTGTGTAAAAAGGCCCTTACCAAGCACTGCTGCAAAACTTTATATACAGTGATGATATCACTCTGATCAAACAATCCGAAGACTCTGATACCTTTGAAAAAGCCCTCAAAAATGATTTAAAGGAAATGGATTTTTAAAAAATGTGGTTGTATAATAACTTTAATTCTGCTCTCTTTAAACGTCCAAATATCTTTGCTTTTCTAACTTATTCAGACATCCCTCCTTTACCCCATCTGCCTGTCAGAACAAGCAATAGATGGGTAGAGAGTCTAGCACACACAGAGGCTGCTGGCTATGTTGAACGCCTTGGAGACCAGTTGAACAGATCCCAGACTAAGTGTCATTCTTCACTGCATCATCTTGCCTATAATGAACCTGTTGTGTTTTCTCTATGTAGTGATATGATTAAGACTGCCAGTTTAAAACCCAAGTGTATTGTACCATTAGCAAATTGTGCTTTGCTAATGCATGTTAAATTTTCTTTTTTGTTGCCATTTTTTCTTTTTCAACAGGAAGTTGGAAGCATCATTGGAAAGGTAATTTCTTAAATTAATGCATTTTAATATTTTTATATTCCATATGGGCACAGTTGCATGCATGGGAGAGAATTAGCAGTGGGACCATGTGCTTTTCTCTCTCCCCCTTCCATTCCAGCTTTTTTCCACATACACACAAAGCACATTGCACCCATACTGTGGTGCAGCAGCAGGCCATCCATCCATCCCTACTCTCCCTAAGTGTCCAGCAACAGGGTGGTTTAGACATCTGGCTTTAGAGCCAAAGATTGGGAGTTCAGTGCCCAACTGTGCCTCCTTGGGTCTGGACCTGATGGACAAGAGCAGTGGTTCCCAACCTTCCTAATGGCACAACCCTTTAATACAGTTCCTCATGTTGTGGTGACCCCATTGCCCTGCTTGGAAGAGGCCTCAGGCCACTGCTCAGGTGCCATAGAGAACTGCCCTCTACAGGCACCCTCAGCCAATCGCAGCCTCCGGTGCCATTGACTGACATCCCCTCCAACCTATCAAGCTGTAACTCACTCTTCCCCCCCCTTCCCCCCTTCAGGCCCAAGCCGTTTGCGACTTTATCTTCACTGGCTCATGGCGACCCCTGTGAAATGGCCGTTCGACCCCCAAAGGGGTCCCGACCCCCATACTGGGAACCACTGGACTATAGGGTCCATTCCAGCACTGCAGTTCTAAGGTTATTATTTTTATTAGAGATGGGCACAAAACCAATCTGGAACTTTAAAAAATTCCCTCAAACTGAGCCAGTTTGTGGGAATTTTTTAAAGTTCTTGATTTGTTTTTAGTTCCGAGCCAGTTAGTGGTTGATTTTGTGGGTATTTCAGGGAACCACACTTTCATGCAGTGAAGCAGAGCACCAAATCAGTGTGTTAAAATGCTTCAATTTATAGGCATGTTTTATGGACATACAGTGGTACCTCAACTTATGAATTTAATCCGTTCCGAAGGCATGTTCTTAAGTTGAACTACTTTAAGTCGAGGTACCTATCTTTAAAAAATTGAAAAAAATGAGTTAAAAAATGAAAAAATGAAAAAAATATTTGTAAGTTGAGCAGACCATATCTAAAATTAGTAAGGCGGCAGTTAAAATGCCAACCGTTTTCTGCTCTTAAGTTGAATTGCTCTTAAGTTGAGCTGCTCTTAAGTCAGGGTATCACTGTACTTGTTTTATGATAGGTCAGGCTCAAGGTCCCCTCTAAGGCACATGCAAGTGCTGGCACATACACCGTTGCCTCACTCCACACAGGACATTTCCTCCACCCCGATGCCCCATTCATGACCATTTATACTCCAGTTGCAAAAGAACCTTGGAGGGGAAGGTGCACACGTGCATGCACAGAACGGAGCCCCCCCACACACACCAGGGTCAAAAATTAGAGGGTCCTGTACGTTGGTCAGGCTACATATTTTTCTGCATCTATCATGCTGTAGTGCCCTTTCCAGTCTCTGTATCTGAGTCAGACTATAATAACAATAGCAATTGCAATTGCAATAGTGTGCAATCAAATCATTTCTGACTTATGGTGACCATTTTCAGGTGTTTCCAGATAGAGAATATTCAGAGAAGTAGTTTAACATTACCATTCCCTTCTTTTGGGGGGCACCCTGGCACAGTGCAGCTTGTCCAAGGCCACACAGGCTGGCTCTGTTCACAGGAGATACCATGAGGAATTGAACTAACACCTGGCAGCACAGCCAGATACCCCAAACCATTGAGCTATACAGCCAGCTTCAGGAAAAATTAATTGCATATAAATATATACCTTGTATTAAGTTACAAAATCAAATATATAAAGATAACATAGTAAATTAGTAAAAAGTGGTTTTGTTATACAAGACCTCCCATCCCACTGTATATATACTCTCTGAGTATGTATATTTACAAAACAGTATAGAAATCTTCCAGGAAGAACATATGTCTCTACATTTTGCAAACGGCAATGAATATTTTTGAGGAGAAGCTACTTATTATGCTTCTTCATATTTTTGTATTTTGGGTAGACAGTTTCAACACCCATTTAATCAAGGCCTGCTTCTTAGCAGCAGCAGCAGCAGCAGAAAACCATGTGTAGAAATAAGGGGAATGAACTTAAATTCCTGTCTGAGGCTCTGGGGAACCAAGATTCCAACTTTGTATAATCTATACTTCTGAACAGATTCTTACTATTATTAGAGGATAATCTGTCTAATATCTAGAAATGTGAATCCTTAAGGAATATTTCATTCTATGGAATGGTTGATTGTTTTCAGAAACCAGAATCTTATTGGCAACTCATGCCTGGTAAGGAAAAAGCATGCAAGTATTGTGAAAAAAAAAATGATATTCATTAACAAGGTCCTAGTTTGTTTGTAGACATTTGCCTAGTCACACAATTGGAATTGTTTCAGGAAAGAAACCGCACTTTTTTTTAATGAGTCCAATTTGCTGCAGCTACTTCCATCATTCCCCTTACAAGGTGTCAATCACCAATATGATTCTTCAGGCTGATATTAAGATGTCTGTTAAGATGTCTTGCTATCTGTTATAGCAGATAAGTCATTTTACTTATGTATCGGTAATCCCACTATATGAACTTTTATAATTATTGGACAAAGAATAATATGAAGGTGAAGATAACACAAAAAAAATGATTACATATCTGTTAAATTTGTTTTAGATGTGTTTTTAACAGTATTCTTTCTTGTTCTTTGTTTTGCATCTTTAGAAAGGGGAGACTGTGAAAAAGATGCGTGAGGAGGTGAGTCATTCAGGATGTTTGTTCATAGATACATTCTAACCAGAATAGCCTAGCCATATGTAGAAGAAGATGGAGCCAATCAACAAATACTGAATATGCCCACAATATATTTATTTGCATTGGCTTAAAGAATTGCAGATTTGACACACAGTACCTTCTCGGTCCACAAAGAAAAATATATTCTTGGGATAATATATGAACTCCTGAACAATTATATTTATTACAGAGGTGGTTGTATTAGATTAGTGCTGCATGTGTCAGGTAAGAAAGTTTCAAACCTTGAACATTTCCCTACGAGCCCTTTAAACCTTTATAGACATCTAAGGAAACATCAGAAACTTGTGATCAACACAGCTGCCATGGAAAGTATAACTAACACTATGAACCAGACGAAAATTTGCACCTTGTACAATTTACTCTCTTTTTGTGGATACCCACAAAATTCTTTCCCATGCAAGACAGATAAACTGAACAAGCATATGTAAGCAGATACATGTGTATCATATTTATCTATGGAATATCCAAACATTGTAACTACAGCACAATGAAATACAACAATGAGAGTTTAATAAGCTGAATGAAAAATAGAAGTACTGTACTCTAACCAAATAGAGTGGAGCCTTGTATAACAAGTGGTTTGTTTAACAGAACATCCGTTTAAAGGAAAACATTTCTGGAGATAGGGGGAAAATTGCTTAACAGAATCCCCTATGGGGCGAATCTGTACAACAGAAAAATGGTCACGATTAGGGATTAATCCATTTTCAATGCATTCCTATGGGAAATTTGTACATAAGAAAATTTGCTTAACAGAATTTCATTTGGAACGAATTAATTCCTATATACAAGGTGCGTGTGTGTGTTGTGTCGTTACAGTCGTGACCAACAATTTGTGACTCCATGTCCATGGCAGGGATACTGGAGTGGTTTGCCAGTTCCTACTCCATGCGCCTACAGCACCTGGTATTCCCTGGTGGTCCCCCCATCCAAGTACTAACCAGGGCCAATCCTGCTTAGCTTCCAAAATCAGGCGAGATCGGATGTGCTTATGGTAACAGGAATTAATTCCTATATACAAGGTAATAGGAATACAGTGAGGTACCACTGTATAATGTGATACAGTGGTACCTCAACTTACAAATTTAATCAATTTCGAATGCATGCTCTTAAGTTGAACTACTCTTAAATCGGAGTACCTATCTAAAAATTGAAAAATTGAAAAAAATAAGTTTAAAAAATGAAAAAATGAAAAAAATTATTTGTAAACAGACCATATCTAAAATTTGTAAGGTGGCAGTTAAAATGCCAACAGTTTTCTGCTCTTAAGTCGAATTGCTCTTAAGTTGAGCTGCTCGTAAGTTGGGGTACAACTGTACTTCAGAGTGTAATGGTATGACTTCAGCTAAAGTATTCCAAATACTGTACATATTAACAGAAAGTACTGTACTAGAAAAGAATATCACCTAACTTAGAAAATCTCTCAAGTCATATCTATGTAAGCATCTTAACAAATTAATAGAATAGAACAGAAGTCTGTGAAGATTCTCAGTCATCCAGGTGAGTTTATCTGGAAGTTGAGTCATGGCTACTGGACTTCTTTTCTGAGAGATAGAAACGTTTTGCTGTTCATCCAAACAGCTTCATCGGTCTGTTGAAGCTGTTTGAATGAACAGCGAAACGTTTCTATCTCTCAAAAAAGAAGTCCAGTAGCCATGAGTCAACTTCCAAATAGAACAGAAGCATTTACAAAACCACATCAGCATATTGTAAAAAATAAGTTATTTAGGAATAGGAATAGGACACACACATACACAACAGCAGAGTTTTCTCCCTTCTAACATTTATGTCCTATCATCCTTTGCTCCCTGTCTTGGTTATCTTTTCTGGCCATCATTTATACCCTTATCTCTCCTCCCTTCTTAACTGTCAAATTTCTTTTTTTGTCAAACCTATAACTATAGGGTCTTGATTCACCAGGGAAAAACTCATAATAGAAATGTCTACTGTGCTTATTGCTTCTGCTCTTATCATCCCTGTAAATCAGAATCTGGCAAGCTGCCACCATGATGATAAATGTTCTTAGTCTGACTAAAAGTTACAGTGTTTATGGATTCCACTGGGTTGAAACTGCCACCAGGGTCATATCAAAGGTCCAGTAAAACAAAGCAGAGAAAATCACCGCATCTCAAACATCACCAGCTTAGTCATATCAACTAATTACTATGTTCTACACCTTCAGTTCTCTCCTTAATTTAATTTGTAAATACACTGAACTGTCAGGTATGTTATGGTACAGTAACCTTTCTTCCAGATATGGAAGGAAAGCCCGTTGTTTTACAGTAACTTTTAGTAAACTGCTGTTTCAACTTCAATTTTAAAAGAAAGTGTTTGTTTTCAGGACTTCACCTTCTATACTCTCTTAATTACTGTAGCACTTTATACATATAAAATTTCACATTTTGACATGCAAGTTATGTATTGTGAGCTTCCTTTCTTTTGCAGAAACAGAAAATAAAACGAACCCCTCCAGGGGCAACAAAGGCAGTTACTTCATGTCCATTTTGTCTCTGTTAGTGTTGCGCTTAGGAGTGGTACAAAAAAAATGTTACTTCACATCATTCATACAACTACTGAAATTTGTCTCGACCGTGCCCCCAGAACTGCTGCTAAGCGTGACAATACTGTACCTGGTGCTGGGGTAGGGTTTTCCTTTGTCACACATTTGTTTCTGTTCCGAGACAAGACACTATGTAGTAACGACTGTCATGCAACAAAACATTCGTTTCTCTCAGAAAACTATGTCTTTTTTTATTTTGGCTTTTCAGAAGCAAAATATAAAAAAAAAAAATTAACCCCCCCCCCCAAAAAAAGGAAAAAGGAAGCTAGACAAATTCAGTGTTTGTCACGGTACAAGGCCGTGAGGTAACACTTGTCACAAGACAAGTTATCACAACCATGGGAACACTAGAAACACTGAAACAGGGACAAAACCACGTGATCACGACTAACGCTGTCATGGTACAAAACTAGTCGCAGAACAAAGAAGGATGTGAAGTAACCGCCAAATATGGTTTTGTTGCATCCAGCTTGATGGATCTCAAATAGAGGTGGGCCATTCATATTCACATCCTTATGATATGAATACAAATATTGGCACCACAGGTGTGAATGTGGCCAAGTATCTTTCCTCCTCTGAACTGGGCCAGCCATTTACTGGTCATTGCACTGCACATGTGGCCATCGTAATCTTCTCTGTGCCAATCATGGCAGCAACCTGACTGGCTCTTCCCCACCTCCTCACAACAGCTGACTCTTCCTCAACACAACAGGGGGCCTCTCCATCCCACCTCTGAAGTAAAGTGGTCAGCGTGGCAGGGAAGAGCTGGCAGGGCTGCTGTCTGTGACTGGTGTGGCAAAGATGACAACAGCCGTGCATGTTGTGTGGCAACCAGTAAGTTGTTACAGTAAGTGGATGTTGGATGCAACAAAATCATATCTGCTGTCCCCTGAAGGGGTTCCTTTTGATTCCTCTTTCTGTTAAAGGATCTGAATTAGAATGGCCCTTCTCTAATCACAAACTGTGCCATCTGCACAAAATTATGCTAGACAGACCATTTTAATTTTGTTGTTAAGAATAGACATTTTCTTAATCTAAGGTCAGATAGCAAGGGATTCATGATCACATGTAAGTAAGACAACAGCTTAGCATCATGATATTGGCTCAGAATCCACTATTAAGTGTATGATGGGGATAATTTAGCACCTGCAGCTTCTATACATGTGAAAAAGATTTGGGCTGATTCTTTTCTTGCAGAGTGGAGCACGAATTAATATCTCAGAGGGAAACTGTCCAGAGAGAATCGTGACCATCACTGGCCCCACTGATGCCATCTTCAAAGCATTTGCCATGATTGCATATAAATTTGAAGAGGTAAGAAAAATTGTTAGTAAATTTACAAGGTATTAATAGATTTGTAGTTCACTGAGGAAGGGCACCTATATCTCCGTAAAACTGCTGTGAAATTGTGCAGCAAACTAGAAGGAGGAATTATTGCTTTTAATCGTTGTAGAGAACACACAGGCTGAAACAGAGAAAACTGAGGTGTAAAAATATAGGACGGGAGACAGCTGGCTCAGCAGTAGTACTTGTGAAAAGGATCGAGGTGTCTTAGTTGATCACAAGCTCAACATGAGTCAATGGCTTACTGTTTAGCAACATAAGAAAATAGCACCATAAGAAATCAGCTCCATTCAAAGCTTGCTGATTTTAAATTCTTTAACATAAGTAAACAGCAAGTACTTAAATAATTATATGTGAAAAAACAGATATGAAGAAAATAAAGAAGAAATCAAATCAAATAAAAAAGAATATTTAAAAAAAAAAACGTTAAAATGAAACAAAACGAACTGAACCTTAAAATGAACCGAACCAAAAGGAATTGCCATTTTTTCAGTTTGTGCCCATCTCTAGTTACAACCATATTGAAAAATCAACATAAAACAACAGAATCCACCCCACAAGCAGCAATTAGACTTTTATATTATCTATGAAATAGATGGTAGACAGGCAGGGCCAGATTTATGTACAGTATAGGCTAAATAGGCGGAAGCCTAGGGCTTCTAAATCTAAGGGGGCCTCCACAGCCCTGCCCGCCCCCCAAGTGGGAAGTCTCTCCACTTCCAGAATTGCAAACCCAGGACCTCATGCGAGGGCAGGGTAACTCAGACCCAGCAACTATGAGACACAGGAAAGTTGGCTCTTTTTTGGCAGTTGGCTCTTTTACGTGGCTAGTATTCTTTTTCCGCAAAGTGCCAATACAGTAATTTCACCTGTATACAGGTGGCTGTGAAGGGGCAATGTCGGGTGCCCACAGAAAGGGCTCCGAGTGCCACCTTTGGCACCCGTGCCATAGGTTCGCCATCACTAACATATAGTATCATCTTACTGGCAGACAGCACCATTGTTGACAATGAAGACACTTAAATAGTTATAGATATTTTTATACCTCGGTTCAACCATCAATCCAAATGGAGAGTGCAGCCAAGAAATCAGAAGAAGAGTGAGATTCAGAATAGCAGTAATGAAGGAATTAGAAAAGATCACCACATGTAAAGATGTGCCGCGGTAGACCAAAACCCAATCACCATGTATGGGTTTACATAAAATGGTAGTGTGTGGAAGCACTTCCAAGAATGAATACTGTGCCGAATTATTCCATGCAAATGGCATTGAGAGATATCTTGCCTCTCTCTCCAACCTAGAGGTTGTCCTTAGGCATCCATAATGATAGCCATTGATGGCCTTGTTCTCCATGACCTTGTCCAATCCTTTCTTAAAGACGTCAAGGCTGACAGCTGTCGCTACTTCTTCTGGCAGGGAGTTCCACAGACCAGTGATCCTCTGGGTGAAAAAGTAGTTTCTCTTATTTGTTTGCGATCTAGCACCCCAATGTTTCACTTTACCTGGGACACATGTCAAACTGACAGGTTGGTAATTTCTGGGGTCACCTCTGGATGCTTTTTTGAAGATTGGTATTACATTCACTACCTTTCAGTCATCAAGCACAAGGCCTAATTTGAGGGAAAGATTATATACTGTATTTTGGCTAGGACATCAGCAATTTCATCTTTAAATTCCTTGAGAACTCATGGATGGATGCCATCTGTTCCTGGTGATTTGTGAGCATTTAGTTTAACAAGATATGCAAGGACCTCCTCCCTGGTTATTTCTATCTGGCCTAATTCTTCTGTTCCCTTCCCTATGAATACATGCATGTGGTCTCTGTCTTCTTCAGTGAATACTGAAGCAAAGAATTCATTGAGTCTCTCTGCAGTCTCTGTTTCCTCTGTAATGCCTTGCCTCCCATTGTCATCTAATAGTCCAATGGCCTTTCTAGTTGGGTTCTTCTTATTTCTAATGTAAGTCCTGTTATTTCTTTGAGAGTCTTTAGCTATACACTCATCAAAGCCTTGCTTTGCTTTCCTGATTGTTGCCTAGCATTTGTTCTGCCAGAATTGATGTTTCTGCCTGTTCCCCTCATTTAAACAAGCCTTCCATCTTCTAAATGAGATTTTCTTACTTTTGATCACTTCCCGAACAGCTCCTGTAAGCCACATTGGAGTCCTCTTGGACCTGGCAGTGCCCTTTTTCCTTTTGGGTATGCATTCCAATTGGGCCTCTCTTGTTGCTTTTCTAAACAGCCTCCATGCCTCTTGGAGTGTTTGGACTCCCTCAATTTCACCTTGTTTGCTTAATAGTGGACTTGCTGCAGGGATCTGGGATCAGTGACCCTTGGGGTCCCTTCCGGCTGTACAGTTCTAAGGCTTTGAGAAGCCATATATAGCTCTGGGCCAAATATTTTGGAAGGGAAACAAAGGGACATGGCCTCTGTTTAACTCTTTGTACATGACCACAAAGGAATGGCACTCAAATTCAAACAAGAGCATATGTCAGAAGGACTTCTGGTTTAGGAAAAAGTAGACATTTTAGTGAAGGTTGAACTGGAACTGATTTTTGAAAAGATGGTTTGTAATAAAGCAGAAAACCGGTATGGTCATATGTGAGTCATATACTGAAAACATAAGCCGGGACCTTCTCAAATACCACAATATGTACATTCAAAGGAGAGAACACTGAAAGAAAACACAGGACAGATATGGAGCAAATTCATATACAGTAGGACCCCGGTATCTGCTGGGAATCGGTTCCAGGCCTTCCCGTGGAAAACAAAAACCGTGGATAAGAGAAAACACCAACCCCCCCAAAAAAACTTCTGTATATGGTCAGGATCATACTAGTGTTTGTGCACACTTTTAATAACTTAACAAAGCTAATTAGAGCCAATTGATGAGGTATTAGGGCATATCTCTGTTGCACAGTCAGATCCATGATCAGGTACGTGACCCAAAATAGGCCCTAGCACCTTGTCAATGAACTAATAGTAAGTTATAACAGTCTTCAACAGCAGTAGGATTCTGCAATGTAGCATTATACCAAATTGGTAAGTGCTTAATAATAGTGTGCCATCACACCAATTTTGACTTATGGCAACCATTTTGAAGATGTTCTAGGTAGAAAATTCCCATAATTTGTTTAACCTTCCCTTCTTTAGGGGGCATTCTAGGACTGTGCAGCTTGCCCAAGGCTAGAAAGGCTGGCACTTCTTGCATGCATCGTGTGGAATTGAAATCTGGCTCCATAGCAAGATGCATAACTCACTGACCTGTCTGTGGTTAATACAGTATATGCATTGAATTGTAATTGTAAATCTGCCTACAGTGGAATTCCATCCTTCCTCCTCTCCTTCCTTTTAGGATATCATCAACTCTATGAGCAACAGCACAGCTACCAGTAAGCCGCCCGTAACGCTAAGGTTGGTTGTGCCAGCTAGTCAATGTGGGTCACTGATTGGCAAAGGAGGCTCCAAGATTAAGGAAATCAGAGAGGTAAGGCTGCATTTTTTTACTGATTTATGAATATTTATAAACTGGTTTTAAGTTTCAAATAAGATTCCAACAAGTTACAACTAGAGATGGGCACGAAATGAACTTTTGGTTCATTTCATTATTCATTATTTGTTTCGTTATTTAACAAAATGAATAATGAACTGCCCTCTCTAAGAGAAACAAAATGAAACAACACGGAAATTTCCGGTTCGGTTCAATTCGGTTTGCTGGTGTCTACTACCTGGTGCTCCTGCTGGTCATTAACCGTTAGGGACTTTTAACTCCCCCCCAAAAAAAATCAAATCAAACAAAAAAGGATATTTCAAAAAAATCATTAAAATGAAACAAAACGAACTGAACCTTAAAATGAACCAAACCAAAACGAATTGCCATTTTTTCTGTTTGTGCCCATCTCTAGTTACAACAATATTGAAAAATCAACATAAAACAGTAGCATCCACCCCACAAGCAGCAATTAGACTTTTATATTATCCATGAAATAGATGGTAGACAAGCAGGGCCGGATTTATGTACAGCATAGGCTAAATAGGCGGAAGCCTAGAGCTTCTAAATCTAAGGGGGCCTCCACAGCCCTACCCGCCCCCGAAGTGGGAAGTTTCTCCTCTTCCAGAATTCCAAACCCAAGACCTCATGCAAGGGCAGGGTAACAGACCCAGCAACTATGAGACACAGGGAAGTTGGCTCTTTTTTGGCAGTTGGCTCTTTTAAGCGGCTAGTATTTATTGTTGGATGGAATTATTAGAGGGGAAATTATAGTTAATTATTAACCTATGTTGGGTTGGTTTTTTGCATCATTTTGAAGCCTCCTAACTGCAAGTGTCTTGGAGAAAATTGTTTTGAATCCTTTTGGCAATTGTGGGAGTTTATAAACTTTTAAAAATGTTTAGATTGGAAAGTTTGTTTGTTTGTTTGTTTGTTTGTTATACAATTTATATGCCTCCCAGTACCCAAAGGTCTCTGGGTGGCTCACAGTCAAAGCAATTAAAACAATTAAAACGTTAAAATACCAATAAATAATTAAAATGATAAAATATTTAAATACAACTACAATACAGTAAAAATTGCCATCAGGACTCACAATCTTTGTTATATCAGTTAAAAAACTTCCAGAACAGGAAGGTTTTTGTCTGGCACCAAAATGACATCAATGTTGACGCCAGGCGGGTCTCACTTGGGAGGGCATTCCATAGTCTGGGGGCAACTGCCAAAAAGGCCCTATACCTGCAAGCCCTCCCTTTCACCTCCTTGAGGGACAGCTCTTTCAGGAGGGCCCCCTGGTTGGATCTTAATTGCCTGGTAGGTTTATATGGAAGGAGGCGGTCCTTCAGGTTATCTAGGTCCTAAGCCATTTAGGGCTTTATATGTCAAAACAAGCACTTTGAATTAGGCTCGGGGAACAATTGGTAAGCAATGCAGGTTGTACAGAATCAAAGTGATGTGATTCCTGGCAGCCCCTCCACAAACCAGCTGCATTGCATGATTCTGAACTAGTTGCAGTCTTCAAAAGCTGCCCCATGTTGTGCTATAGGGTTGGCTTGTTGGATGTGACTAGACATGGGTGTTTCATTACAGAAAGGGTTCAGTTCCAAAACAAAACACGGCAGTACACCTACTATTTGGAAACGGGAGCCACCCTCCAAAATGAATTCAACCACTGACTTACCTTCCTTTGGGTCGTATGGGGAGAAACTCCAAAGAGGAAGTCATCCAGGAGGGACAGGCATCATCCCGCCTCTCTGTCTGATTGGCCAGCATCATGGAGAAGCAAAGATGATGTCGCAGCCTGCTTCCTCATTGGAGTTTAACCCCGCACAAGCCCAAAACCAAGGTAAGAGATTGGCTGCTTGTGTGTCTGAGGCTTCTGAGCACCACATGGTCTTGCGTAGGTTGCTTTGGAACCGGTAGGTTCCAAAACCAATTGCCCATCCCTAGCTGCCAGTAAGATCGCCCCACTTCAAGGCCTAGCCAAGACATTCCACTCCATCTGTAGCTTCTGAGCCATCTGAAAGGATTATCGACCCAGCTGTTGGTCACTAGAGCCTAGATCACAATGGCCAGCTTTATCTCTCTTCAAGAGTGCCTGAAGCTGACCTTTTACTACTTTCGATAAGCCTTTTGATCCTGAATCAAGGCCTGAACCCAGATCTAGATAATCACTATCACTTCAGAGAGTGTGTAACCATAAGCTTGTCCTTGTCAATCCTTGGGTTCATCGCCCCCAGCCCTCAACAGTTCCTGGCTCTGAGGACTACTACGCCTCATGGCAGCCTCTTTGCCAGAAGGAACTGGTTGTCACTGGGTATTAGTTCTCTCTCAGCAACATTGGGCCCAGGGTGGGTTTCTTCAGAACTGACTGTGCCACTGCCTCCTTAAAGGCACCAAGGACCCATTCCCACACTACTGCTTGTGAGCAAAAAAGTAAGATTTCAAGGAGGGACAATGGCAAGATAGATTTTACTGTATGCAGAACCATTCACCGCTGTTATGACAGCATAAGATCCAGAGCTAAGAACTGTTGAGAAAACAATCTTCGTGAAAGCGTATGGCTGCATTCAAAAAAGAGCTGGGGGAAATTTATATGCAAATTTGATTAAATGGAAATCTGCCTTAAACAATCTTATTTATTAAGCCATCGTAAACCAAATGCCATTGTGCAGACATTAATTCCATTTTGGTAGCTAAGCAGGCAATGTAGAACACACACTCTGAAATGTAATTAATTACAGAGCTTCATTTTAAGTAGTTTCTGCCCCAATTTTGGGTAAAATATGTATAGTGAAGGCATAAATGCTTACATATGTATCATGCAAGCAGCTGTATTTCCCATCTCATTGCAAGGCAAATAATTCTAATAAACTCTCTGTATTTTCTGTGCAACCATAAAAGGGCTTTCAGGGTAAGCAAGATATTTCAGGAATGGTTTTAAAAGTATGCCAACCACCCTAGGTGACTTTTCCATGGCCAAGTAGGCATTCAAACCCTGTTGTCTCCATGCAATAAATATATCAAGCAAACAGCAGCAAGCCAAGTGTTCTGCTTATATACCTTCCCATAATGTTTAAAACACTCTCTGGGCAGTTTAAATTTAAGTTATGCAGGCTACACATGGTCTTCCCCACCCTCTCCAAAAGCCAGGTATCATTTAACCAACCTTAGAAGGACAGAATGCTGAATCAACCATGAGCTGGCTGCCTGAATTTGAACCCTGGGTCATGAGCACAGTTATAACTTTGATATAGCATTTTAATCACTGTGCCATGAGGCTTAAAACTGATATAATCCATCAATGAGTTTAAATAATTCCAGCAATAAATAACTGTAATTAATGGAAGGTGCCCCCCCCACCAGATACTTAGTACAGTGGGACCCCAATATCCACTGGGGATTGGTTCAAAGCCTTCCCATGGATAATGAAAACCATGGAGAAGAGAGAACACCAAAATGTTTCCCCAAAACTGATGTTTTCTGATAGTAACTTGCTTTACAGCTGCTGTTTTGCAACAGTAGCTTGCTTTACAGCTGCTCTTTGTGACAGTAGCTTGCTTTGCGGCTGCTGAATTATTTATTTATTTATCCTCTGCCAACCATGGATAACTGAATCAGTGGATAATGAATCAGTGGATACGGGGGTCCTACCGTAATTGGAGTTTAAATAGTGACTGACTAGCAGATGGGTTTTTGCTTCTCATTCCACATCATGTTTGTGGAATGAGATTTTTTTTTTACTTGCCTGCAGCTGTTCTCCTATTTTTACTTGGTTTTTTATTCTCTCTGTTTCTTCCTCCCTTTTACCAGTCAACAGGTGCTCAGGTTCAAGTGGCGGGGGACATGCTGCCAAACTCGACAGAGAGGGCAGTGACCATCTCAGGGACCCCCGATGCAATTATCCAGTGTGTCAAACAGATCTGTGTGGTGATGCTGGAGGTACAGTCTGTAACAATGGGGGTAAAGTATACAGGAAAATAAAGTAACTGAAAATTCTGCTATATATAATGCTATAAAATTCCGCTGCTATATGTCTGAAGAAGTGGACGTGTAGTCCACGAAACATTCCATTGAAATATGAAAGTTAGTCTTTAAGGTGCCATATGTTTTGTGTCTTTTGTTTTGTTTTGATTTTCTTTTATTTTGCCTGGAATTCTTGAAAATTCTGATAATCTGCATTTCTTGTAATTCCAAACTGGATCATTGTCTGGTATGTTTAAAATTCTAACGACCTAAAGTATTCTGATTATCGTGGTTTTTAGGCAGGTAAGCTTTGTATACCACAAGTAAGGTAATTCTAAGGAAACTTGAATTAATATAACAATCCATAATATATAGGATTGTTAGTGACAGGGTGAAGAAAATCTGAGGGTGACGGGTGTGGTTTCATCAGATCATTACCCGCTGAAATTCAGTCTGGCAGTGGCAACCTCTCCTCATGGGGAGAGGGGACCAATTAGGATGGTCCATACACATAAATTACTGGATCCTGTTCATTTCTAGGATGCCTTGGGTGGGTTTCCAGATGAGCTGGTCTGTATTGGTGTCAAAGCCCAGGTTGCTGAATGGAATTCTATGACAACCAGGGCAGTGACTCCATTACTCCTGAATGCCCTCTCCATATGAGGGCCTGCTCTTCTCCATAGTTTACTACAAATAAAGATGTGGTCGTGTTAAAGTGACTATATGAAATATGTGTTGGAACAAATAATTACATTCTTCAGAAAGCAAGAATAACCGATAAGTAGGAGGCACTATTGCAGTGGTTCCCAATTTTGGGTCTCCAGAGGCTGTTAGCCTACAACTCACAGAAATCTTGGATGACTCCGCTAATAGTGAAAGCTTTGGAGAATTTAATCCATGAACGCCAGGAGACCCAAGGTTGAGGACAGCTGCACTGGTGGACAAATGGACGGATGAGGACATCATTTCTATTATTTTGATTGATTTTTATCTCTATACATCACATTTATTCAGCACTAAAGCTTACTGTATTTTTGATATTATGTTTCAAAGTTTCCTTCTGCTGTCTCTATCTGTGTGTCTGTGAAGAAAAAAAATAATTTCAAGTCACATTTTTATCAGTCATTCGCTCTGAGAAATGTTTGCTCCTATTTTGATTCGGGAAGTCAACTGCTTTCAAAAACTGCATGGGATTTAATTCATTTATGCCCCACCGACTCAGCTCAGTTTATTTTCACTGCTAGAACTGGAACTCATTCACAAACCTTCTGCCCTCAGCTGTCTTGATTGTGAACCTTAATTTTGTTTGCAGGGGGGGTGTTGGGGGAAGGAGATTTGTTGTTTCTGTTATTAAACCATTGGCAGTCAAAACACTTGGCTGCTGCAAGGTCACCTGGACATCTATTAATCTGATAGTAGTTTAGTTTGATTGTTGTGCACATGATATCATTAAGAAATGATAACACATAATCTGAAAGCTTCCATTGGAAGAAGCGGGTGGAGCAAAATGACATTTTGGATGTAAAACCATTTACAACTTTAGATACCAGGGAGCTCTCCTCACTCCTGTAATATGCTTTGCACTGGGATATCCCATTAGGAATCTCTCTCTCTGTCTCTCTCGTTCTCTCTCTCTCTGTCTCTCTCATTTCACTCCTATTGAAGCTTCTAAGCCTCGCAGTGGTGCCCAAGTGTTGAGGTTGTTGTAAATAACAGGTAATTATAAATAAAAAGTAATTGAAATAGTGTGGCAGTGTTTTGAATTCTCAACTACAATAGATATTAATGTGATATTAACTGCAGAATTGACTTTTCTCTGCCTAATCATGATCTAGCTCCTCTTGTTGCTTGTGTGGACGTGGAGTGCTGTCCGTTGACAGCTGGCACCGCAGGTTGCTAAATGTGCCGTGCGGTTTCATCTTCTGGTTCCTTTCTAACTCTCTTCTTGCTGATGTTTCAGGAAATGCGGTCTAATGGTCTCTCTCCCTCTCCTTGTCCCTTCTCCTAGTCCCCACCGAAAGGTGCCACCATTCCCTATCGCCCAAAGCCCGCCTCCACCCCTGTCATTTTTGCAGGTGGTCAGGTAAGAGCCGACCCACTTGCTGCCTCCACTGCCAACCTCAGCCTTTTACTGCAGCACCAGCCGCTGCCCGTTAGTGCACTCAGGTTTTCTTGCCTTTTTCACTTGCATGGTCTCATCCCATTCATGTTGCACCGAAGCAAATGGACTCAAAGCTCTTTCTGTGCAGAAAAGCTGAAGGCAAGGCAAAGCGGCTTCCTTCATGTGATAAACATCATGAAACACCACATACCATAGCTTAAATCTAACAGTTGACAGATGGCCCCAAACAGAACATAAAAGAGAGAAGGCATCTTCCTACTCAAGCCATTGCATACAGCTTGCAGGCCATCCATTTCTGACTATATGATTTGAATTGCCGCATGTATTTGAGTACTATGGACTGATTTTTTTGAACCATCTGAATGCAGTGGCGGTGAATCTTCAGCACTCCGGATGTGTTGGACCACAACTCCCACAGTCCCTTGTCGTTGGCAGTCTAGGCTCGGAATTCTGGGCATTGTGGTCCAAAACATCTGGAGTGCTGAGGGTTCGCCACCACTGGAATAGAGTAGGTATGAATAAAATACAATAACAATGAATTGATAGCTCAGTTTTAGTTACCGACTGTAGCCAGATTATAGCAGCAGTGCTCAGAACAAAAATGGGAATTGACCGTGTGATTATAGCAACGTTTCCTCTGATTTTTAGCCCTGTTGGATGGGGCTCTGCCCCTGATGTGGGCAGCTGTGCAGGGGGAGGCAGAATTGCATGTGCATGCACAGGTGCACACCTTATAGGGAACTTTGGATTACAGCTTATATACATTAGATTCCATGCACGTAAATCTACTTAAACATGGCCTACCTCCAACATTCATAAAAACCATTATTATCATGCCATCAAGTCATTTCTGACTTACAGTGACCCTTTTCCAGGTAGGGAATATTCAGAATGGGAGCCTCCTGGGACTGTGCAGCTTGCCTAAGGCTGACTCTACTCAGAGGAATCCCAGTGGGGAACTGAACTCCCAGCAGGATGTAACTATCTATAATCAGTGAGATATTGGTGTTTAGTTGTATCTACTCCTGAAATTCCAATAACATGTATTATGCTTGTCTAAGTAAATTCACATTTAAATTCTTTTTCTAGATTTTCCAGTTCACAGGAATTTTTTTCTTACCCGATGTTGACGTTTAATCCACAATGCATAGATACAGTAACTCCCTACCTATAGTGTTGATTAGGGACCCGACTCAACCCGTGATAACTGAAAATCCACGATATACGGATACAGGTCAGGTTGGGCTTGGGAGGCCTGTCTGGGGGCTCTTGTACTTATCCACCACCTGGTGCTGCCCTGAATGGGCCTGCGAGGGCCTTCCTGGGCCGTCAGAGGCTCAAAAAGGGCTTCCCCATGAACCGGAAGTGACTTCCAGAAAACAGGAAGTCCGAAGTGCCAAACCTGAGGTAAATACAGGAGGCGTGAAACAGGCCTTACCAGCTTACCCCAGGGGTCTTTTTTCTTCATTTACTGTGGTCCGGCAATATAGCGGGACCACAGTATTTGAACCATGAAAGGGTGGGGGTTACTGTATTCATAATACATTCATACCAATGTTACAAATAGTAAAAAAAAACACAAACATATTTGATACAAGCTGAACATAAATGTAGCTCTGTACGTCTGGGTCACCTGACAGAATTTTCAGTCAGTTTCACCTCTCTGACTGTGTCATCTCTTTGGATTTTCCCGGAAAGTGTTGTGCTGCATAGTGGTGTATCACATTTATTATTATTCTTTAAAACAATCAATTGGTGTTCAGGGAACAAAAATGTGATACTTCTAAAATGTGTTTCCACCCTGCAAAAATATTTCTTTAGTAGAATTTCTTTCAAATTCCAACTAGGTAAAAGAGCTTTGAGTCCAATTGTGCTTCTCAAAAGAGAGAGTAAGACAGAAGGAACTTTGTTAAATCTTAATACATAAAATATTTATGGCCGACATACAGTATAAGGCATTTTAACAACAGAAGGGAAAGATTGGGGATCTCTAATAATAGATTGCAGATCTATTATGAACCATCAGTATAATACCAGTGGGGATTAGACATGGGCACGGAGCGGCAAAATTTTCGTTTCCGTTACCGTTTGTCGTTTCCATTATGTAACGAAACGACAAACGAAAATTGTGCTGAAAATGCAACAAAACCAACAGAACCACAGAAATTGTGGTCGTTACGTTTCATTTCCGTTAATGGTGACACGCAATGAAATGAGCTGTTTTAAATGTTAAAAAACGCCCTGGACATCCATAAAAACACAGCGATAATTATTTATACTGTCTGATAATACCTACCAGGGGGGTTGGGGTCCTTAAAACGTTTGTTTTTGTCTTCTCCCATTGTGATGTATTTTTCTTTTCCCTTTAAAATGGATGTTGCCACCAGCCACAAAATGGAGGCAAGCCATGTGATGGGATCATGTTCAACCAATAGCATGCCCAGGTTGCAGACTGGGCGGGCAGGTCTGGCAGCCACAGAGGACATAAAAAGCTCTGGCAGCTCCCATCTTCCTTGATGATTAATACTAGCAGGGAAGAGGACAAAGGACAGATGGGAATATTGATTTGAAATGGAGGACCATTTGGATGGATTATACATTTACCTTTCTATGAGGTAGGCTTTCAAAATCTTCTAAGTTTATTACCAAGTCAGGCTCAGATAAACTTTACTAGTGCTATCCTTGTCACAATGACTGAATCAGATGCTTTATGTAGGACAGTTTTAAGTAGAAAGTGCTACATTTTATGTTACCAGAGGAAGGTTGATCTGCCAGAGAATCTAGAACCTGTTTCTGCATTGCAGTTGGCTGCCACTTTAACTATCATAGCTCTATTCAAATCTGTAGTTTAAAGAGTTGTCTGCTAGCTATGGAATTCTAGTGTTGAGGTTAAGGGAGTGCACTGGAGGTCTCTCCCACAGAATTCTAAGTACCTTACCAAACCAAATGCCCCAAGGTTCCTAAGGATGGAATCTTGAATAGATAAAATATGTTGATCTATTTATGTGCAGCACAGAAATACAGAATTTAGAGGGAAGCATTAGACTGAATTCCTATGTATCAGGATAAGACTGCATTAGAGACGGGCACAAAATGCCAAAATGGCATTTTGTTTTGTTATTTGTTGCCCTGGCCCCTGTTTGTTTCATTTAATACGAAACATTTTTTAAAAAAAAATCATTTTGTATTTTATTTGTTTCATTTTTCTTTTTAAACTTTTTGTTTCATTTTTTCTGGCAGGGTGTGGCTGAGGGACACATTTATTTGGGGGGGGGTTATTATTTTAAATAGTCCCCAATGTGGGGCTTTTCTTTGCTTTTTTTTAAAGCTAAGAAGCACTGGCTTGGGGCCAGCGCTTCCCAGCTGAGAGGTGCTAGTGCCTCTGTTGTTGTTTTTTATTTCCCCCCTGGCCTGGCCCAGGAGGAAAAGGTACACCAGAACAAAAAACAAAGCAAACAAAATGGGGATTTCCATTTCATTTTATTTCGCTTTTCTTTGATGGGTCCCTTCATTATTTGTTTTGTTCCCTAAAAAAATTAATAACGAATAACGAAACAAATAAAACATTCATTTCATGCCCATCTCTAGACTGCATATTAAATTTACAAAAATAAAAGGAATGTGTAGTGAAAAACAAGAAAGATAGGTGGATGAGTGTGAGATATACGTAATGTAAATACATTTGTTTTCAAACTCAAGTGCCACTCCATTTCAACCTCTAGCCCTGACTTGAGGATTTGTTCTTCCCCAAATACTGAAATCGAATTCAGATTTTCAGATGGTAAGATTATTACACTCCTTTGCTGTCCTTACTCTCTCTTTACAAGTAGTTTTCCATTCTGATCCCATTTATGCTGAAATTGTGCTAAAGTCATTTTAATTTAAAAGACTTCCTTTCAAAATAAGATGTTTGTTCGGCAGAAAGAGATTTGTGTGTGTGCGTGGTTTATATGGTGCTACATATTTATGTTATTTTCATGAAGTAGGAAAAAGGTTTAACATTTAGAAACATTTAGAAACATTAGAAGGATATAAAAGATGACACTCCATTACATAACAAGTTACTTCTGATCTTCAATGAAACAGAGTCTGGTTATTCATAAGAATCAGAGTACAGTTTCGTACTATCTTCAACAATGATAGCTTAGGCTTTTGAGCTTTGTTGTCCACAAAGGAGAAAAGAATCAAGTAAAATAGGCAAATATGTGAAACATGTCCATGTTGGATATTTGCTGCCAAATTGTGTTGTTACCCAGATTATGGGAATAACGAGTGCAAATCTCTAGGGAATGTGTATAATTTCACACACCTCAACAATTGGAGTAAGAGTGATCCCTGACAGTGATTGGGAGTATAAAATGAGAATAGCATTGGTGTGCAACTGCCTGATTCAATGTTGCACATTTTGTTCCACATCCCCACACGTTTATGTGTGAGTGAACTTCAGTAGCAGTGTATCTAAGAGTATAGTCTGTGTGGGCTGATGATATGATGGGAAGTGTCTGATTTGGAAGTGGACGTAGGAAAACAAAGTCCCGTGTGTTATCGCTTAGGGATGGTTTTTGGAAACAAAACAGTTTCTGTCTGTTTACTCATATTTGTAATAAGAATAGCCATAACAATTGAAAAAGAATGAAAGGATATTCTACATGTTGTCAGAAAATCGATATCCCAGTAGAATCGATGACCTGTTGGTTACACCTTACACATGCCCTGGGAGACTTGCCTGTTCAGTAAACTGTCCGGTTTACAAACAGTATAGCTAGATTTGGGGGGTGGGGGGGGGGTCAGGCAGCCACCATTTTGTGTGGGAGTCTGGCATCATGTATTACATAATGGAGCACAAAAAATGTGACCTCTGCCAAACTCATAGCAAGCCTTCATCTCCACCCCCTCCAGTTCTGGTGAAAACTGGATTTGGGACATCTAAGTTACAGCCACCACAACACTCCCCCCGCCGCCGCCAGGAAAGTGCTCCATAGCAGCTGGCTTGGGGAAAATTAAATGAGATGGTTCATGCAAGGAAACTTGAGAGATGGGGTGGATTCAGGAGCAAACAGAAAGTGGGCAGGACACATGGACTAGCTATCTCAGCATCCTCTTTTCACGACATCTGCTGCAAAAGTGAAACCATCAGCTGAGATGCCCAGGGTGTGGCTCCTCTAACCGGCTGGCCGGGACCAGTGCAGCCGAAAACAAAATTCCCCTGAACAGACCAAAGCAAACCGTGAAATGGCTCAATCTGTGGGGTGTTGTTTTGTGGTTCATTTTGTACCCATCTCTAATCACAAAGAGAGCTAGACCTCTCTAGCAGAGAAGTCTATGTACATCACCAAAGTAAGGTCCTAAGTTACCTCATAATGGATCCCCATATATTGGGAAACTATAGGGAAAGGAAGGCATGCTGTCTCTTGCATAGACGTTGGAAGGGACCTATAAGGTCATTGACCTCAACCCCTTGTCCAAGGCAGGGAGACAAATCAAAGGATATCAGCCAAGTATCTTGAAAAGTATGGCCATCCACTGCAAGACTAATGAACGTAGCCATTTCTACCTAGAATGAGCACTTCTTGGAATTTACAAAAACTAAAATATAAGTACTTGTAAGTGTTCCTGGCACTCTCTTCCAGTCTCTGACTGTATATGAGCTCATTTAGGAGCAGGTACAAGGCCCATCATTCCAGGGAGGGCAGAAAACACCATAGCAGGACTCAAGGATTAACTGAAAATGATGTGGCTATCTCACAGAAGCACCGTTCTGTTAACCTTCAGTTTTCTAATCAGTGACTTAGAGAGAGAACATTGAGGTGCCTACAAGATGAGGGATGAAATACGGGCTAAACCCGTTTATTGAGTAAATTGAATAATGATAAATTGCCTGCTGTCAAATGGATTCCATGGTATGGCAACCTCTCTTAGGGTTTTCTAGGATAAAGTATACTGAGGTAGCTTACCATTGCTGAAAAGACTCTGAGACCATGTAGCTCACCCAAGGTTACACAGGCTGGCTGTTCTCCCAGAATCATGGGCTGTTCTCAACCCATGGCGCTGCAGCTAGGTGTTCCAAATCACGAAGTCACACTACATGGTGTACCTATGCAGAACTACAGCTCCCAGAATGCTCTAGGCAACATGGTCATGAGACACAGGTCTATGAAATTTTACTAAATAGCATTTTTGAGAAATGCTCTATAACAGGCAGATACAATATGCACATATTGTCTCAAAGACACCATTGTGTGCTTTTTCCTAAATCAGGGCAGTCACTGGAATATGCTTATTTTTATAGACATCTGAAAAGTTAGGAATTTGCCAATTTTCTTCAATTAACTTGGTTCTAATCTTCTTGTACATGTGTCAAATCTGTCAAACAATCAAGGGAATAGTTCTATTCACCTATGATGATTTCACTACAATGCCTTATATTCCTGATTTAATTCTTATTCCTTAGCTTGATGAAATTGATATATTTAAAGCAGGCACACAAAATCTGTGGCCCACAAAATCAGCATTGCTCAGATGATTAGAGATGGGCTTTTCATTTCAGAAGTGGTCAGCTTCTGAAATGAAAAGCGGGAGGCCAGCTGGCATTCGGAACCGGAGGAACACAACCAACCAATCCCTTACCTTGCTCTGGGCTCGCGCAGGGCTAAACTCCAAAGAGAAGGAAGCTTCTGGCGTCATCTTTCCTTCTCCCTGGCACATGCCAATCAGGAGCTGTGCAGGGAAATGCATCATCCCGCCTCCCTGTCTGAATGGCCAGTGCCAGGGAGAAGGATAGATGACGTGTTGGAGGCTTCTTCCTCATTGGAGTTTAGCCCAGCACGACCCAAGCGCAATGTAAGGGATTGGTTGATTGTGTTCCTCTGGTTCTGAATGCCAGCTAGACTCCCTCGTTTCATTTCGGAAGCTGACCACTTCTGAAACTATAAGCCCATCTCTATCTCATACAGTGAGTCAAGCTGGACGGGATCTAAGGGCTGTAGAAACTGATTTCCTATCAAGGAAGGAAATCCATGGCCAAGGTCGATCAATGAAGAACCATACACCATATTCTGAGGTGGTCCACTCCATTTCCAAACAACTCTCCCATGTGTTTCTGCCTACTTCAGACATATCTTTACTGTATGCTTGGAACTGCAATGACAGTATTGCAAGTTAGATAGTATGCTGCATCTGTTTATTACAGAACTTGTGAAGGTCAATAATAGAGTCCCCACCCTGGAACACTAATAAGCTATGTACCTTTAGTTCTGTATGCATATGCTCCTACCAGGTTCATACGTAGCATTCTTAGAGTATGTATATTCCAGTTTATGGCACCACACTGAATATAAACTGCATGTATACAAAGGAGCATCAACAAGTAGCTAATATTTGTATTTGTTTATGAATTTGTTTGAAAGTCAGGGCTTGGAAATGTAAGAGTGCATTGTCTCATATCAAGTTTATGAAATCTTATATTAGGTGGATATATTTTATAAATAATAGACAAAGCATTTCTTATATGTGTCTGAATCATCTAAAAGAATGGATGGTCTTAATATACTAGTAGAGATGGGCACGACTCAGGAAAAAAAATTCGTTTTCGTTTTCGTTTTCGGCTAGGGTCCGTTTCGTTTCGTTTCCGTTTTCGTGAGCTAATTTCAAAATTTTTCGTTTTCGTTTCGCTACGTAACAAAAACGAAAACAAAAACGAAAATTTTTTCGTTTCTTCCCATTTAGCTCCATTAAGTGTTTTTCCAGTAACGAAAAACGAAAATTGGCTCGAAATTAGTCGTTTCGTTTCCGTTTTCGGTCCAGTTCTGAGCCGTTTTTCGTTTTCGTTTCGTTACGTAACAAAAACGAAAAAATGAAAACGAAAATGAAAATTGCGCTAAGTCATGCCCATCTCTATATACTAGTGTCAGGTACATTAATGATGATTTTAACAACACCAAAGGAACGTTGCAAGCTTTGCAAGTGCTATGAAATTGTTGGCCACTACATAAAGTCTTAAATTCTTTCTTCTTCTTCTTCTTTTGCAGGCCTATACAATTCAAGGACAATATGCTATCCCACACCCAGATGTGAGTTTTACTTTCATTATCTGCATAAGAAGTGTGCTTTCTTATGTCACCTGCATGCTACTTTCAAATATGACTAATATTAATATTAAAACATTAATATTAATACTGTTTTTCACAAATTGGTTGTGTGTAGTATTGGTAATAGCCTTTAACCTATGAGCACTGAACTATATTTTAATGAGGACTTGGCCTGTTGTCAATTGACTTGAATTATTCTGTGCTATCCCTTTGCCAAGCTTACGTATATCTGTCTGCCTGCCTGTCTATCAGCCTGTGCATTTTGTGCCTCACATAGTAATCATTAAAAAGCACCCCTTCTACCTTTCCTATAGAAATTGCTGATAATCCAATACACCACCCTAATTTATACATATTGTAAATCATTTTGCTATAACTATATCCAGAATCTTTACATATTGTGTGCCTCTCTCATACTTATGAAGATGCATCAACAGGTTGTTTGGCTGTACTCTATGTAGGCTCATTCATAATGGAAAAGATGGCCAAATGGTTTGTGCTGCTGGAACCATTCCCATGGAAGTGTTTCGAGAAATAACATATTTTTAAATTGGTGATCAAAATTCCGTTCCTGGCAGTCTAAGTGGGGGGGGGGTGTGGAGAGGTGGAAAGGAACATACTGTACCTGTTTTATGTTTTTACCAAACATTGGTTTTAATGTAAAAGGAAATATATAATTTTTAGAGATGGGCACAAACGGCCAAACTGGTGGTTCGTGCCAGTTCATTTCTTGGCTAAGCGGGTGTTCAGACTTCCCAGCCCCACCTCCTCCTGCAGGCACCCTAATCAGAGGCCTCACCCTGGCTTCCGTGCTCCACCTCCTTCAGGAACTGCCTCTGAATGGGTGCCCATTTCTTGTAACGTTATTTGTATGTGTACGCTAATAAGTATATTTAGTGCAATCTGTCTTCTCTTGTAAAATCAAACATCCATTATAAAGTAAATTTGTATCTGGATAATGCCACTCTAGGTTACAGTTTGAAATTCACTTAGATTTTATTTTATTTTAAATTCTTCTAAACCAGTAGAAAGACTCTAGCCAAGGTTTCTCTGACCTGTTGTCTAAATATATATAAAATTTTTCTTTAATGAGTAGAGATGGGCACGACTCAGAAAAAAATTTCATTTTCGTTTTCGTTTTCGTCTAGGGGTCCGTTTCGGCTTGTTTCCGTTTTCGTGAGCTAATTTCAAAATTTTTCATTTTCATTTCATTATGTAATGAAAACGAAAAAATGAAAACGAAAACGAAAAATTTTTCATTTCTTCCCATTTAGCCCCATTAAGTGCTTTTCCAGTAACGAAAAACGAAAATTGGCTCAAAATTAGTCATTTCGTTCCCGTTTTCGTTCCATTTTGAACCGTTTTTCATTTTTCGTTTCGTTACATAACAAAAATGAAAAACGGAAACAGAAACGAAAATTTCGCTAAGTCGTGCCCATCTCTATTAATGAGCATTTACTTGCAGTCTTGATAAGAATAAATTTATCTAAACAAATTGGGTGTTGGTGGTTTTCTTTGTGAGTTGCCAATGCACCATTACAAGTTGTCAATACATCATTGGTGGTTCATCAAAGCTGCCACGTTGAGTTAGCTATATAGCAAAAGGTTTATTAAAGACAGGTAGAAATATAGCACAGGACAATACAGTACAGAGAATAGGTTAGTTTAAGGTCCGAGCGCAGCATGGCCAGAGGCCCTGCTGCCTCCTGGACAAAGGAGTGATGGTTTCCGTGGTCTTTTTATACTCTTTTACATGGTGTGTTGATGTATTTTAGTATGCATACACGTGTTTGTTTATATTGGTCTAAAGTAGTTAGTACAAAGGGGCAAAATTGGTTGGATTCATATTTCAGTTCTAATCTTCCTAATTTGCATTTCCTGAACCAATAGAATAATTGTTACTTCATATTCATGAAACCCAACTTTATGTGAGTTTCTGCAGTCACAAAATGTGTACAAAAATGGAAACAGTATTCATGAAGATAATATACACAAATATAATATAATATACAAAATAATATACAAAAATAACTTATGGGGGACATATTACTTGAGAATTGCATGCTTTAGTCTAAATTGCATATAATACTGGCCAAAATCCTATTGCTTATCATAGTAAATTGCACAAGAGTCGGCCCATTGAGTCAAAGGGAATTTAGTGAATCAACTGCTCTGTAAGTTCCATTGGTTCAAACTAATTTAATTGCAGTTTACTGTGCTAATATGAACATTTTCCTTCTTAGACTATTCTGGGATTAATCTCTGATTTACAGTAGTACTGTTAATCTACAGGGCAAAACAAATTACGGGAATCAAAAAGGGATGCACAAGATAAAAAGGAACATAAATGATTTCCCTATATAAATTAGTGCATGACTTTGCCCTAAATGTTACAAACAGAAGTGGCCATCCTCTCTCACAAAGCACATATCCAGAGGCAAGAAGGAAGACTAACTGAGGAAGTGAATTTGATCCCCCAAAGTTAACATAAAAATATAGCAGTCAGTCTTTGAGACACCACAACATGTTGTCTCTTGTTTGTTTCTCTTCCTCTTTCTTTTTAGTTTATGTTTGTTTATTATTCCTACTGGTTTAGGAAAAAACATAAATTATGAAGCATCAGAACACACTTCCCAATGGTACTTCTGGAGCAACAGGGACTAAAATAGTGTGTTTAGGGAGACAATCACAGGCAGTCCCAGATACTTCTCCAAAAAGTATCAAAAGTGATGATCAACAAACAGACAAACAAACAAAGCCTCCCAACCTTTGGATGTGCTGCTTGGCTGCTCCACCACCAGCTTCTACTCAGCTATAATGTGGTTGTTCTGCTATTAGTTAATTTTTTTACTGACCATATAATGCAAAGTCTCACTTTTTCTTCCCAATTTACCTTTTCTTCTTTCCACTGGGTATCTTCTACTTTTTCATTCCAGAAGGATTTGAAGAGTTTTTTTCTCTCTGCAGTCAGTTTTACAAGATATGTAGGTCCCAATCCTTCCTTCCTTCTGTGCATTTCTTTTATGGCTTGTTGCAAAGAAGCCATCACACCATCTTTCATTTAATCTCACTTATTTTTCTACTCCCTTAAAAATGTTAGTGTAGACGTGATACAGCACTAAACTCAAGGGGGTAAATTAGAGGAAAATCACCAAGAAGATGGGACATGGGTAGGGGAGGGCAGTGTTCATTGGATCAACTCTGCAGATTTTTTTTTTAAATTAAAAGTAATGAAAATGAAGCAAGCAAAACAATATGAAAGACAATGCCATGGAATGTTTGTATTTGAAAACCAAGCTCCTTTATAACAAATCATAAAAGGAAAGCCAGGGGTGGGACTAGAGGAAGGAAGGAAAGATGGTGGCTATGGACTCAAATGCCAATTGCAACAAGTCCAGTGGAAGCATTGAACTCACAAAGTGTTCTATCGTCCTTGTGCAAGGACTATGATTTTAAATGCTATGCAGGCTTCAAGGAAAATTGAAGTAAAGCCATTTAATCTGGCAAGCAATCCTTTGTAGTTGCGCCCCCAGTTCAGCTCAGTTCAACACAATTCATTTCAGTTCCCAGTTTAGAAAGGTGTAGGTGAAGAAATGAAAGGGTGCCTTAAGGATCTAAGTTTCATTATGGGATCATATCAAAAGATACGTACAATTAGCAGCCTCCAGCGTTCTACACAAATCAACTAGACAATACCCATCTCCTTCTACAAATCCCCATTCTCTAGTACTCAGATATACATGTACTAGCTGTGCATATGGAAGTTTCATTCTAATCTACGTGATTTTTTAAAGGTTTTAAAGTTTTTTTAAAAGTTACCATTTTAAAACCATCCAAGCTACTGGCCATCATAGATGGCAATAAATTACATGATGTTTCTATGTTTTGTGAAAATTTTCTTTCCCCCTCTGTCCATCTCTTCTCAGTTTGGAAACCAACCCCCCAATTCACTGGATAAATCTAGCTTTGGGTCAGATCTTCTTTCAGTTCTAAAGAGGACATGGAAAGAGTAATTGGACTCAGTTGGCAAAAGAAAATCACAATAAAGAAGCTGGTGTAATATGCCCAAGGATGTCCTCAGAGGAATATCTGGCCCAACTAGCAATTAAGAAACTGATTCATTTTAAGAAAAGTGCTGGGAACGAGAAAGGATTAATTATGCCGGGCAACAATGAAGGTGGAACTCTCTGTGCTGGCCCTGCCCATTCCTGCTACCCTGAAGCCCCTGCTAGGTGGTTTTTGGCTACTTGGCCAACATATGTTATCTGCCACATATAACTCTTTCACATATAACCCAAGTTAGCTGAGTTTTGCCTAGATTCTGAGCCATTTACCCGGATTTCCTGGATTTCCACAATCAGTTCACCCTTAATTGTAGTTCCCTTCAATTAAGGCTAGTGGCATACTGTGGGTAGGATACCCATGTGGGGGGGGGGATCTTCCTGAGAACATTTTAAGGGGCTGCAACGGAGTCTAAGCCCCCATGGTAAGAAGCTGCCAGGAAGCCATTATGCCCATCAGAGATGAGGACTTGTGAGTTAATCCCATTTGCCCAAGTTGTGTTGTTGAGTCCTTGCGAGGTGACCCCCCACCCCCACCGTACCTGCTGGTGCCACCACCAGCAGCAGCATCAAAGGCAGTATGTCTGGCTTCCGTTCCCAGAGCCAACCTGCTGCATTGGCCCAACTTCCACTGGGCAGCTGACAGGCCAGCGCATGTTCCATGACTGTGGACTGCTCTGGGGACAACAGGCCTGTTTGGCTTCCCTTCCAGGACCACAGTCTGCACAGTCCTGGAAGGCAGCATGGAAGCTGGAGCCAGTGAGTGTGTGGGTGTGTCATAGATGGGGTTGTGGTCACTGACAGCTGTGGGGGGGGGTCATGGAGGGGCTGAAGGAATCACAGAGGGTTCAGACCTACTCAGATATCCTTCCAGGCCCACTGTCTGCACAGGCCTTGATGGCAGTGTGGCAGCCGGTGTATGCCTTGCTTCAGGTACTGGCAGCCCATGCTATACTACTGATATTACTAGCTTGGCGGTTCAAATCCTGGGTACCATGCTGGAGAGTGAGCTCCCACTGTTAACCCCAACTCCTGCCAACCTAGCAGTTCGAAAGTTTGTAAATGCTAGTAGATAAGTAGGTACCGCCATAAAAAGTGGGAAGGTAAACAGTGTTCTGTGCAACCGTGCCAGCCACATGGCCACAGACTTGCACAACACTGGCTCTTTGGCTTGAAAATGGAGATGAGCACTGCCCTTCGAGTTGGACATGACTAGCATGCATGTGCGGAGGGGAACCTTTACCTTTTTATACATATGATTAGCCAAAAAGTGAAGCCATCTGCCATTTCATTTTGGGTGAATGTTACAATTTGGGGGGTGATGAGTCCTTGAAGAGCTGTCTGCAAACAGTACATAGAAAGTAGCTAATCCATGACAATTTATTTATTTATTTATTTATTTATTTATTTATTTATTTATACATTTATACATTTATACATTTATACATTTATATACCTCCTGTCTTGCAGGAGGAACTCTGGGCAGTGTACAACAAACATAGATTACAGAGCAATAATTCACTTAAAATAAAACCAACAATTAAAAAAAAATAGATCACAAATAGTCAATTATCACAATCATCTGGAGAAAACAACTTTAAGGACATGATAATGTCCTTTTCAAAGAATGAATTCTACATGTGTTTATCTTAGAAGTATGCATTGAACCTTTGTGCTGTTTACACAGATATATGTCCTTAAATGGGTCTTATATATCAGTAAATGTGCAAAGGAAAAAGGTATACAGTGGTACCGTGCTGTAGTAGTCTGTCCGACTGCAGTGAAACAAAACAGCAGCTAAGGAGGATAAACATTCAGGAAGTAGGTACCAAATTAAATTTGCACTTGCTTTGTATGTATGACTATGTATGGCAAAAAAAAAAATCTTTCTTATGTCTGTGAAGATTCTCAGTCATCCAGATGAGCTTATCTGGAAGTTGAGTCATGGCAACTGGACTTCTTTTCTTGAGAGATCAAAACATTTCGCTACTCATCCAAGCAGCTTCGTCAATCTGCTTAGACAAGTAGCTGCTTGGATGAGTAGTGAAATGTTTCAATCTCTCAAGAAGAGAACTTTTTCATTACTTTTTTAAAAAATAAGTAATGAAATGTGCAAAGGAAAAACTCAACTTCCACAACTCAACTTCCAGATTCTTTCTAGTCATAATAAAATATTTGTTCTGTACTTCTCCAAGAAATGACTCCTTGTGTTTTTGCTGAATTTCTTCAGTGTGCCTTCGCTTTCTCCTGACATGTCAGTATGTCAATTTGGTGTTGTAGTTTTAGGGTTTTTGTGGGGTGGTGGTGGCAGCAATAAAAATTGATGGCAAAAACAATAGCGATTTCATGAGATTATCACTACATGCAAGAGCCCACATGCACAGTAAAATGGGGTTCTTTTTTATTTATACACACGAGCCATATGCATATTTGCTTTACATGGTTTTCTTATGCCCATTTATGTCAAAAATTACCCTACAATTAAGATTTGACTGAGAAGTAAGTCCAAGGATGCTTTTGGCTAAGATGAGATTTGAACTTGGGTCACCATATTTCACATCTCTCTCATAAGATATTGGTTCTCTCTGATCAGAAGTTGCTATACAGTATAAATGATTCTAAATCTGAAAAGTAATAGTAGAACAACAATATTAAAAACATTAATGTTGATTTGTATAATATAGAAATACATATTAATTTATATGATATGCAAGAATGCATATTATGCAAATAAAGTTCATAATATTTTTCATAGGTTACCATCATGTGCACACCCAATATACTGGGCCCCAATATGCTACCTTAGATGATGGTCTCAAGCAGGCCAATGGAAGTGGCAGGTCCTAGTGTATGTTTGATTTTAATCTACTGCAAGAACATTTAATAGGAAACTTCACAGTTGCTGCTACCGCACTTCCTTGAGCAGCCGCTTTTTATTTTGCATCGCCTTATCTCCTCCCGTGGCCACGTGGTCGCTACAGCGGTTTGGCAGTCTGCACTTCAGCAATCGGTTTCCCCGTTTGCACTTGGCTGAACCATTTTAAACTATGACAGGGAAATGGCAGAAACAGGGGGTAAACTGAAAAAAGGCAGAGTAGTATGCCCGCAAATACAACCAAATCGCTTTAAAAGGGGGTGCAGGAGCCGATTTTAAAAACACCCTCCCAGTGGTCGTCTCAAGAAAAACCGACACAGCAGTCAAAATGGGCGTGGCCAAGGGGGATCTTCAGAAAAAGCTATTTGAAAAGCAGACAGTGATATTTAAGGCTATTTGTCTTTAAGGAAAAGGCATTTCAAATCTAAAGTGCAGTAGCGGTCAGTAACAAGTTTGTGCAGCAGTAAGAAATCCTTTTGTTTTAAGAAAGCAGAGTGTTGAGAGTAAAGATGGGCATGAATCAGAAAAATGGTGATTCATTTTGTCAATGGTGACAAGTAACAAATTGATTTTTTTTCTCCTTGCGAATTCAGGTAACAATGCACCACATTGCACTGATATCTGAGTTATACACCTACAAAGTGTCCCGCCTCAGGAAACGACACTTTAGCAACTGGCTTGGGGAAACCCAATCTTCACCAAACTTGGAGAGATTGTAGAGAAGAGCTGAGAGAAGCTTCTCTGCAAGTTTGGAGTTTCTAGGTGCCAGGGTGGGGAGACTTTCCTGGGTGGGAGATGTTTGGGGGTGCTTAACTCAACATCAGAAATCCAATCTTCACCGCACTTAGAGGGAATATAAAGAAGGATCAAAGGAATCTTCCCTGAAATTTTGGTGTCTAGGTGCCTTGGAGACCATTTTATAGCCAGAAAAATAAAATTGCTAAAATTCATCAATTCATATTCATCAGGAGTTATTGGTTCATACAAATATGCATTGGCAAGTTAGCGATTTTTGAACGAATTTTGTAAATTCCACTCATTAAGTGGGTCAACTCAGGTTCTAACTTACTATGCTAATTGATAGGTTTTCAGAGTTTGTTTCTAACTATTCTTTGAGTCAGCAATAAATTTGAAAACTGCATCAATGCTAATTATTGATTCAGTTGAGCTTAGTAGGCAATCCTCTTCTTAGGCCTGGTAAGTAATAATCTCAGGTGACATACTCAGGATGGAGGGGGTGAGCAGTGAAGGTGTATTCCCTCCTATACTCTTACAGTAAAGCCAGACATAAGTAGGTCAGAGGAGCTGCCCATGACATGCATGTGCACGTGTGAGTTTGTATTATGCACGTAATAAAAGACAGAGTGAATGGCTGGCTGGCTTTCTAAGGTGGTTACTTTACATCCTTCTTTGTTCCATGACTAGTTTTGTACCATGACAGCATTGGTCGCGATCACGTGGTTTGTCCCTATTTCAGTGTTCCCATGGTTGTGATAACTTGTCTCGTGACAAGTGTTATTTCACGGTCTTGTACTGTGACAAATACTGAATTTGTCTAGCTTACTTTTTCCTTTGGGGGGGGCTTAAAAAACTCTTTCGATATTTCACTTCTGAAAAGTAAAAATACAAACAAACCTGGACACAGTTTTCTGAGAGAAACGATTTTTGGGGGGGGGGGTAACAGTCGTTACTACACAGTGTCTTGTCTCAGAACAGAAAGTGGGAACAAAGAGTGACAGGGGAGGGGAAAACCCAATCCCAGCACCAGGTACAGTACTGTCTCACTTAGCACCTGTTCCGGGGGCGTGGTTGAGATGAATTTTAGTACGTGAAGTAACTTTTTCTGTACCGCTCCTAAGCGCAACACTACCAGAGACAAAGTGGATGTGAAGTAACCGCCTAAGAGGGAGGGGACAGCAGAAGTTCCTGTGCAATGGGCACTTGGCTTCTTAACTCAGGGGGAAGGAAGATCTTAGACCGCTTCTGATTGAGTCGCTAGCACTGGTCATGTAAGACATATGAAACAGTGTGATTTCTTTCTCAGTGTGTGCATGTGGGAAATTATCTGCATTCTCAGGTGATCTAGAAAATTCCACGGAAAGTGTGTGTGTGTGTGTGTGTGTGTGTGTGTGTGTGTTGGTTTAATCGGTTTGGTTTGGCTTGGCTTTGAAGTGAAGAAGCAAAGCATACAAAATTGGGGCTGCCAGAGCAGTCAAAAATTGCCCTGAAGCTTCCTTTAAATTAAGATCTCCCTCTTTCTCTCTGGGCATCTACTGAGACTTTTCTTTAAAAAAATACCCAGAGAAGGTGATGTTCCTTAGCATGGACAGAAAGGGCGACCCAGCACTGGCTTGCCCAGCCCCAGGATTGCATTGCCCTCCCCTGGGAGGAAGGGTGAGACCTAGAAAGGAGCCTTGCGAGGTTTGTGCGGGGACAGGGCACAGCCCCCCCCTTTATACTCACTGTGCGACAGGCTATATTTTATGCCATTTAGTGTAAAGTGATGTGAAAGAGCCAGGCATACTTTACAGCATGTGTTTTTATCCCAGAGAGCTACAACTTTTACTACCACCACCAACATCCCACACTTCACCTCACCGCAAATCGGTCTATGAATAAACAATTAAACTTCCGGTAAATTCTTGGCAAATTTGAGCCACAGGTGGTTCATGTTTCAAAGTAAGCTCTCAGTTCCTTTAATTTCAACTGCACACATGGGCACTTCATGATGGTCAGAAAGAAGTTGAGCTCACTGTGTTACTGCCTATATTTTGGCTGATTCACAAAACACAGTTTGGGAAGTGGAAGGTGGGCTTGCAAGAAGTAAAAGCCATTCTGTTAGTTGTGCTGCAGAAATTTGAATTTCTGATAAAATTCCTTTTGCTATCCAGTAGAAAGACAGAAAATGGCGCCAAATTCCCCAGAGTCCTCTCTTTTTTCATTAACTGGTCTATTAAGGTCTCTGTAACTCAGTCTGAAACATTTGTAAGAGAAAGAGCCAAACATTTCTTTACTTATACCACAATTATCTATCTGATCTTCCTTGTGTTTTCTTTCAAATCTCCCAGCAATAAGATATTGGGTGGTCCACATGAGTCAATGTGTGTCAGATCCAACCCCCTGGTGCTGCGTCTCTCAGTCCTTGGCAAGAACAAGACCCTAATATTATTTTCTGTGATACATTTTACATACCTAGTTATCTAGGTTGCACCGTGTGGATTTGTTTTTTATATCTGAAGCACGTTTTGAGTTTTGCAGCTCTAGAATTGGTTTTGGATCTTTGCGTGCAAAACAACATTGCCCCAGCTCCATGTTTGTTGCCATTTTTTCTCTGAGCTTGCACAGTGTTGATTTGTTGCTGCTTTTCTAAAAGACTCTATCTAAAAGTTTATAATAGGAATAGGAATAGGAATCTTTATTGTAATTGCCCCCCTTGCAGGAACAACGAAATTTCATGGTTGCTATATTCAACTCATATAAAACATTCCACATAGATTTAAAAACAGCTACAACACATACAATATAACATACAATAAGCTGACTTCAAAGTCTAGAATTTCCACTTAAGGCCAATATTGCTCTTAAAAAGAAGCTATTCTTGAGATGGATTGTTCTCACCCAGCAGCTCGAAGAGGCAGCAGCTTGAAGAGGCAATGACCAGGATGCAATAAATCTCTTAATATATCTAATTCTTTACAGCGGCACCTGGTAGTATAAATGTGTTCTAGGGTGGGGAGGTAACAGCCCACAATATTCTCCGCAATTCTTATGATTCTGTACAACACTATCCTATCCCGATGGGTAGAACTTCCATATGATACACATACTAGAGATGGGCATCAAACACTAAAATAGCATTTTGTTTAATTTTTCATTTCGTTTAGTTCAGTTCAGTTTTGTTTTGTTTGAAACATTTTTTTAAACATTTTCATTTTTGTTTTATTTTGTTTTGTTTTTAGTGTACTGTGTGTGTGGTGCTTGTGTAACTTGATCAGGTGGGGGGAAGGGAGGGGTTTTTAATTTTTTTCCTGCCACCCCAAACTACAGCTGACCAGCACTTGGGGTGGTAAACAAAATGTTTAAAAATCACCCAGTTTCCCGCACCTGGCGTGTTGGGGGAAACCACAGGCTTTTCCCCATAGGAATTCATGCATTCCTACGGGGAAATGAAAAACGGCATGGAACGGAACAAAAATTTCCATTTCATTTTGTTTTTCTTTGAGGGGGCTGTTCATTATTCACTTCTTTATGTAACAAAATGAATAATGAATAACAAAATGAATACAAAATTCATTTCATTCCCATCTCTACACATAACCTGTAAGTAAGCACACTCTCAATAGCTCAATGATAGCTATTTGCTGAAGATGATTTTTCCTTAAAGTTCTAAAGAAAAGTAGTCTCTGCTGAGCCTTCTACGGAAATGGAAATGGGAAATCTTTTGCCATGTGGCTTGTCTTCCCATTGTTTTAACAGCTGTGTGGCATTGCCCCACATACAGCTTTTCCCACTCAGAATGTTGAGGTCTCAGTGGAGCCTTTTTGGTCCATGCACTAGATAACACAAACACTCTTGAACACTTATCTGCTTGCTATGCAAAATAAAAATGAGAGATCAGCATGAATTAAAAAGCAAATTGCAAAATTCATTCAATAAGTTTTAGTTTCTGAGTTATGCACCCCAAAATATGGCCCCCTAGGAATTTCCCCCCAGGTACCTAGAGTCACCAAATCTATTTATTTTATTTTATTTATTTTAGAGTATTTTACCCCGTATAATTAAGACATGTTCAAGTACTGAGAACAGGGAATTGAGGAACATCTTACAGCATTAAAACACAACATTACATTAAAGCTACAAGAGAACGCAAGCAGTTAAAAGGAGAGTAAAATTCCATGTAAAATTATGAGTTATGGAAACTAACATTGAAACATAGTGTTAATGTAATCACACAAGGTTATAAGTGGTTATAAACACAAAGGCTATGTGATCCTATAAATTCATCTCCAAGCTAGTTACTAAAGGGTACTTCCATGGGGGGGGGGCAGTTGTGGGTGTATAATTCAGATGTAGAAAACCACAAAACTTGGAGGGACTTTAGCGGAGAGTTTTGGGAATCTTCTCTGAAAATTAGATATTTCTACATGCTTTGGAGACCATTGTATACGATTTTAAAGTAAAAAATGAATTTACAAATCAATTCATCAAAATATGTAACTTCATTTTTTGAGATTAGTTGACCTTGATGAATGACAAATCAAAATTAATCACCCATTTGTTCCCATCTCTAATACATAGCAAAGCACCAAAATGTTCTTCCAGTGACACTGAGAAATCCTAATTTCTGTCTCTCAGTTAAGTCAAAGTCCATTAAGATTGAATTGTCAAACACTGTTAATAGGGCAGAAATGTTCTTTCATTATCTGGATTGCTGTTAAGTGTCCTAATAAAAATTGCCTCTGATTAATCATAGGTCTCTTACCTGTTTCTACCGTCTGTATGCTAGTTTTGCAGCCTTTAATATATAGGTCATTGGGTTATCTGAGGGACTTAATGAAATTGTTGCTTTTTCATTTTTGTATTTTGCCATTTGTGTCATTGTGTGATTCTCAGGTGAACAGGAAATATTGATAAGGAAATGGGAAGCAAGAGGTTTACTGTTTTTAAAGTGGCACTTGATTTGAAACTTTTCAGAACTGATAAACTACCTTCCTACAGGTGACATATGAGCCCTACCACACTTAGGTTTTGAATCGCCTTTTGCTTAAAGTCAAATTGCCTTAAAATTCACCTACCGCATTTCCAATCGCTTTTTCCATGGAGCCCCCTTGGCCACACCCCTTTTTGGCCGCTGTGTCAGTTTTTCTTGCAACAGCCACCAGGGGTGGTGTTTTTTAAAACTGATTTCTAGACTGCTTTTTGAAGTAATTTGCTCAAACTGCGGACACCATGCACCAGTTTTTTTTCCCGGTTTCCCCCTCTGTATGCCTTATCCTGCCGTCAGAAAGCTAAAAAAGAAATCCTCCTGCAGTGTAATCATTTCCACCGACTTCTCCGGTCATTCTACTTCCTCTTTGGGGTACAATTTTGCTTTTTCTGGTCACGGAAGTAGGCTATCAAAATCAATGCACCACACTGTAAGTAATGTAAAGGGAGAACCGGAAAATTAGCTACATTACTTTGAATGGAAGAACGGCATGACATTATCCTAAAAAATAATTTCCAAAATGAACCAGATAATGGAAAAATGTCGGACTAAATTGGAACAAAAAGCAGTTTAGCAAAGTGCAGATGGGGAAACTGGTTCTTGATAAAATGCCCAAGTGCGGAATGCTGAATTGCCTCAGCGACCATGTGACCACGGAAGGGCAAAAGGCAATTCAAAACAAAAAGTGGTTGCTGTTTGAAGTGTGGTAGCGGCCATAGACAAGAGTGAGTCACCTGAGATGGAAGCAGTAATTTCAAACAAGGGGTTGTATAAAACAAAAGAATCGAATACAATGCTGCTAATCCACAGAGACAGAAAGTGAAAAAAATCTTTGTGATGGGGTTAGCAGCAGATAACTGAGTACTGTATTTGCCAATTATAGGGGAAAGCAAAAAAAATCAAGGGGTGTGGTGGCTCAGTGGGCTAATGCCTTGAAACTGTCTTCTGCAAAGTTGGCAGTTCAGCAGTTCAAATCCTGGGTTCCATGCAGTGGAGTGAGCTCCCGCTGTGAACTCCAGCTCCTGCCAACCTAGCAGTTCAAAAGTGTGTAAATGCAGGTAGATAAATAGGTACCGCCATAAAAAGCGGAAAGGTAAAAGAGTGTTCCATGTGCTGAAGTACGTTCAGCCATACTGGCCACGTGGCCAAGGGCTTGCATAACACTAGCTCTTTGGCTTTAAAATGGAGATGAGCACTGCCCCTAGAGTCAGACACGACTAGCACACATGTGAGGGGGGAAGCTTTACCTTTTTAAGAAACCTCAGGGCAGTGTGGAACTTCTTTAGAATTCCTAAATCATGATAATGTTCCCCATCAAAGCCAAAGAGAACATAATTAAAGGTACGAGAAGAAAATGTTAATTCCTCTAATACAGGGGTACCCAAACTTTTTGTAAGGAGGGCCAGATTTGATGGCTGAGAATCTGTCAGGGACCGGTTGCTCCCCGACCCTGCCACCCTACTGCAAGCCCCACCCACTGACCCCTTGCAACCCCACCTGCAGGAAGGAAGGAAGGGACTGAGGGAGGGAGGTGGAAATCAAGAAAGGAAGGAAGGAAGGTGGGGAACAAGGGAGGGAGGGAGGGAGGGAGAGAGGTGGGGAACAAGGGAGGGAGGAAGGGAGGAAGGTGGGGAACAAGGGAGGGAGGAAAAAAGGAAGGTGGGGACCAAAGGGAGCACAGGGAGCTGTGGCCACAGGTCGCCCCTTGGAAGAGGCAATCTGTGCGACCTTGTACCCCCCTCAAGCTCCCTAGCGGTGGTGACGGCCCACCCGACAGCCCACCCCAAAGCTCTTTGGCAGTGGCAGAGGCCCGCTGGCCTGCCCACCCCCACACATTCCCCTGTGGTGCCGGTGGCAGCAGACCGCCCGTCCGCCCACCCACCCAATCTTCCCAGCGGTGTCAGTGTTGGCAGAAGATTTTTTAAAAAAACAAACATGGGGTGAAGGAGGAGGAGGGAGGGGCGGGCCAGCCAGCCGCGGGCCACTCAGAATGGCCTGACGGGCCGAATATGCCCCCCCCCGGGCCAGACTTTGGGCAGGCCTGCTCTAATACATTCTTTGGGGATTCGTTTTAACTAGAAATGATAGAGATTATGGGGAGGGGGGAGAAGAATGAGAAAAATTGGATGAGTCCTTCTTACAAAGTTGCAAAAATAGGTCATTTCATGGCTTCTGTCTGTGCTTTGTCACCTAGAAATTATGGAAGGTTTAGTCACAAAAGAAGAAAATAGCTTTTGCAGTTTCTGCAACTTTCTTGCATCTCTGCCTCATAGAGTACATCCAGATCATCAAAAAATTCTGCAGGTAATCTTTACAGTGATCTCAGCCTCTTTATATCACAGCCTAACTGTTAGGATGCTATTCATATTTTAATGTATTTTTTATTTTACTAATGGGAAAAATGAGTCTGTTTTGTTTCAAATGATAGACCTCTTTAATGCACAACTTATAAAGAGAAGTTGTAGACCAGGTATGGGCAATTGTGGTTGTTAGACGTTTTTGATGTCATCTCCATAATTCCTCACCATTGGCTGTGCTGGCCACGCTCATGGGAGGCACAGTTGGCCTGTGGTAAGGGTGAAAATGCTACCTATTTGTGAGGATTTCCAAACAATTAACGGCATTTAGCATTTCACTTTCCTTGTGCCATAAATACTTCTTGGCAGAAAGCAGAAATTGACGTAATCTGGGAATGATGTTAACAGCTAAAATCGATTGCATCTTTCCTAGAAGGACTCTCAAAGGAAACTACTATTGCAACTTTAAAACCACACAGATGTTTCTATATCAGACTTAGGGGGTCACGAAAAAGCAGGCAGGCAAAGTGAGGGGAATTGAGGACAAAGGGGCAGCCCAGGACAAAGAGCCACGTGGTCAAAATGGTGACACCGGAGCTGCCGAGAAACTGCCCTCAAAGCGCCCAGGGAACAAAGAGGCTGGACCCTTCACCGTGAGCCCTTAAGAAGGGTCTCTGATGGCTGGTCATGTGACCAGCAAACCTGCCCTTCCACGGGTCATTCTAATTGTGGGCAGTCACCTCTGACCATCCAAACCCTTCCCCAAACTGTCACATCACGGGTGGGTGGACAATGCAGCCCCTCCCAACACAGGGTCTGTCGGAGATGGCTTTGTGGATGGAGAAGGCTGCACAGCTCCTGAACCAACCAGAAGGAAAAGACATTTAGGCACAGGACAATTTAAATTCATGGATTAGACCAAAGACTGCTGTTTCCAGCAGTGATTCGCTTCCCTCACTCCTCTTCAGGTGAGCAACACCATTTTTCTAACCCCATATGGTTTTAAGCTATCGGGATGATATACTCTAGATTTATGCCCACTCCCAGATTTTTCAACATGGGAATTAAAACCATTCATGTTCTTTACAATAATAACACTGGTGTGCAGTGTGCCATTTACCACAAAGAGGTAGGATCCCCAGAAGGGACACTTTGTTGAGTCAGGGATGTTCCACCTGGTGTATTTCTGAACAAGGCCTGATAGCTTTGCACCGACCCGTTCAACTTCTGTTGCAACTCCTGAGCCACATCAGGGGACACTGGCAACTCTCCTCTCTACCGCCAGTATCCTGGAATCAAGGCCACCAAGCTGTTCCAGTAAGTATACCTGGAGGTGGTGGGTGCAGCTGCTGCTTCCAGCATGCCTATCAATCAACTGTCAAGGGGGGTGGGCGTGTTATTGGAAGTAGGTGCCAGAGACCCTGAACACATAGTGAAATCTGGACCTGATTCCTCCCCGCTTATGGATGAGTGATACTGTAGCTGCAACTACAATATCATTTATTTGTCCCAAACTGAGGCCAATATAATACTGAAGAACAAACATTGAACCCTTAGTTTTAAGAAGAATAGAAAAGAATGGGGAATTCACAGGGAATACCAGTTAGGAAAGTAAGATCAGAGGAATATTGCACAGATGTCCTGGAAAATCCAGGCACAGTACTGTCTTGTCAAAGCAGAATTCAGTACCTTACTTTTGGGTTTGAGTTCTGTGTGAACCCACAGTTCCAGAATATTTCTTTGCATGCTGCCATTGCCTTTGTGGCTGCTTGCTATTTTTTTCACTCCCTTTCTTATTATTTTAATATTTACTGAACAGTGTGTTGGTTCCTCCCTATGTCAATGGACAATGCATTGATTCCTTCTTACGCCAATGGTTGACTTGCATCAGGTTTTCCAGTGAGGGTGTAGCAGGAAGATTGGGAAGAAAGTAAAAGGCAGATCTGTGGAATCAAGAAAGAATCCTCATGATTCCGTATGATTTTGATGGAGGACTCTTGCAAAACCACCAACAAATTATTAATCCCACTGAGGTCCAGAGACTACATAAGAGAAATCAGAGAAGGCAGGACAGAAGATATGAGCACCTAAAATCTATGTTTGGACAGCACCGAAATTTCATTGACAAACTGGCATTTCCTTTATTTTTTTGTGGAAGTAAAATGCTGCACGGTGGTTGTGTGAATGAACAATCACAGGTCTTCACATTAAATAATGCAAAACTGCATATAAAAGTCTGAACTCTTGCCACACAATACAAATCATGTGACACACTTGCGATACCTTCCGCAAAATGGAAAATGCAACAAAGTGGAGAGACATTTTGGATTTGTGAACATAGCCACAAATAGGGTAGGGTTTTTTCAGGAAATACTGTAATTGTTGTTATATCCCTATAGTTTTTGTTTAGTGACTATATCCATATGTTTTCACAATAAACATGTATGTCCTTTTGTTACCAGGGTTAGTTTGTTGTGACAGCATTTTAGAAAAGTGAATGAAGTCAGCTACTTTTCAGATATGAACTGAAACAATGGAAACTGAACTGTGGTTAAATGAACGTGAAAACAGTTCAGTCTCTCATGTTTAAGATTCTTACAGTATGTAACCTTAACAGCACAGATTTCATTGTCCTTAAGGGTACTTTTCATTACATAATTATCTACATGGATAAGAATACAGTGACTGATTTTTGCATGGCTATGTTTTGCTTGGAAGGTAAATTGCATTTAAAGTCTTAGTTGTATACAATTCTGACTATTTTTAGCTTCTTTAATTTGCATGTCATTTGCATCTGGTGTCTTGCTTGCCAATTCTGATTAAACTGACTGAAAGTTCTGCTTTTCAAACTTCCCTTTACTTTCCTATCTGTCTTCTTCAGCCTCCCAGGTGTTCTGCCTCCAATATTTCACCCTGACTATTGCTACACCGATGTCAGACTTCCCTCTACCCCTTCCCTCAGATATGCTGCAGGAGCAAGAGTTTTTAAATTATTTCTCCCCAATACAAATTGTGAGCTCTCCATACCTTATATTGGGGATGGGGGGTCTGGCCTGGTTGGCTAAATTATATGGGTTTTTTTTTTTTTTTAGGACTGATTGCTATACTGTGTCAGGGTTAATACCACTCCTTCTCCCAGACTGTAGAGCACAATTTTGAAAGCAGACTTGGTTTGCCACTATTTTGTTTCTTAAATGACAACAGAGATACAGCACACAATGGATTCCAAATGCATTCCTTTTCATGAGATCTCTGTGAAGGGGCCATTAGAAGTCTTTGAGCACAACAAGGGATGAGCGGGGTCTGAAATACAAGCCTATTATACCTGTTGGATTTTCCCCTTGGCCTCCATAATTGCAAAATAGTATCTGTTGTTCTGTCCCTTGAGTACTTATTCCTGGTTCTAGTTCCAGCAGCTTAGCTAAGGACACTACTGGAAAACCAAGTTGCAGCTGAAAGGGCCATGGGAGTGTCCTCTCCTTCTTTCCCTGCCAGCCGTTGGAGGAATAGTTGTATCCACAGGATTTTATTGAGCTGCATCATCTAAAGAGATGGGGGGAAGGCACCAGAGCTAGGTCACTGTATTTCAGACCCTGATCAAGCACAACTGCCACAGATTTGGGCATACATTGTATTATTCACCCAGGCCAAGTCCTTCTGTTATAGCTGTGTTTGCCATGTTTCCACATGGCTGCCTGATTTGTTTTTTTGGTTTTGTTCTATTTTTTTAATTAAAATTTTGTTCTTAGTTTTTTGGTGTGATTTGTATTCTATAACAATAACCTTCTTAGTTCTAATGTCCCTCCTACCCCTCAGCAGTTGACCAAGCTCCACCAGTTGGCTATGCAGCAAACCCCCTTTACTCCCCTTGGACAGACCACCCCTGCTTTCCCTGGTACGTACCCAAATTCCCTTTACGAATTTCCTTCTCTTCTTACCTTTACAGTTTCTCTTTCTTTCTAAGCTTGGTTTGTTTGAAAAGAACTAGAATGTATCATCAAAGGGGAGACATGTTGAAGTCAGGCATTAGAATGATTTTTAACCTGCTTTGCTCTCTACATGCTTAAGAGAAGAAAAGGGGTTTTTTTTTTGCAAGTCACCTGGTCTGTTCTGTCAGTTTCAAGGCATTGATATATCTAGCGATGCTTTGTTTAGGCGGGCCTTCTGCTGTGTAAGTTAGATGAGAGGGTGCCAATTCCCTCAGAGTTTTTTCATAGATTTCCGGTCACTATCTGTGATGTTACATTCATTCAAAACAAGTGTAGGTTGCGGATGGATGTTTAGAATGTCATCAAAAAAAGATCCTGAGAGGGGTTTGTTAAAGAAATCCTTTCTCTGAAGCATGAAGCAAGACTTGTCAAGACAGAACAGAAATTTAGTCGCATAAATCTAGTCAGAATGATTGGTTCTCAAAATCGCTAGGGAAAACTTAAGTAAAATGAAATGTTTTCTGTAGAGAATGAGAGTGGCAGGCGGCGTGAACCTGTGTATTGTTGAATATATATTTTAATATATCTTCATTTCATTAGGACCATCACAAAATGAGTGTTCTGCCATTTTGTTCATCATATTTTGAGCTTCCTAGATGAAGTGACCTTGCTTATCTCCTTGAAGGCAAAAAACATTAAAACTGTTTCTTCTTTGCTCTTCAGGAGAAAAGCTGCCTTTACATTCCTCCGAAGAAGCTCAAAATCTGATGGGCCAATCCTCAGGTAAAACAAAGGTTATAGGGAAATGTGTAGGATACGTTTCTGTTAATAAATATTTCTTGAATTAGACCCTGCCTGTGGTGGTTACGCAACATGAGGTAGTTTCGCTCCCTGTGATAAAGATGCAGCACAGGTTGCTTAAGTGGTATATGATGGAGATGAAAAGCTCAGAGTTAAGAGAAATCACTTTTAAAATCAACTATATGACCCAATGCAGTTTCACAAATGAAGTTCCTCTGTTCCCCCTTTATTTAAAACGAAAGTCTGTCTTTGAATGTGCCTTTCCTGGAATCATCCAATGCACCATTGGTAGTTGTACTTCCTTGGACTGCATTCCAGGGCTCACCTGACCAGTTCCATGAGCCAAAACAACTTTCAAAGTACGAATGAGCAACAATGCTCTATACTGTGTGGCACCCTCCTTTTGAAAATGAACCATCTTTTTAAAAATGCTTTTTTGTGATTTAGCACAAGGGTCTCTCATTTAAAGAGGGTGTTCCTTTTTGTGAAGGCCAGAACCAAGGTTGGGCGGGAGAGATCCTCAGATTCAAAGCAGGATGAGAGGGCTGGTCTCTTAAGATTAATGGACTGAGCGGACAACTCAGAGACCCTCCTTCTGTAATGTTATAGCCTGTGACCATTGGGGAAAGCTGAAGCCAGGTCATTCGTGTGCCTGCTGAGTGTACTGTCCAGGTTCTGTCAATATGCAATTCTGAGGTCCCAAATCTTTCTCCTTCTTATAATTCCTTGTCTTTAAATCAGATTTGTACTGGACAGCTCACCATCTGAAAAAAAGAGAATAGTTCTATATAAAAAGGGACACATGACCATCCTATTTTAGCCCTCACCAGCATAGACAGTGGCGAAGGACTATGGGAGCCACAGACCAACATTTGAAAGGCAACACATGTTCCCTTTCCTGCTTTAAAGAGACATTTAATGAATTACTAAATATCTTTGTGACGAGGCAAGATTCTTTTAGTAGCTAAAGTAGTGCCTGAGCTCTTCTTTGGCTCTTGTCTCTGCTGGGAATTCAATAGACTCTAAATCTTAAACATTCAAGATTTCAAATGTTGTCCAGCCCGGTTGCTGGATTAATTATGTCTGCTGAAATTAAGGAGAAAATGTGACCCTAGCTTAAAAGATGGCCTGTGATGTGAGCTGTGGGGAGGGCAGACTCTCCAAATGGAAAGAGCGTTTCCACGCTCCCTCAGCTCAGACCCTAAACTGCATGTGGTTTTGGAGAGTCCTGTTCCATGGAATTACACTGTGTCCCACATCCCGCTTGACATCTACACAAAATGGCTGAAAGAGGTCAACCGAAGATTTGGCATGCAAGTGATATAGAATGCTGTCGTCCCAAGCAAAGAAATCAGAGTTACCTTCTCCCTTTGCGTCTCAGGCTTTCTAAATTTATTAGGAAGGAGGACTGCTGATTCTGGTAACCTTTGGGGAAGATACTACCGTAGTTAATTTGAATCAGAAGATTGGGGTCAGTAACGATTTGTAGGAAGAGGAAAGCTGGATAGGCATGACGTCAGTGTAGGATATTAAGAGGGACACATTAATTGGTTCTGGGGCACAATCAAATCTGTTACAAGAAAGGGAAAACAAGAGGGAAGAGAAGTGATGGCTAGTGGACCTTATTTTACCTAGAAGGGCCTTCTTAGTTTTAAAATCAGTTGCATATATTTTATGTAAATAATATTTGGGCATGCAGAATAAGGAAACTGGTTTTATCTTAAAAGGTTTCTCTGTACAATGTTAGATGTAATTTTAAAATATTATTCTGACACACCATTTCACAGGGTGCTTTCTCTGGTAATTCCTATTTATTTTGTTTATTTTCTGGGTTTGGGTGTTTTGTTGTGTTAGAGACATCTTTATAAAGGGTCATTACATCTATTAGGATTTGTTTTGAGGATGTAATAGTGAGTGTTGCAGCTTAATAAAGACAAGTATTTCAGGATCAGCCTAACACATACCAATTGTTGAAAACGTTTGCAGGGTTACCTCATTTTATTCCTTGCAGGCAGTCCCATCCTTAAGAGGTACATTATAGACAGAAATTTATCATGAAAATGAGAGTTGCTTTTGCCTTTTGCTTCCTGTTTTGTAAATATTAAAGGACATAATAATCCTGTCAAGAAGACAGGAGGTAATCTTGGATTGGAAACATTTCCCAGGTTCGGGTGTGGCTGAATTAACTAGAAACGGCTATGCATGGGGTGCTTTATTTCTCACAGGAAATCAGGGCGGCTGTTTCTGTAACTTCAGCACTTATGAAAATGGAATTTCCATCTTGTGTAGCTTATCTTCTTTTTCATGCGATCACCATAAGGATGTACATACTGGGTAGTGTCTGCCACACACACATACTCTTCCAGCTGCTTAAATCTATTTATATCTGTCTATCCACTATGTCCTCATAGATATTTAAGCATGAGAGGAAGGGATTACTATTCTCACAATGTTTAAAAGGCATTTTGATTCTCAGAAAATCTTCACTAGCTTAATGGGACTTGAAGCACTAGGCACTGTCACACACTGATCTGCTAAAACTGGAAGGAAGAAACCAAAAATGACCTCTCCATTTTGGCTTTATTTTTGTAAAATAAATCATGTCATGTCTTCTTGTTCATCTGAGGTTGTATCTACCTATTGTTCAGACCTGCTAAGGACCAGGTGATTTTCTATTATGTTTTGGTACATAAAACCATAAAATTCAAAGTGCGTATACTTTCTTCTTCACATGACTGTAGCTGTAGTTTACTGTTCAAATGTGTACTGAATGTATTTATATTTCAAATGTCGCCTAACTAGCTCTAACAGTGTTTTAGCTGCCTTTTCTATCAATGCCTTAATAGTAATGAAATATAAGAACAAAAGAAGAGTCGTTATGGATCAGGCCAAGGGCCCATCTAGTCCAGTTTCCTATATATCACAGTTGTCCCGCCAAATGCCTCTGGGAGTGAATGAGACTAGATATCTGTCTCCTGATACCACTCCCCTGCATCTGACCCTTGAAGTACCCTGTTTTTAAGCATGGAGTTTACACATTCTCATCATGGCTTGTATCCTGTGATGGACTTTTCCTCCGGGAATCTGTCCAATCCCCTTTTGAAGGCATCCACACCAGCTGCCATCACCACATCCTGCGGCAGGGAGCTCCACAGACGAACAACACACCAAGTAAAGAAGAAGTATTTTCTTTTGTCTCTTCTCACTCTCCCAACCCTCAGTTTGAGTGGATGTCCCCTAGTTCTGGCATTTTGTGAGAAAGAGAAGAGCATCCCTCCATCCACTTGATTCATGTCCTGGGTAATTCTGTACATCTTAATCATACCACCACCACCCCAGCCACCTTTTTTCCTGACTAAAGAGACCCAAATGCTGTAGCCTTTCCTCATAAGGGAGGTGCCCCAGCCGAGTAATCATTTTAGTCGCTCTCTTCTGCCCCCTTTCCAGTTCCTATGTCTTTTTTGAGATGTGGTGATCAGAAGTGTACACAATGCTCCAGGTGCTGCCTTACTATCATTTTGTGCAATGGCATGATAATGTTGGCTGTTTCATTTTCAATCCCCCTTTTGATGATCCCTAGCATGCAGAAACAACCTTGTTTACAGTTGCCAGGCTAGATTGGATGTCAGCTCAAGTCTCATGAAACTGCTGTGCTTCCCTAAGCAGTGTGAAGGGAGAAAAAAGTTTGATTTGCATCTAAGAGGCAGCCATAAAACATCGTAACCCATCTCCACCTGTTCCAAGCTGGGGCTAGTGCTGACTGTTTCAGTGCAAAGTATTTGTATTATGTTTTGATAAAGTTTGGCACACTGAAAAGCAAAGAGCATGGACAGGAACTTGATCAGGATTGTCCTTGTGTCCTTCTCCACAGTAGGCTGGCCCACATGCAACTCCGGACATCCTAGAAGCACTTCTTTAATTGCTTTGCCTCACCCCTTTGTCTCAGTGTTTGGCCCTAAAATCTCAGGAAGTGAGATGCTACTGATCTTGCAAGCCACCAGTTGTGAAAAACATCACCTGCATTCTGCCAGACAAGCTACAGTTTTGTCTGACTTAGGCGGTTACTTCATGTCTGTTTTGTCTCTGTAGTTTTTGCGTTTAGGAGTGGTACAAAAAATGTTACTTCAAATCCGTCTTGCAGCAACTGAAATTTGTCTCAACCACACCCCCGGAATGGATGCTAAGCGAGACAATCCTGTACCTATTGCTGGGGTTGGGTTTTCTCTTGTCCCTCTGTTGTTTTTTAAATCGTAGTTTTTATGTATTGGGTATGATTGAATGCTGTCAGGTGAAAGACTGTAGGGCTGTGTATGTATGTTTGGTTTTTATGTCAGTTTTAAATGAGTATAAGTGATGTTCTGCATGTGAATGTAGGAGTATGTGTATGGATGTTTTGTTCTTAAATGGTAGATTTTATGTCTTGGATATTTATACTGGGGTGTGTGAATAAGCTGACTAGATGGCACTTTTAATCTCATTGTATTTATACAATGACAATAAATTCCATTCCAATTCCAATTCCAATTCCAATTCCAATTCTGTTCCACTTCTTGTCCTGGTTAAGAGGATGTGAAGTAACAACTGTACTGGTAAACTGGCCGGCATGCTTGGCACAGCTTTTGTGTCGATCTAGCGGTTAGTGGATGAGGCTACATATGTCATTAATTTCCCTATGGGAAAAAACATGCAACTGAAATGTATAAGAAAGAAAACATTATCAATGCTGCTGCATTGGCATATGAAAATCAGAATATCAGTAAATCGAAATATTGAAAAAGAAAAATTTTATACCCCCCCCCCAAAAAAAGGAAAAAGGAAGCTAGACAAATTCAGTGTTTGTTACGGTACAAGACCGTGAGGTAACACTTGTCACGAGACAAGTTATCACGACCATGTGAACACTGAAACAGGGACAAAATCACGTGATCCTGACCAACACTGTCACAGTACAAAACTAGTTGCAGAACAAAGAAGGACGTGAAGTAACCTCCTTAGAGCTAAGGGCCAAACTAGATGTCTGGCATATGTGTCTTTCCTATGACTTTCTTCCCATAACATGGTTTTCTCAAAGATACATAGCATGTAGGTTTGTATTTGCCTTCCAGTTATCCAACACAAATCAGAACCTGCTGGAAGGTAGAATGCAGAAACGAAAAGCACTTGTGCAGACATATATCACCACTAGAGATGGGCACGGAATGAACATTTTTTCGTTTTCATTACCATTTGTCGTTTCCATTACATAATGAAACGACAAAAGACAATTGTGATGAAAATGAAACAAAAGGAACAGAACCATGAAAATTGTGGTCCTTACTTTTCGTTTCCGTTATGGCGACGCACAATGAAATGAGCTGTTTTAAATGTTAAAAAAAACCTGGACATCCATAAAAACTCAGCAATCATTATTTATATTGTCTGATAATACCTACCAGGGGGGTTGGGGTCCTTAAAACGTTTGTTTTTGTCTTCTCCCATCGCAATAAATTTTTCTTTTCCCTTTAAAATGGATGTTGCCACCAGCCACAAAATGGAGGCAAATACATTTATATTGAAGTAGATGATACAGGTTTAAACCTAATGTACTTTAAAATTACAGTGGCACCTTGTATAAAGGAATTAATTTGTTCCGAATGAAATTCTGTTAAGCAAATTTTCCTTTATACAAATTTCCCATAGGAATGCATTGAAAGAAGAGTAATCCCTAATCGCGACCATTTTTATGTTGTACGGATTCACCCCATGGACAATTATGTTAAGCAAATTTCCCCTATCTCCAGAATTTTTTATGTTGTACAGATTTTATGTTATACAAGTTGTTTTTTATACGAAGGTCCACTGTAGTGTGCTTTTTCTGGAGTGCCTCCTCCAAATCTCAGTGTCACTAATAATAAAAACTTTATTTCTTTAATATATATACTTATAGAAGGACTATACATTTTGTTATTTATTTCTTACTTTACCCTGTTCTCATTTCAGTGCAGCTATTCACATTACAGCAAATATTCATAGCTGAGGGTAAATGTTTCTCAGTAGATACTGGGAAATCCAAAGTGGAGACCCAGTGTTGTGTAGTGGATAGAGTAATGGACTAGAAATCAGAAAACCTAGGTTTGATTCCATGTTTACCCTGCAGACTCCCTGGGGAAAGGGGTAGAACAGGTAAAACAACTCCTTAATCCATTCACTTACCTTGAAAGCCCTGTTTATGTTTTTCTGCTGTCGTCGGGACCAAATTATAATGATTTTATCAGTTAAATTGCCCCACAGCATTTCCATGGCCCAATGGAGATTTAAACTGTTATCTGCTATACCACACTGGGAATTTAAAGCCCTATTAAGATCAGTATGTCAGTTTTGAGTTGATAGCACATACAAAAATAGTCTATTATGTTATACAGTGGTACCTCAACTTATGAACAGCGCGACTTATGAAAATTTTGACTTATGAAGCAAATCATTGGAAAAGGAGCTGAAAAAAATTGAGTTATGAAAGGAAATCCATTTCCAATTATTACCTTTCAGTAAAAAACTCCGCCCCATGTATGCTGTGCATAGCGTTTCCGGAACAAGGGCATCGGTTTCCAATGATTTCCTTTCAAACAGGAAATGGATGCCCCAGTTCTGGAAATGCTACACACAGTATGCACAGGGCGGAGCTTCATATTGAAAAGCTCTATTTGAGAGGTCCAGCTGTGGGGAGATATGGTGGCCCCCACTCTTCACAGCCGGACCTGTCAAAAAGAAAGAAAGAAAAAAGCTGAGAGGCACGATGGCAAGGCAAAACAGAGCAAGCAGTGGGAAAATTCAGACAGCACTGCTTGCTGAGTTTTGTCTTGCCCTGCGCCTCTCAGCTGTTTATTTTGTTTGTTTAGAGCTTGGGCTGTGAATACCTCTTTGCTGGAAGCCACCAGGCATTGCAAAGAGTTTAATGCAGCCAGGAGGAGGGGTAAAGACAATGGAGGCAGAGATCACCCTCTTTCTCTTTCTCCTCCTGGCTGTTTTGATCTCTTTGCAAAGCCTGGTGGTTGCCAGCAAAGAGATCGAAGCAGCCAAGAGAAGAAGGAGAAAGAGGATGATCTCGGCCTCCATCGCCTTGCCCCCCCCCCCGGCTGCTTCAATCTCTTTGCTTTTCTCCTGTCCCAACCCAGCAAAGAAGGGGGAATGCTTAACCCCCTTTGGTAGGTTGGGGGTAAACTACCTCAATCAATGGCAGCCAAAGGTTGCTCTCTGCAGCCCCTGACAGCTGATTTTGACAGGTCGGATCTGTCAAAGTTAGCTGTCTGTCAGCTTGCTGGTAGATTGAATGGGTTGGTCAGCCTTCCCATGGGAATGCACTGAAAACCAATTAATCCATTCCCTTTTTTGCCTTTTTTCCAACCTCTGGAACAGATTGATTGATTTGTCATGCATTCCTATGGGAAACCGAATTTTGACTTATCAAAATGTTGACTTCTGAAAATGCATTAGGAATGGATTAATTTCATAAGTCCAGGTACCACCATACCAGCATTCCACTTTCTTTGCTTTGTCAGCATAGTATTGAGATAAGAGACGGATTAGTTTGTGCCACTTTGTACAAAGCATGTTGCTCAGCACCAGAGGTGCCACAGGTCCCCTCCCCCACCTACACTGATGACTTGCCCACTCACCTTTCATTGCACATTGCCAGTGACTCTCCAGTCCAAATAGGAGCTCAGGCTGCCCTTTCCTGCCTGCTTTGGCAACTGACCACTTGGATGAGGTGGCAAGACAGGGATTCTTCCTGTACAGCTGTGAAATGGTTGGCTGCTGGAGGAGGTGGGGATGGGCAGTCTAAGTTCATGTCTGGACTGAAGTGCCACTGGAGAAGGAGGACCCTGGTGGCATGCAATGAAATGTGAATGGTCCAGCCAGCCAGGGAGGAGGGGAAAGATGGTACCTGTAGTGCTGTGTGGTGTGATTTGTACAAAGCAGCATGCATTAATTCATGGCCATCTCTAATTGAAAGTATAGTTTCTCACAAAACAAAGGGCACACGTGCTGGGTCTATGAAGTAGTGAATCCAAACTTCACTTTGTAGTGCCTTGTTTCCTTTACCATGTACCTTGTTAAAGAATTAGTTCTCCATAACTTTTCAATAGGCTGGATACTGAACAAAGCAGAGATTGAAAAGACAAAGGTCCCCAAGTTATATGACACCTTATAAAGTTATGGGCTCTGCAGTTCAGACCAGCCAACACTTAATTAATTTGTTGCTGGTTGCTGCAGTAGGTATCAATTTACATGTAACACTGCATTTTGGGACCCAAGTAACAGCTGTTTCCTCAAACTTAAAATACAGAAGGATCTTATTGTACTGAATAGAGAGGGGCATAAAACAGAAATATAGTGTTTTTTTTTCATTTTGTTTCTGTAGTAGTTTCATTTCTTTTGTAACGAATTTTTAAAGTAGTTTCATTATGAAATGAAGTGAAATAAAATGCTATGCTCCCCTGGGTTCTAGAGACACCAAAGTGACTGGGGAGCTTCCTCAAGCTCTTCCCTGTAAGCTTCTGAAATGTGGAAAGGTTTGGGACTGGCCGAGCTATTAAGGGGGTGCCCCTAGGAAAAAAATTCTAATTGAATTGGGAAGCCGCAAGAGCACCCCCACCCCACCCTTAGAGTGTGATTACTGGCTTCACTTCCAAATCTTGATTCAATTAGATTCAATTTTTTCCTAAGGGTATCCCCTTTGGAGCTTGATAACCCAGCCCCCTGAGCCCCAAACCTCTCCAAATTGTGGGAGCTTACAGGAAAGTGCTTGAGGAATCTCCCCTGCCATTTCCTCTAGTACAAATCATTTTGTTACTAGAGGAAAAATTGGTATCTCATTTCATTTCATGATGAAATGTGTCCTAATGTTCCACTGTGTAAAAAAACGACAAAACAGCATTTTGTTTTTTGTTTTGTGCCCATATCTAGCACTGAATAAATTGTTTGAACTGCTTGTAAAAAGGGCCCTAGACAGGTACATTTTAAAAACAATCAGATTTACCTGTTTTGTGAAGAATGTTACATTTATTCATGAGTAGGACTGTCTTATATAGCTGTGATAATACAATTCCCAAACATAACTGCTTGAAGTACATTTCACATAAAATACACTACATTAGAGATGGGCACGAAACGAGCAATTTTTCATTTTTGTTTTTGTTTTTTCATTTCGTTACATAATGAAATGAAAAACGAATTTTGTCTCCAAAATAAAACAAAATGAACCAAAACACCAGAAATTTTGTCGTGTGTTTCGTTTTCGTTGCGGCAAATGCATTGTACTGTAATGAATGCGAACGAAACAGCAATTTTTTGTTTTCGTTTTCATTTTTTGTTTCATTACATAACGAAACGAAAATGAATTTTTTTGCAAAAAATTCACAAAAAACAAAAACGAACCGAAACGGACCCCCTAAACAACAAACGACAAACGAAACACCATTTTTTTGAGTCGTGCCCATCTCTACACTACATAAACATGGATTCATTATAATGATCAAGTTCAGTCACTTCATTAACAATGTGTTGTTATGCATCATTGATATTGTGTTAGATGTCTTAAACATTAAGTTGAATAAAACAGTTGTGAGTGTTGTTCAGTAAATGTTTGCAGAAGAGGGTGTATAAATGGATTCAAAAAGAGGTGCAATAGAAGGGTTTAATAGCACTTCTCATTAGTGATGGGCACGAAACAAACTTTTAGTTCATTTTTCTATTCATTATTTATTTTGTTATGTAACGAAACGAATAACAAATCCCAGAGTAACAAACCCTCAATAGCAAACCCTAAAACGAAACGAACCAAAACAAATCATCATTTTTTCAGTTCGTGCCCATCTCTACTTCTCATGCTTTGTGCATGAGGTAAACTTTTTGTTGGCTTTTGTATATAGTACAATAAAAAAACCTAGGCTCATTTCTGCCTATGTTTTAACTGATACAGTGTTATATGTGAAATAAGAACATATTTCTTTATTTTTTGAGTTTAGCACATAAATTACCAGAGTACATTAGTATACGTCAGCCATTGTTTTTAACTTATGAGCTCCTTGCCTAGCAATATACTTCTGTAAGAAATGTTATGCAATCGTAATGAAGTAAGGGGGTTTGCAGGGATTTCTCCAGAATTTCAAAGTTGCACAGGGCTGTGTTAGCTTAAGTCATGTGGCAAGCACGTCGCATACAACACAGTGTATCAATCTGTGTAACTCAAAATACTAAATACATTAAGAGCTTCAGGGAGCTAGTATCCCCTCCCCCTCCTGCCAACACCTGTGGAAAGAAGTACACACCAGTAGATGCATGATTCTGAGATCAGTAGCTTCTGGAGGAACCAAAAACATTGAAGGAAACAGAACAAAAAGACAGTCTCTGGAATACTGAATGAAATGTTTTTGACAGCTGGGGTAGGGGTGGGGGTGGGGAGAAGCCAGGGAAGTTTGTTTCCACCAACCCACTTGCACATGGCTAACTCTGGATCCAACCTATTTCTTATTCAGAACTGCCAGTATCATAAGTAAGAATATTTGCTCCCTCTTTCAATTTACATCTTTGGCTTTCAGACCATATATTACTAGAGCAATTTCATAGTAAAATTCTATCCTTGTATAATGTTTTATGTAAAGATAGGCTGATTTCTTGCACTTGTTATCAGTACATTGTCTAGTGAACTGCTGTACCAATTTGTCTAATTTGAGCCATCCAAAAAGGTCTGGGGAAAAGAGTCAGTATACTTAGTTGGGTGCTGGCTTCTCAAATGGATTTCTATGGGGTCGCTGCATCATAGCCTTGTCCCAGATCTGCCCTCTAAGGAGCCATAGAGCTGTCATGGTTGACAGTCCTGGGTCAGGTGCAATATGTTTTTGCTTTACTGATTAACAGCAACTTTCTGAGCATGCGGTCAGCTCTAAAAGAGAGACAGGAAGCATACAAGTATCCATGGAATTTATAATAATTTCATTAACCAAATGAACAGATTACGGAAGCACAAACAAAACTGGTCCCAGAGGTTTTGGGTTAGTAGTGTTAGTTCTTTCCTTCTTACTTTACCCAAGTGTGTTCCTTCTTTACTCTCTGGCCATGGTGCAGTTTGAGAAATTCAAAAAGGTCTGCTGCTTTATTAATGATCAGATGGTGTATAATACTTTCTGTTCAACCTGTAACCATTTTCCCTTGCATATGCTCAGGTTTGGATGCCAGTACCCCGGCCAGTACTCATGAACTCACCATTCCCAATGATGTGAGTATTGCATCTCAGTGCTCTCCTTATCATCTTACGAACAAAGTAGTCTACAAATGGCTACAGGACTGCCCAAGTTTAGAAAAACCTTTTATGCCAGGCAAGTGATTTCAAAGTACTTGTCACAATCAAGTTTGTAAATTGCAAGCAATAAAAGAAAGGACTGGGAATGTGAGAAGTTGTTGTGGTGTTCTTTAGAAATCAGACATTTGTGAAATCTGGACATTTCTAAAGAATAGCAGCAGTTTGTTTTTGTTTTGCTTTCAAGAGCGACTGCAGATAAAGGATTTGCATCATGCAAGCAAGATGCTGCCTCGGCAATACGTCTTATGGGATGAGAGCAAAATTGCTTTTTTTGCCCATTCTAATCCTGTTCTTTGTGCTGAATAGTGGCTTAAAACAGAACAACAGAGCTCACTGTTCACAAAGTGAACTGGGAAAATGTGGGATTTATTTTGTGTTGGGAGGGAGACAGGACAATGAAAGGGATTTGTTTCTTGGTTCAGTTTGTTATGGTACAAGAGTACAGTGATACCTCAATTTTCGAATTTAATCCGTTCCAAATGCATGCTCTTAAATCGAAGTACTCTTCAGTTGGGGTACCTATCTTAAACATTGAAAAAAAGGTTAAAAAATAAAAAGTGAAAAGAAATGTTAAGTCGAGCAGACCATATGTAAAATTTGTAAGACAGCAATTAAAACACCAACAGTTTTCCACTCTTAAGTCGAATTGCTCTTAAGTCGAGCCGCTCTTAAGTCGAGCCGCTCTTAAGTCAGGGTACCACTGTATTCTAATCTAACCAGGAACACTGTAATTTGTTTCTATGGTATAAAGGGTGCAGAGGTTTTTTTTCATATTTCCCAAAGCTGATGCAACAATCAGTAAAAAAGTAAAAGAACAAATATAACACTTCCTTTCAAATTTTGCAGGAACTGTACGTTCAATGCAATTTAGAGAATTTAGAGATTATTTATGAGATTATTCTAGTAGAGTTACAGTCCAGGAAAAGAAGAAAGTGACCTTTCTGCTAATTCATTCCAGTGTGCTACTGTTTTCATTTCATATCAAAATTCACACTTAATGCTCTAAAAATTGTAAAGCGCACATTCTGGGCTAAACTTTTTTTTTTTAAATCACCTACTTCAATGTCTTTCCATGTTAAGGCTCTTCTTATAAAATGTTACTCATCTAACAATGTCTTTAATCACAAAAGTAGCGAGCGTTTTACTTTAAAACATCATGTATGGAAAAGGAATGTGTCCATGACAAAGTCCCATTATTTTTGCATCTGCTGACTTACTCACGACTGAATAGGTGCTGGATTGGGATTACAAAGATGGTTCCCTTTCAAATAAAGTGATAATTTGATATTTTAATGGAAGTTCCGCTTATGGATTGTCCTACCAGGTCCCTTCAGGTTCAACTGGTGCTTTCAGATTGCTTCTATGGCAAATGTTCCGATTTTTCCATCTGCTATGAGGAGATACGAGGGGGCCTCCTAGGCCATCTACTCTTAACATTAGAGAAGGAAAATCTAGAGCTAGATCTTGAAGATACCCAGCAAGAAAGGGGGAGCTAACTACTGTGACCTTGGATTGCCCTTGCTGTTAAGAAGTTTGTCCTAGTGGTTGAAATGAACGTACCCACCCTACAAGTGATTTACACCTATGAATCCTCTCTTGCTTTCTGGGGGGGGGGGGGGCGGCGGCGCAGTGAATATGGTCCCTTGGGGGCCCTGACACATTTGAAGGGGTTGGGGGAGATAGCTCAGAACCAATTTGTCACACACCATCTTATAAAGTTCATTTTGTGACTTATAAAATCCTGATTCAGCTATATTTGTTTCATACTCTTTAACTGCCATGGCAAAAAATAAAATAAAATAAAATAAAATAAAGGTTGAGAATGGCTGTAAAAATAAGTGTTCCCAAATTCCGTGTATCATGCATTCCCTTGGTCTTCCTTTTTTTAGGACACGTATCTGATTCCTTCAACCTTTCCTACAGAGCTCATCTGAAAAAGGGTTAGACAGCCATCCTAGCCTCTTGGGAATTCTCCCCTCTTTCTTTCGTGATGGTATCATCTGTGCCCTATACGTCATATTAGACTCATGTTTCTCTTTTCCAAAGGAGACACTTTCACTTGCACCCAAAGCTCCTGCTTTTTTCACTTTGTTGACCAGTTCTTCCCTGTTAGTTAGGAACACATCAAGAAAAGCAATTCTCTTATCACTGGTCACACCTTTTAAAATATAAAGTTGCAAGCAAGAGCAGAATTTGGTATGCCTTGCAATCCTGGCTAAATTGGATTTATCACAGATATCAGGATAGTTGAACTATCTCTATTACTATATCTCTTCTCACAGAACTCACAGTACAGATTCCATCTCACTGGTGCAGATTAATAATTTACTCTGGCTAGTGTGGAATGATGATGATGATGATGATGATGATGATGATGATGATGATGATGATGATGATGATGATGATGATGATGATGATGATGATGATGATGATGATGTCTCAATCCTTTTCAGGGATCTTAAATAAATGTTGACTTAGTGTAGCCCAGGGGTGCCCAAACTTTTTGTAAGGAGGGTGACATTTGGTGGCTGAGAATGTGTCAGGGACCGGTTGCTCCCCGACCCTGCCACCCCACTGCAAGCCCCACCCATTGACCCATAAACCCCACCCACTGACCCCTTACAGCCCCACCTGCAGGAAGGAAGGTGGGGACCAAGGGAGGGAGGGAGGGAGGTAGAAACCAAGAGAGGAAGGAAGGAAGGTGGGGAACAAGGAAGGGAGGGAGGGAGGGAGGTGGGGCCAAGGGAGGGAAGACGGAAGGAAGGAAGGTGGGGACCAAGGGAGGGAAGGAGGAAGGAAGGTGGGGACCAAGGGAGGGAGGAAAGAAGGATGGTGGGGACCAAAGGAAGCACAGGGAGCCGTGGCCACAGGTCACCCTTTGGGAGAGGTGATCTGTGTGACCTTGCACCCCCCGCAAGCTCCCCAGTGGTGGTAATGGCTTGTCCGCCAGCCCACCCCAAAGCTCCTTGGTGATGGCAGAGGCCCACTGGCCTGCCCACCCCCACACATTCCCCTGTGGTGCCGGTGGTGGCAGACCGTCCGTCCACCCAGCCGCCCAAGCTTCCCAGTGGTGCCAGTGGTGCGGCCCACCCGATCACTGCCCCATGCATGCGTCCAACCTCACAATGTTCCCGGCTATGCTGGTGGCGGCGGCCCGCCTGTGCGCCACCCTGCGCACACGCACCGAGATTCACAAGGTTCCCAGAGGTGCCAGTGGCGGCAGCTCGCCCGTGCGCTGCTCTGCATGCGCTCCTAGCTTCACAAGGTTCCCGGTGATGCCGGTGGCGATGGCCCGCCCACACACCACCCCCGTGTTTGCGTCCAGCCTCACATGGTTGCCGGCGGTGCCGGTGGCAGAAGCCCGCACGATGGCTGGACGGCCGGCCCGCCCAGCCCCACAAGCTTCCCGGCGGTGCTGCTGGTGGTGGCCCACCCCCTCACCCACCCACCCTGCGCCACAAGCTTCTGCTCACCAGCCGGCCGGCCTGCCCAGCCCCTCAAGCTTCCCGGCGGTGTCAGTGTTGGTGGAAGATTTTTTAAAAAAAAAATGGGGCGAAGGAAGGGGAGGGAGGGGCCACTCAGAATGGCCTGACGGGCCAGATTTGGCCCCCAGGCCAGACTTTGGGCAGGCCTGGTGTAGCCCAAATATGCAGACACATCATACTGTAGACTCTGCTTCTTTTAGTAGAAGGTTTGTTAGTATTATTTATGATTGGCATTTACAGTACTTGAAAACCTTAAAAGAAATAAATTTGAACAATTATTGCTATCTGGATCAATTTCAAAAACAGTATAATCATGATGGAGTTGGCTGTCACAATCATGTTTATACATTTTAAAGAATGTTACTTGAATATATAAGTTTAAGTCCAACTTTTGCCCAAAATACAGAGAGTCATTGAAATGAAGGAGTAGTCAACATTAATGTGAGTCACTAGTCACTTCCAGTTGCAACTAAAATTAGATTGAGTCTAATTAATGTTAACATTTCAAAGGAATTAGGTTCCAGTTGCTGTATTGAGTCATATTCTTAGGGTCCTCCAGGAAAAATTCACATGGAATATTTATAGACACAAAAAGCAGCCAGAACGCAATGGTCCAAGCATACATAATAGAATTCAGGCCAATAAGTTGCCAGAGTGCAGAAAGTAACTTCATTGTTTTGCTAGCTTTGTCAGTTTCTTAGACTATTGCTGATCTTTGTCTGAGGGCAAGTATTGTTCCTTTGGCATCTTATTTTTTAGAAGAGAGAAGGTGAGAGATGAAGAAAGTATAACTTTAGAATATCCAACAGGTAGTCAACTTTGCTATGATAGATTAAATCATATACAAGCACTTCTGTGTGATTAATCCTGAACATTGTTACAGTACCTGAGTAGTAACATTAGGAGAGTTAACCATTATTAATAATGTTGTTGTCTGTTGAAACTAGAAATTAAAAAATGAAACTTTTTATGACCATCTTATTTCATTCATACTGACTATGGTGTGAACACAGGACTCACAGCTTTTAGCAACTGGAATAAAAGAATTTCCATTTCAGATGTTCCCAAATAAGATCCAGTTATGCTTGCTTGCTTGCTTGTTTTATTTATGTATTTATTTATTTAAAATATTTTTATCCCACCATTTATGTTTAAAAGGAGACACCTTAAAAAGGTGGCTTATATCATTAAAAAGACAATACATACAAGTTAAAATTGGTAAGCATATGGATATAAAATAATTAAATAACTATTAAATTAAAAATGGTAAATCAAATCAATACTAAAACACATTTGAAACAACAGAGAACATTTAAAAACCCTTCTTAGATCACCCATCGCTAAGGAAAAGCCAGCCTGAAGAGAAAGGTCTTTGCCTGTTTGTGGGAGGACAGCAAATATGAGGCCAGCCTAGATTTCTGTGGGAGGGAGTTCCAGAGTTTGGGAGCAGCAATGGAGAGGATCCTCTCAATGGTCCTCCACTAAGGACACCTGTGAAGGTGGTGGCACCAAGAGAAGGGTCTCCCCTGGTCATCTTAATGCCTAGGTAGGCTCACAGAGGGAAATGTGGTCTTTTAGATATCTTGAGCCCAAGTTGTTTAGTGCTTATAGGTTATAGCCATCGCTTAAAATTATGCCTTGAAGTGAATTGGCAGCCAGGGTAGCTGCTGCAACAGGGGCAGTTATATGCCTCCTCTAACCAGTCCCCAGTTAGCATTCTAGTGGCAACATTTTGGACCCTCTGGAGTTTCCAAACACTTCCCAAAACCAACCTCAGTAGTCCAGCCGAGATGTAATTAGGGCATGCGTCACCATGGAAAGATCAGACCTCTCAAGAAATGGTTGCATTTGGTGCACTAGTTTTAACTATACAAAGACACTCCTGGTCAATGCTGACGCCTGGGTCTCTAAGATCAGAGATGAATTCGGGGATATCCCCAAACTGAGCACCTGTGTTTTCAGAGATTATAACCCCATCCAGCACATGCTGCAACTCTGTTCCTTAGTCTGGTTTTCAACTGACCAGGATCCCCTCAGTATTTTCTGAATCAAGTTTCAGTTAGTTCACCCTCATTTTGTCCCTTACTGATACTCGACACTGATTCAGAACTGAAATAGCTTCCTTGGAGTTAGAGCCTTTTCACACGACCCGTAAGATCCGCTGGCCACTTAAATTCGGACCAGAGATCTTGGGGGTTTGTCGCTGTTCCTGTGTCCCCACCCCCTCCGCACTCCTGGCTGCTGTCTGCATGAGGGGAGGGAGAGAAAAAGGAAGAAAAGAATGCCGGCTCACCTCCCACCTCCGTTCTGCCGTCTGGCTCTGCTCCGAGTCTCTTAGTATCTCTTAAAGGGGTGGGGGGGCAAAAAAACAACAAACAGAAGCGAGGAGAGCCCAGCACTCACTAAGTTACATCCGCATCAGGAATTTTTCACGCCCAGAGAGCAGGTACTTGAAAAGTGCACTGGGACGTGCTTCGGTGGGCGTAGTCACATTTAATTTTTTTGTAAACTCCGGAGCTGGTGGAGAAACAATTTTAAGCTCTGGATCTGGGAGCCATTTGCCACAGATTTTAGGGGTCGTGTGAAAAGGCCCTTAGATGGAAAGGAGAGATAGAATTGTGTGTATCAGTGTACTCGTGACACCAAACCACAGGGCTCCGGACAATCTCTCCAACAGCCAGGGTGGCGAACAGGAATCCCCCAGCAGCACCCTCTCTGTTCTCCCTTCCAGGAAGGACCAAAGCCACTATAAAACAATGCCCCAAGTACCATTCCAAAGAGAGAGGGAGTAGAACAGGCCTGCCCAAAGCACGGCCCGGGGGGGGGGGCAAATCCAGCCCGCCAGGCCATTCTGAGTGGCCCGCGGCTGGCTGGCCCACCCCTCCCTCCTTCTTCTTCACCCCATGTTTTTTTAAAAGAAAGTGGGTGGGGCTTGCAGTGGGGTGGCAGGGTTGGGGAGCAACCGGCCCCTGACACATTCTCAGCCACCAAATCTGGCCCTCCGTACAAAAAGTTTGGGCACCCCTGGACTAGAAGGATACCATCATTGATGGCATTGAAAGCTGCTGAGGGATCCAGAAGAACCAGCAAGGACACACTTCCCCTGTCTAGTTCCTGATGTAGGTCATCCACCAAGGCAACCAAAGCTGTCTCCATCCCATAGCCAGGCATGGAGTCAGAGTGAAATGGATGTAGATAATTTGTCTCATCCAGGAACTCCTGGAGCTGGGAAGCCACCACTCGATCCAGTACGTCGTCCAAAAATGGGATATTAGAGGCTGGCTGATATTTATGCAGCACTGTGGGGGGCCAAGCAGGGCTTTTCCAATATTAGTTATACTATTGCATCCCTTAAGCATGTTGGGATTGTACACTGCTGCAACCTTTACCCTAACCCCATTTACTATCCCTTCAATTCACTTAGTAGTTCCCTCTCTGGAAGCTTTTACGAGTTAGGATGGGTAAGGGACTGTAGCAGACAAGTAGTGTTCTTCACCTCTCCAGGGGTCCTGTCCCCATCAACCGCCTGCAAAATCTGAAGCTTATCCATCAATCCAGGACAAGAAAGAGCCATAGTTACATCTGTATTCACTATTGTGTTCAAGTCAGAATGGATCCAAGAGATTTTGCCTGCAAAGTGCTGTATAAAGTTTTCACAACAAGGTATAGTGTGGTCAACACTATCTTCTTGTGGGGCATGATGTAACAGGCCATTGACCACTCGGAAGACTGACTGGGTGACAAGGTGCAGAACCAATGGTGGTAGAGAAGAATGACTTCTTTGCTGCGATCATGGCCACAGAATAGGCCTTCCAATGCACTCTAGCCCATGTTCGGTCAGATTCACTCAGAGCTTTCAGCCATCTTTGGTGTAGTCTCCATCCCATTCATTTCATCACCACCAGTTGTCCAGTTAGCTAGGAAGTTAATCTGGCTCTAATTTGTGGGATGGAGTGCTTAGGAGTGAATGTGGCCCTGGCCATTTCCCCATTCCAAAGATCAATCCAGGCTTCAATGGAGTCATCTGTCAGGGCAAGAGGACCCTCCTGAAGAGCCACCAGGAAACCATTGGGATCCATGAGCCACCTGTGGCGGGCTATCATCATCAGTCCCCCATACCTGTGGAGGTTCTGTGTTCCAGTGAGTCTAAACCCCAACAGATGATGATCTCTCCATGACAGTGGAACTACAGTGAGGTCCTCCACACCCACGTCACCAACATCTACCCCAACACAGGTAGCAGATATCCACTTACTAAAAGGGAAATAACATTTAAATGACCAAGACACCAGTTTGTGTGTGGATGGGAAATTCATTTATTTGACAGTATTGCGTTCAGTATTTCCACATGTATAGCTCTGATAACCTGAAGAACTATGGATGGAGGCTTGTAACATTGTACAGGAGGCTGCAATGAAAACTATTCCAAAGAAAAGAAAATGCAAGAAAGCAAAGTGGTTGTCCAATGAGGCCCTACAAATAGCGGAGGAGAGAAGGGACGCAAAATGCAAGGGAGAAAGGGAAAGATACAGAAAACTGAATGCAGACTTCCAAAGAATAGCAAGGAGAGACAGGGCGGCCTTCTTGAATGAACAGTGCAAAGAAATAGAGGAAAACAACAGAAAAGGAAAAACCAGAGATCTATTAAAGAAAATTGGAGATATTAAAGGGGCATTTTGTGCAAAGATGGATATGATAAAGGACAAAAATGGTAGGGACCTAACTGAAGCAGAAGAGATGGCAAGAATATACAGAAGAATTATATCAGAAAGATCTGGATGTCCCTGATAACCAAGATAGCATAGTTGCTGACCTGGAGCCAGACATCATGGAAAGTGAAGTCAAGTGGGCCTTAGAAAGCATTGCAAACAACAAGGCCAGTGGAGGTGACGGCATTCCAATTGAAATCTTTAAAATCTTAAAAGAGGATGCTGTAAAGGTGCTGCATACGATATGCCAGCAAATTTGGAAAACCCAGCAGTGGCCAGAGGACTGGAAAAGATCGGTCTACGTTCCAATCCCAAAGAAAGGAAACTATCGCACAATTGCACTCATTTCACATGCTAGCAAGGTTAGGCTCAAAATTCTACAAGGCAGGCTTCAGCAGTATGTGGAAAGAGAACTTCCAAAAGTACAAGCTGGATTTCGAAGGGGCAGAGGAACTAGAGATGAAATCACCAACATGCACTGGATTATGGAGAAAGCCAGAGAATTCCAGAAAAACATCTATTTCTGCTTCATCGACTATGCCAAAGCCTTTGACTGTGTGGACCACAACAAACTATGGCAAGTCCTTAAAGGAATGGGAGTGCCTGACCACCTTATCTGTCTCCTAAGAAATCTATATGTGGGACAAGCAGCAACCGTTAGAACTGGATATGGAACAACTGACTGGTTTAGAATTGGGAAAGGAGTATGACAAGGCTGTATACTGTCACCTTGCCTATTTAACTTATATGCAGAGTACATCATGAGAAAGGCAGGTCTGGATGAATCACAAGCCGGAATTAAGATTGCCAGAAGAAATATCAACAACCTCAGATACGCAGATGATACTACTCTGATAGCAGAGAGTGAGGAGGAATTAAAGAACCTCTTAATGAGGGTGAAAGAGGAGAGTGAAAAAAATGGGCTGAAGCCCAACATCAAAAAAACTAAGATCATGGCCACCGGATCCGTCACCTCCTGGCAAATAGAAGGGGAAGAAATGGAGGCAATGACAGGGTTTATTTTCTTGGGCTCCTTGATCACTGCAGATGGCGACTGCAGCAATGAAATAAAAAGATGCCTGCTTCTTGGGAGGAAAGCAATGGCAAACCTAGATAGCATCCTAAAGAGCAGAGACATCGCTTTGCCAACTAAGGTCAGGATAGTCAAAGCTATGGTTTTTCCCGTAGTAATGTATGGAAGTGAAAGCTGGACTATAAAGAAGGCTGATCACTGCAGAATTGATGCTTTTGAGCTGTGGTGCTGGAGGAGAGTCTTGAGAGTCCCCTGGACTACAAGGAGATCAAACCTATCCATTCTGAAAGAAATCAACCCCAAATGTTCACTGGAAGGACAGATTTTGAAGCTGAGACTCCAGTACTTTGGCCACCTCATGAGAAGAGAGGACTCCTTGGAAAAGTCCCTGATGCTGGGAAAGAACGAAGGCAAAAGGAAAAGAGGACGACAGAGAATGAGATGGTTGGACGGTGTCATCGATGCAACCAATATGAATTTGACAAATCTCCGGGAGGCAGTGGAAGATAGGAAGGCCTGGCGAGCTCTGGTCCATGGGGTCACAAAGAGTCGGACACGAATGAACGACTGAACAACAACAGCTCTGATTGCAGGCGCTGCTGCTGCAGTCTGAGATGATGGGCATGGATGGCCATGTGTTCGATTTTGTAACCAGCTTCTACAACTGGGAACGCAAATCTGAGCAACCAGCACCTTGTCAGTTGAAGTTCTGTATGTGTGAACACATAACTGCCCATTGTATCCCAGAGGTAGTTACATAAGAACATAAGAAGAGCCATGCTTGATCAGGCCAAAGGCCCATCTAGTCCAGCTTCCTGTATCTCACAGTGGCCCCACCAAATGCATCTGGGAATGCACGAGACTAGATATCTGTCTCCTGATACCACTCCCCTGCACCTGGCCCTTGATTACCCAGACTTTAAGCCTGGAGATTACACATCTCCATCGTGGTTTGTAACCTGTGATGGACTTTTCCTCCAGGAATCTGTCCAATCCCCATTTGAAGGCGTCCAGGCCAAATGCCATCACCACATCTTGTGGCAGGGAGTTACTTTTAATTCTAGACATTTACAAGCAAGTCATTCAGGAAATAATTTTGATTAAATACACATTCCTCAGAGCAACTTGTGCTTTCCATTTACCTGATGTAGGATGGTAATTGGGCCTAGTAATATTTCAAGCCAGACACTTTGATGCAACAGAACATCTTCATGGAATGTTGTTTAGACTTATTACATACTTAAGACAATATAATTGATCAAAATATCCAGTCAGATCTTCTTGTGAGAAAATGCACAGTATTTAATAAAAATCTCAGGGTGTTCTGGAACACTAAGAAAAGTGATGCTCAATCCCATGTCGTCTCCAAACCCCACGAGGTATTTGTTCCCTTGTATTTGGCACTCATCTTGAGTAGTGTGTCCAGTTCTGGACACCTGTACTTCACAGAAGATGCTGAGAAATTGGAAGTTCACAAGGACAAACTAGGAGCCTGCAAACCAAGACTTAGAAAGAAAGCCTGAAAAAAACTGGATCCGAAAAAGAGAACTAAGGGGAGAAAGGATAGGACTTTTCAAATACAGTGGTACCTTGACTTACGTATTTAAACCATTCTGAATGTATGCTCTTAAGTCGAACTACTCTTAAGTCGGGGTACCTATCTAAAAAATTGAAAAAAATAAGTTAAAAAATGAAAAAAAATAAAAAAATATTTGTAAGTCGAGTAGACCGTATCTAAAATTTGTAAGGCGGAAGTTAAAATGCCAACAGTTTTCCACTTTTAAGTCACATTGCTCTTAAGTCGAGCTGCTCTTAAGTCGGGGTACTACTGTATTAGAAAGGCTGTCCTATGGAGAACAGATAGGATCTGTTCTCAATCAACCCAGAATGAAGAATGGGCTCAAGTTACAAGAAGCCAGATTTTGGTTGAATATCAGGAAAAACTTCCTATTAGAACAGTACGGAGTGGAACCAATGTTCTTGAGAGGCAGTGAGTGTTCCAACACTGGAGGCAATGAAGAGAAATTTGGACAGCTACCTGGCAGGTATCCTTTGATTTGTATTCCTGCATGGAGCAGGGAGTTGGACTTGATGGCCTTTTGGGGCCCTTCCAAATTCATGACTCTGTAATTCTATGATTCTATAATAGTAGGAAAACTTTTTTTCTGAAATATATTGTCTTCTGCTTTAATGTGGCAGTACCTACTGTTTGGAGATACTACTGTTTTAGTTCCAAGGAATGATGTAGAATACCTATTTACTTGAATGGCTAAGAGGTTGACATTTCTTATTTATCCTGTACAAGGATTTCATTGAAATTTCTTTGCTATTCTTCAGATTGAGGCTGTCTTTACTGCTTTTTACTTATTTCCTTCTCTAGTATAGGCTGAATGCCTTTGTGTAATCTGGAAATATTTCCCGATATAAGAACCAAATGCTATTATAAGAACATAAAGGACTGATGAGGCAAAGTCCTCTCTTAACACCATATACAGATTGCTCCCTTGGGTAACTGAATATGGCAAGATTAGGCGATAGGTGATACCTTTATAGACCACTAGTAAAATAATAAAAAATATTAATATGGCAAATTTCTGAAAAACATCTAGCTTGGGAATTGTAAGTCTTGAAATTATTCTAGAAAGAGCTGTCTACCTGAACTATGCCTTTTTCATTTATATAGAGTAATCCCCCACTTATTGCAGGGGTTAGGGGCCTGACCCGACCCTCAGTAAGGGAAAATCCATGATGTGTGAAAGCTGTGTTGGGTTGGCACTGCAGGGAGAGGCTGTCTTGGGCTTCCTACACTTCCCTTAGGCCTGACGCTGCCCTGAACACACCTCCAATGGGCTTCCCAGGCCTGTTGGAGGCTGCGGAAGTGGATCTGGCAATCAGGAAGGCACTTCCAGTTTTTTGGAGGTGACTTCCACTTCACCAGAAACCACTTCTGGGGCCTCCAACAGGCCTGGGAAGCCCATTGGAGGCCTGCATAGGTCAGTGCCAGGCCTGGGGTAAGTGCAGGAGGCCCCAAACAGGTCCACACAGTTTTCCCCAGAGGCCCCTGCCTTCATGTACTGTGGTCCCGCAATATACCGGGACTGCGGTATAGTAACCACAAAATGGCAATTGTATAAGCATTGCTGGTCAATCAAGTAATTGATATCAAGTGGGCAGCCAAAACAGAGGTAATCATGTTACCCTTTTACATAAAAGTACATAGGAGTTAAGTCACAATGAGTGAGCCCACTTCATTCATTCATTCATTCATTCATAAGGCCATTCTGGGTGACTTAAGGGGCCTTAATTAGATGTTGACTCACCTGGAATTTGAGTCATGGCAACTGGACTTCATTTTCTTGAGAGATTGAAATGTTGGCTCACCAAATCCCCAACTGTACCTACTCTACTTCCCTGGACTATGTCTACTCTAATTGCAACTTACTACTCAAGTATACCTCCATCAACTGGGGGGGGGGGGGGGACTCAAAATAATGTGGTCTTAGATAAGGCAGGAAATGAAGAACATATATGGTATGAGGAAACTTCGACTCAGTGGGTTTATAGCCCCCAACTAATTCTATTATTCTATGGTATTATTATTTATTATTATTTATTATTTATTTATTATATTTTTATACCGCCCATCTTCCAGAAGGGAACTCTGGGTGGTTTACAAAGGATAAAACCAACATCAGTGACATATTAAAAAAATTAAAAAAATAAGAACTAGTAAAATAAGGAGGGAAAACCCTCCAGGAGAAAGGCGGCACAGGCGGGAGAAAAAGAAAGAGGGGGGGGGAGGAATTAAATAGAAAGGTCGCCATATGCCTCTATAAAGAGTAAGGTTAGATAGTTATATTAGATAGTGAGAGAGAAAAAAGTTCAAATATATAATCATATCTGGGGTGGTGGTGCTTCCTTGTAAATAAATCCAGTAGCAATATTTGGTGGTACCCATCTTCCACAAAGTACAGGTCATTTAAATTGAACTTTATTTTAAAAAATTCTACCATGTTTTATATTTGTAACTAAAATGTAATTAATAATTTCTGATCTGCGCCATGAGGATGGAAAAAGTCATGAACAGTTAACCTAGAAAATATTAATAAAATATTTAATGCATCTTTTCTTTAAAATGTTTATCATAGCTAAGCACCTTAGTTCACTGGCCATATACTGTATAAGATTTTGCTCAGTATTTCAGTTTCCATTTTTTTTTCTATTTCTATTTTGCATTTTAAACCTTTCATTTAAAATGTTACTCATGAGATTTCTATCTTCTTTACTGATGAGCATCTGTATGTTCCACTCCTGATAATATGTTGTATGAGAAAAGCCAAATAGGCCTCGAGAACCAATTACCTTCTTATCCTTGCTTACAGCCCAGTCCTGCTTCATTCAAAGCATCTGGGGGGAGGGGGACATGCAGCCTAATGGACCTTGTCCTGACCTGGCAAATCACAGGCCTTCCTGTTCTCCATTTTCCTTGGTGCTTGAGTTCAGAGCAGATTCCTCTGCTCTATCCTTCCTGAGGGTATATGGAAGCAAGAAAGGGCTGCATGTCTCAGACTGGTGGCAAGGGCAAACAGTGAAAGAACCAGGTCTCAGTTGAATTGGGGTGTGTGTGTGTGCAGTGGGGTGGAACAGAGAATAGAGCAGAAAACTGTTTCCATCTGTAGAGCAGCAGCTCTAGATTCAGCATTTCACCAGTTCACTGCCTTATAGTCCTTATTCAGGAAAAGATGCATCAGTCAAGGCAAATATGTCACACTGCAGGCACTTAACTCTGCTCCGCCATTTGTACTGGTGCCTGTATCACTTCCCAGAAGGGAAATTCTGGTGACTCTGTTTGATCAAAGAACTAAAACAGAGGGCTTTCATAAGCTAAAAACTGGGCAAGATAATCAGGACAACTTAATTTTATTGCTCCACAAACGTTCTTATTCTTGAGTGGACATCTAATAGTAAGAGTTTTCCTGGGACATCCGATGAACTTGGCAATACTTGCTCTTCACAATCTTTAAAACAAGAACACTCTGCTTATCACGTCCCCTTAAAAGTCCATGCCTTTTTTTCTAGCTAATAGGCTGCATAATCGGACGCCAAGGGACCAAAATCAATGAAATTAGACAGATGTCTGGAGCACAGATCAAAATCGCCAATGCCACAGAAGGTTCTTCAGAACGTCAAATTACCATCACCGGAACCCCAGCTAATATCAGTCTTGCTCAGTACCTCATCAATGCCAGGTAAGATTCCCTATTGAGGCCTCATTCATGTTCTTTTTGCTGAATGTTCAGAACAAGTGGAGAAAATAACCAGTTGGGTTACAGAGTGGCTAGGATGCCACGGGGTAGATTATAATAACTACTGAGCCTTTTATAATAAAACTCCCTGGGATTTTGCTGCCTATGATTTGAAGTGTTGACAGATAGGGAGGCCACAAATGTATTTATACAAAATAAAATGAACGCCACATTCATGCAAGGGTAACTACATTGACAAGTTACAAGAAATATTCTGGAACTGGGATGTTCTTGTCAACATTACAGTATGACGCCAATATCCACTGGGGATTGGTTCCAGGCCTACCAGTGGATAATGAAATCCGTGGATAAGAGAGAACGCTAAAACCTACCCCAAAACTGCTGTTTCATGGCAGTAGCTTGCTTTCTGGCTGCAGTTTTGAGACAGTAGCCTGCTTTCTGGCTGATGTTTGTAACAGTAGCTTGCTTTACACTCCTGTTTTATGAGAGCAGTTTGTTTTACAGCTGCTGTCTGTGACAGTAGCTTGCTTTGCGGCTGCTGAATTATTTAATTTAATTTTTCTGCAAACTGTGAATAACTGAATCAGTGGATAATGAATCAGTGGATATGGGGGTCCTACTGTATTTTTCATTGACTACACAATGTACCATTCAACGCACATCAGCCTAGAGTTTTCCCCCCAATCTGCACTTTTTTTCCTTTGCTTCTTGGTCTTTTACATTTTTAACATTTGCCATCTGTTCAGTCAATTTGATCACTTGAGGCAATGTGGAGGGGATTGTAGCCATTTTCTCTGATGCTATTCCACCAGTTGCAGTGGTAGTAAGAAAAACAAGGTGACAGGGAAACTGGCTACTGTTTAAATCCACTCATCCCCAAACCCAATGCCCAGGTCCACTCATTTGACACTTCCCTTCACATTCTGCCCCCTCAACTTTTTGCCCTAGTGCTAGGGCAGCTAAATAACTGAAGGGAAAAGAGTGAATGAGCAGAGAGTGAGAGAAGGAAGTTATCAGTCTGACTCGATTCCAGCTTGTTAAGATATCTCACCTCTAACCATGCCTCATGTAACTCTGGATGGTTAGGGAAGAACTACCTTAACAAGCTGCAAATATGATACATTGCCAATTTCTCCCCTCTTTCTGGTGAGTTCTTTATTCACCTAGGAAAACCAGACTTTCCTGGATGCGACTTCACAATGGATTCTTTTGTATTTTTCCTGCTATGTAGTTGCACCTTTAGGCTTAATGTTACATAGGTGAAACCCATAGTTTGTGAACAGGTTAATAAAGACAAATCTTGAAATCAACAGTGCATGTGTATGAGAAATTTTGTAATGAAAATCAGGTCAACCCCCCCCCCTTCCAAAATGTAATTAGAGACAACCAAAGGTTATTAGAATTCCTAATAGAGATGTCCTCAGTGCCCTAAATTCAGTTTGGAACCATTTAGGTTCTTTAGGACATGACAAATTCAAAGACATTGTGCCAAGTCTAGGTTAAGAAATTTGAAGGATTTTGCCTCCCCTTGATTTTAATTAGAAATACATCTACAGTATGTGGCCTTCTAATTATGCAGAAATCAAAACAAGCCTTATTTTGGGACAGAAAGGTTGTGAAAAGGTCAATAAGGCTCCGAAAACATACATAGAACCTGTGATCTCCCCAAAGTATGGAGAGGAAACTGAAAGTGTATGAGTCCTATGTGCAGCATGTACCAGAGAACAAGGGAAATTGTGAAAACGACTGGTGCTTAATTGTAGCAATTATTAGTAACTCCTTATTACCAAAGCTATGCATGAAATTTGCAGCAAACTATAAACAGAATCAAGTTCTTTTGAACCATGTGTGTGTTTCACAAGGCAAAATTGCATCCCCTGCAAAGCTAATAGAACTGAAACTAAATCTTAGACAAAGCTTCGACTATAGAAGACAATCTGGCATAAAACAGCTTATTTTTCTGCGCAAAGCAGCCAGAGTTGGGCAAATAGAGATGAATGACTGATACCCCTTTTAATCTTAAGACACACTTTATCAGGCAGTCCCCGCATGGGGGAAAGAACGTGACTAGAGATGGACCACTGTTTGGCCCAGTTCACTGTGCTTCCCTCACAGGTCTTATGGGCAATTCCCTGCCTTTCCTCCTTGTATGAGTGGGAGGCTGCCAGAGGCAGCAGGAGAGGGAAGTAGAGATGGGCACGGAACGAACATTTTTTCGTTTCCGTTAGTCGTTAGTCGTTCCGTTATGTAACGGAACGACTAACGACAATTTCGATGGGCCAGGCTCGAACCGAACAGAACCAAGAAAATTTTCTTCGTTCTGTTCGTTTCCGTTAATGACCGTGCGATGACCTACCTCGTGCTGGCCCGGCCCGGAAGTCCTTCAGAGATGGCGGGATGGCAGCATGCCTGTGATCCCCATTTTAGAGGGGGAAATTGCATTTCATTTCATAACAAAACAGGTTCTACCATTTCGTTTCATAACAAAACAATTTGTTATTTAACAAAACAATGAAACAGCATTTCATTTTTTTTTGTTTCATGCCCATCTCTAGTAATCATGCCAGACTGGTGGTGGTGGTGGGGGGGGAGAGAAAGCATAACTGGATCTGACTGGCAGTGGGAACCCAGATACAAATAGCTCAGCTGTCTTAACACATAGCTGGTGACCATGAATGATTTGTGTCCCTTTTTGAGAAAAATGTAGGATATGGTGAAATCAAGAAGTGAATAATACAGTATCTTTCCTCCACCTCTCCACATGATGCAGTTTTTATTTTAATCTTCTTAGAAGGGCTAGGTGCAGAGACTAGAGAGTACTGCTTGAAAAATGTCTGTGAAGATTCTCAGTCATCCGGGTGAGTTTATCTGGAAGTTGAGTCATGGCTACTGGACTTCTTTTTCTTGAGAGAGAAATGTTTCGCTGCTCATCCAAACAGCTTCATCCATCTGAATACCGCTAGTGCAAGTCCTCCATCTTATAGTTGTCTTTGACCTCTTGTCACCCTGGTCTGAAATAGGCTCATAAGAGGAACAATGGCCTGAATAGGTTCGTTAGGTAGATAATCATATCCATAGCCTTAAGGTGAACAATGGCCTAAGGTGCTAAAACCTATAAAGTATGTGTCGTTCATTAGCTATGGCCTTGGTGATAAAGGGCACTCATTCATAGGTGCGGATGTACATATATTAGACAGAGAAGATAGGTGGTTTGAGAGAGGAGTAAGGGAAGCCATTCATGTGAGCATTGAAACCCCCCTCCCTGAACACAGGTGGCGGCCTCAGGCATAGTCTATCTGCTGCTTATCAAGTTGTGCTTTCAACAGTACCCAGACAAATCGAGGCCATAGCTAACAACCCATACTTTATAGGTTTTAGCACCTTAGGCCATTGTTCACCTTAAGGCTATGGATATGATTATCTACCTAACGAACCTATTCAGGCCATTGTTCCTCTTATGAGCCTATTTCAGACCAGGGTGACAAGAGGTCAAAGACAACTATAAGATGGAGGATTCGTACTAGCAGTATTCAGATGGATGAAGCTGTTTGGATGAGCAGCGAAACATTTCTCTCTCAAGAAAAAGAAGTCCAGTAGCCATGACTCAACTTCCAGATAAACTCACCCGGATGACTGAGAATCTTCACAGACATTTTTCAAGCAGTACTCTCTAGTCTCTGCACCTAGCCCTTCTAAGAAGATTAAAATAAAAACTGCATCGTGTGGAGAGGTGGGGGAAAGATACTGTATTATTCACTTCTTGATTTCACCATATCCTACATTTTTCTCAAAAAGGGACACCAATCATTCATGGTCACCAGTTATGTGTTAAGACAGCTGAGCTATTTGTATCTGGGTTCCCACTTCCAGTCAGATCCAGTTATGCTTTCTCCCCCACCACCACCACCAGTCTGGCATGATTATTAGAGATGGGCATGAAACAAAAAAAAAATGAAATGCTGTTTCATTGTTTTGTTAAATAACAAATTGTTTTGTTATGAAACGAAATGGTAGAACCTGTTTTGTTATGAAATGAAATGAAATTTCCCCCTCTAAAATGGGGATCACAGGCATGTATCAGCATGCAAATCACAGGGTATCTTCTTGAGATACTTCCCTGTAAGCCCCCCAAATTTGGAGAGGTTTGGGGTTCAGGGGGGTGAGTTATTAAACTCCAAATGGAGTCACCCCAAGAGAAAATCATTTGTAACTGAGTCGGGAAGCACTTAACCTCCTCTGGTAGGACCCAGAGGAGCCAAACAGTGTAACGAATCATTTTGTTTCATTTCATTCTGAAAATTCTTTTAAATATTCATCAGTAACAAAACAAACATAAGTAGAAACAAAACAAAGCACTATATTTGCATTTCTTGCCGTCTCTAATGATTACTAAAAATATGCAAACCAGGTTGGGAGAAAGCAGCTTGGGTGACTGAAAACAGATCACTTAAAACAGAGCTTAGAAGTCCAGCTTTTGCATGCCTCTTAAGTTAACCATGAAAACTGGTTAAACAAAAAGACCTAGTTTTGAACTTGTCAGGAAAATGTTGACTAACAGAGTCAAACTGCTTTTGTAAGTGGGAGACACAGATACCTTGGTTTCATTCTTTTTTAAATAAACCTTTAGTACTGATTCTTTTCCTCCTTCCCTATCTCTGATTATACTTTTATCTATTCTAGGCTGACATCTGAGGTCACTGGAATGGGCGCACTCTAATTTCTACCCATCATCCTTCACTCTGCACCATCTGACCCTGTCCAACCAATGATACTTCATTCATTTCTACAATCTGTATATTTAACTGCTTCACACACACACACACCACTTTTAACACCTTGGATACATTTCTTTAATAACAAATAATTGTATATATGTTTGTGCAGCTATGTATATGCACATGTATATGTGTGTGTGTGATTCGCACACATATATAGATGTTCACATACTAATAAGTTTCTTTTTAAGTTACATTTGTGCTCCTGGTTTTCTTAAATTTATGCTCCAGACCAGTCTATGTTTCAGGTGTACAGTGCTAATTACTCTAAATAAGTTTTATCAGGGTTTCCTTTGGTAAAACCTCAGAAGAAGGTTGTTCTTGCTAGCTTCTATTTAGCTCTACTAAGCTAAGACAGTTGTCTTAGCATTTTCATGTTTAAAAAAATTGCAGCACCTACAGTAGTACAGAGATCAGGCCTCATCTAGCACAGTAGTTGCTTTGAAATAGTTTTTTTATTCTCAGTTATTAGATTAATTCTTCCATCTTTAAACCATGCTTGTCCTTGGCCCATCCTAGAAAATATGTTTGGATCTGTGTCCTTAGAATGTGCCATGGCTTTCTCCCATTTCATGGTATAAGCCAAACATGCAGGAGCCCACGAGCGTTAATAGAGAATGAGCATCAACCATTGGCTCCCATGGTGGTCTATGCTCTCAGTACATAAGCCATTTTCATCATCATGATGAGATTAAGATGAGGAAACCTTACATTAAATATAGAATTATTTCAGGCAAACAGAGATGATAGAATTAAATTCTAAGTGTGGCAGGAATTCATGGAAGTATTCTTACAACAACAGACTTTTAGACTTAGCTCAGGAAGCTCCAGTCTCTGTGAGCCTGCTGTGTTTGTCGGTGTTTGTATTCAATAAAAAGTCTGTGCAGCTCTACTATTAAACAGCGCTGTCTTTGGCTATGTTGCCTTTTTTGGTTTTCCTTGTCAAACTCTTTGTATTATTCTCTCTCTTTTGACTTAATGCTTTTCTTCAGCAAGAATGAAAACTGAATGACCTGAATCCAATAGGATAGTTCTGCTCATGAAACTGCTTCCCTCAGCAGAACTGAAATGTCTTCTCTCCACTCCAGCTCCCTGCGTCCTTCAGATTTGCTCTGGATGATTCTTAAAACCCTGAAAGCAAGGTCTGCGTGCCGGGGGGGGCACATTTCTGTGGACTTTGGGCTCTTTGTGGGGAGAGGTCATATTTTAATCCTCTCTGTCGGTCTTCTCAGTGCATTTTCCTTCAGTTTTGCTGCCAAGAAGGAAATACTGTCAAGGCCTGTTACTATCATGAGACACATTGAAAGGCAGTTTGTAGGAACACTCTAATGCAAAATCAGGCTTGAAATATTACAAGAACTGCTTAAACCGCCACAATAATAGTAGTTGTTGTTATAGTGGAGAAAATAAGAGAGCAACCAATTGCGAGAATATAGAGGACGCTCATATAGCAAACGGTTTGTATAACATAACATCTGTACAATATAAAAAAATCCGGAGATAGGGGAAATTTGCTTAACGGAATCGTCTATGGGGCAAATCCGTACAACATAAAAAGGGTTGCAATTAGGGATTACTCCATTTTCAGTGCTTTCCTATGGGACATTTATATAAAGGAAAATTTGTTTAACATAATTTCATTTGGAATGAATCAATTCCTTTAAAGAAGGTACCACTGTATAAAGAAGACAGGCTGTAGTTGAGGCATCTGGCAAAACTCAGGGTTGGGAAGGGCAGAGTAATAACTAAGAACCCTATCCCATGTCCCGGAAGAGAAACTATTTTTTTAAAAAAAAGTGTGCCTTTGCCCCTGCTGCAATCACATGATTGAAGGAGCGCTTCCATTGCCCCCACATCCACGGCAGCAGTCTTCTCGTTCAATATGTCCACATGGCCTGAAGCTGCTTTTTCACAGCTTTGAGAACATAGAGAGAAAAGCCGCCACCACAGCAGCGGCAGCAAGAGAGAAGGAAAATGTGGGATGGAAGGCAAATTCAGAGAAAAAAAAAATCTTCTTTTTCCTTTCCCCCCCCCCACCCCTTGCCTCCTCGGTTCCTCTCGCTCGCTTGCTCACTCTCTCCCATGCTCCCCCCCTCTCCCTGTCACACAAACAGGCACTCAATCTCAATCTCTCTCTCTCTCTCTCTCTCTCTCTCACACACACACACACACACACACACACACACACACACACCACTCCTCCCTACTTCTCTCTCTCCCTCTCATTTGTACTCTCTCTCCCCCCCCCATTTGCTCTCGCCCTCAATCTCTCTGGGTCTCAACTTTTTAAAAATATATTGAGCAAAGAAGATCCCTGTCTGTTCCATTTAGGCAGGCTGACTCTGCTCAAAATGCCAGCTGGAGTGCTGGATTGACGGATGCATGCAGCTTTATCAATGGACCCTAAACATAAGAATATTTTAAAAAGAGGACCAAGGTAGTGCTGAAAAATTGAAAATAAGTAGATAAGAAGAAGCTTTTCGAGTTCCCACCTTCATTTGATTTATTTAAAAAGGTGCCTCATAACAGATGCAAAAAACCTGAGCCCCCAGTGGTGGTTCCAGGATAATGCACTTCAGGGGGCATGGCCAAACATTTTTTTCCAGAAAAGCTGGCTGATCATGAGGGCACGATTTTTAGAGGTAGCTTTTCTTGAAGTGAAAGGCGGCCTTTAGCAGTCGTGGGATAGTGCTATAAGTACAGCATGAGGAAAACCCAGAATAAGCTTAACCACAGCCAGGTGAACTATTTGCATCACTCCAAATAAACACTTGTACAAAATAATTAGGAGGGCTACAGGGGAGGATGGCAGAATGAAAAAGAGACACGAAGTGCTTCTGGAAAAGCACAACATTTAACACAGAATTTTCGAATTCTCCACATACTTGCATTTTGCAATAAATAAAGAAGGTAGAAGGAATGGACAACAAATGGAAAGGATTAAATCAAACTGGGAGTAGTAAATTTTTTTGCAAGGATATGTCAAATAAAATCATTTGGTCAGTAACTTTTTTGTTTTGTTTATACTTAACATTTAAATGTAATGTTTTAATATACTCTTATTTGTAATGCAGAAATTCTGTTTGCATGGAAGCTATCAAATTCCTGTAAAACTGGGGTATAATTTGCAAGGACAAAGTAGTTTCTCTTTCAATAAATACTTTTATTTGAAACTAGAGATGGACATGAACCGAAAAAATGGTGATTCATTTTGGTTTGGTTCATTTTAGGGTTTGGTTTGGTTCATTTCGTTTTTAATGAATTTTTTCAAATATTCGTTTTGTTGGTTCATTTTGTTCGTTTTTCCCTACTTTGCGCGATTTAATCCATTTGACAGTGCATGGGTGTGAAAAAAACATTTAAAAAATTAAAAACACAGACGTTGACAACAATAGCACAAACTGGACTGGCAGCATCCTCATCCTCATCATTCACATCAGCATCTTCTTCCTCAATCATCACATCATCCCTACCGGGCAGCCAGGCAGCCAGGCAGCTTTTTTTTTTTTTGTCGCCACCTCCCTGCATCCAGGAAGACCGGACCATCCAGGAAGGGCCAGCACCAGGTAGAAGACACTCCACCACCATCAACAAAATGAAATGAAGCAAAACATTTTTCCAGTTTGTTTCATTTCATTCTAAATCCGCTCTGAGGTTCGTTATTCATTTTGTTACGTAACAAAATGAATAACAAATAACAAAATGAACTTCGTGCCCATCTCTATTTGAAACCCCTGTTATCATAAATCCGGAGTGGTCGTGGTAGAAGTGAGGGATTCCAGATGGAGCATTTCTTCTCCATTTTGTATCTGAATCAAAACTCATATCTACCAGTATTTCTTCTGTCACATGCAATCAGGCTTGTTTCAGTTCTGTCAGTTTCTGTGTTGTTGTTGTTTTGTCTTCCCCTTGGGATTGGTTTAAATTTTATTTCAGTTCATTCAGCAATATAACACTGATTTCAGAAAGGAATTTCATTTCCACTGTCAGCATCTCAGCTGAAAACGTTCAATTAGCTTTCAGTTAGTACAAACCAATACAGAAAATGGCTGCAAGGAGAATCTACAGCAAACTAAGTAGTTTGAAAAGCAACAAGCATTTGAAAAGATGTCCTGTGGAGAAGTTGCTTTGGGAGAAGTGCCTTTAGGAAAAGGTTTGGACATGGATCTCAGTAATCTTCTTGAGAGTTCATTGCTAAAAGGGAATTTTCAGCGCAGGGGAATTTTCCATCCGGATTAGCCTCAGACAGTTGTGATATCTTGTAGAAACATGAATTTTGCAGTGCTCCTTAACAGACAAATTGAGACAATTTTGACTATCAGAAGTCCATTCTTAAGATGAAGGAGAAGGAAATTAATGTATACCTACAGAGCACATCCGATCTCTCCTGATCTTGGAAGCTAAGCATGGTCGGGCCTGGTTAGTACTTGGATGGGTGACCACCAGGGAATTCCAGGCACTGTAGACACCTGGAGTATGTACTGGCAAGCCACTCCAGTATTCTTGCCAAGAAAACTCCATGGACATGGAGTCACGAAGAGTCGGTTACGACTGTAACGACACAACAACAACAATTAAAGAGGTGTCTCACAACCCACAGAAGTGCCATGTTGTCAAATAAATTGGCTCCTGCTGCAAGACTTCTCATTCCTGCCCAAGAATAAAATATAGCATTTACTCTTTAAGGCTCCACAACCTCTTTTTTTTTTTTCAACATTCAGTGATGGGGAATCACAAGAACTCTTGTAATTTCATGCAGTGGATAGAAAATGTTTGTAATTTCTTGTTCTTACTTGTGAGGAGAAAAAGTAGATATTTACCTCCTTGTGTTAGCTGTAGCTGGTATAGGATCTAGCTGATTTTCACATAATTTTGGCATATCGAAGAAGACACTAAAATAAGTGTGTGGCAGTTGGTTCTGTGTGATTTTATATATATATAAAAATGGGAGTGAACCAACTGGTACTGAAAGGCAGGCTGATAAGTATATTCTGTGTAAGAAATTAATTTCGAAAATAATTCCCTTAAAAAGTATCCATATCATGAGTGAGTAATATTATCTGAAAGCAGGAAAACACAGTTTCTTTGTGTTTACAGAGGTAATTAGGGGGCAGTGATCTATAACCAGCTAAATTTCTCTGTGAGAACTTTAGCCGCAGTAGATTATTTCTCTCAGCAGCTAAAAAGGGAGTAAAGAAATAACCACCTCTTAGCTGATATAAAACCAACTGGAATATCTGTTTAGTTCAGCCAGATTAATAAAAATTAAAATTTATGAAACCACTCGAAGTCTCCGAACTGGCTCAGAGTTGGAAGCTATGATAAGATGGGTAGAAGGAAATATTTTGAATTCTTGCAGTTTGAGTAAACAGAAGAAGCTGATGTTTGTTTGTGAAAAGCATATTTATATTAAAAATATTTTAAAAAACACAAAACAAAACAACAGTGGCATCTTGAGGATAATTGCTATATGTTAATGCACACTTTCATGGAACAACCCCACTTCATCAGCTATAAGAATTAGAAGACAGTACAGAGACTACTTGGTAAAACATTGATGGATGGCTCTAAGACCAATGGTTCTCGACCTGTGGTTCCACAGATGTTCCTGGACTACAACTCCCAGAAATCTTGGCCAGCTCAGCTAGGTCATATTTTCATGTCTAGCTGTCAAGCAATGTAAGGATTCCAAGTAGAAATGTGATGGCTATATCTGTCAGAGAGAAGTTATCTAAACCATTAAAATAGAGTCCTGTGAGGAACAAACAGCTAATAATACAAATGAGATGCAAAAGATTCAGACCAAAAGAAGTGGTGTGGCAAAGGAAGAGAAAATGTTAAAGGAATTTAAGAAATTATTAGAAACAAATATTAAGGAGTTTCTGGAAACAATGCGTGCAAATGAACCTGTGTCAAAGTTAAAGGCTGAGATGAATAAATCAGCATCACGAGATCAGAAGTACCTAAAAGAACTTGGTTCAATAGTGGAGGAAAAGGGGGGGCGATGGCTGAAGTGAATGTAGCAAAACTATCAGCATAGAAATAAATTGAGCTAGATTGATAGCCAATTGATTGATTTGGAAGATTGAGGAGGGAGAAAAAAAATGTAAACTTGTTTAGTTTTCCAGATAAAACAGTGAAGAATTAGATGCATCTGAGAGAGGATAATCATATATGGAGGGGGTAGGATTTATTTTGAAATTAGTAGATTATCCTAGGAGATGGGTTGTATAAATGATTAGCATAATTGTTGATTAATTGAGTACAGTGGTGCCTCGAGATACAAAATTAATCTGTTCTATGGGAATTTTCATATCTTGAAATTTTCCTATCTTGAAATGAGGTTCCCCATAGGAATGCATTGAAAACCAATTAATCCATTCCGGAGGTCAAAACAGTTTTTTTAAAAAAAGAGAATGGACTACATTAGTTTTCAATGCATTCCTATCGGAAGGCTGTCCCAATGCCAGGAAAAATGGGAACAGCCTTTTCCCCTCTTGGGTGGCATTGGATTTTTGACAACCCGATCAAAAGGACAGGAAAGGGAAACACTCCGCCTCCAAAGATGGGAAAAGGCTTTTGCTGCCTATGGGGGAGGTGGGTTTTTGAAAGCCTGTCCCAATCCAGCAAAGCAGGGGGAAACCTTCCCACCTTTGCTGGATTGGGGGGACCCTTAATCAAGGCAGCAGAAGGCTGCTTCTCCCAGCCCAACACCCAGCTGATTTTGACAGCTCAGAAAATCACCTGACTGCTGAGCAGCCTTTGGCTGCCAGTTGACTGAGGAGTTCCCCCCCCAACCCAGCAAAGGGGGGAGCTTTTCCACTGCCTTGCTGGGTTCAGGCAGACGCCCTGCTCAGCTTTTTCTCCCTCCTCCTTCTTCCCCCCTTTTTCTCACTTCCGCTTTCTCTTCCAAGCTTCCCCCTTTCCAAGCTTCCCCTCCTCCTTCCACCCGCTGAAGCCCCCCTTCTTTCTCTCTCTCTCACACACACATCGCAGTCAGGAGGAGGAGGAGGAGGAGGAGGAGAGTACATCGGTGGGTGGGCTGTGGCGCAGGACTGAAGCAATTCCTCCCCCATCCATCCCGTTCCCCCCCCAAATTTTGCTTGTTTTAATTCTTTCTAGCAGATGAAGAGTTAAATTGAAAAGTATTGTGACTGCTCGAAACTTTTGCTCCACTACTCCAAAAGTATTGTGAATATGCCTCCAAATTAAGGAGGTAAGTATGCATAGATCAAGAATAAATAAGATGGCGATCTTATCTATATAAATTTGTGGTTGAGGGGATTAGAGAGGAGGCATAGATAAGATGGTTTATTATATTAATATTATTTGAATATATGAGAAGTAGGGTTGTAGTGAATATTAGGTAAATAATTGGGGAGCTTTTGGGTGACTCTTGGTTGGGATGGTGGGGAAAAGCTATATTTACAATATATGTGGCAGTGAAGGTTTGAGGGGAGATGGGATAAATTATGTAATGTTAGGCTGTTAGGGATTTTGTTTGTGGGAATATTTAGGGGGAATTTTCATGGTAAGAAACCAAAGAAGATATATGGCATTAAATAATTATGGTTAAAACATTTAGAATTTTAAAGATTTTAAACTTTAAATGTAAAAGGAGCATTGTAAAAAGGAAAGTAGAGGCAATGGCAAAGACTGGAAAAGATGGATAGCAAAGAGTAAATATCTTCAGCTACTGCATTCACCTTCTTACGGATGGGCCTAATGAGTGTCTCCTTGAGAGCCAGGGGTACACAGACCTCAAGGAGAGACACATTAATTATTGCTGTGGGCCAATCCGTGGCCACCGGCCTGGACACTTTTATTAGCTAAGCCAGGCAAGGGTCAAGGGAAGATGTGGTGGCATGACAGCGGTCAAGCACCCTGTCCACCTCGGAAGACGTCACTGGTTGAAAGTGTGTTGACAGTGTTGGACAAGATGATACAGAGGACATATCGAATGGTACCACTGTCAAAAGGTGGTGATCTAGGTCCTGGTAGATGATCTCCACTTTTGATTTTACAAAGGCCACAAAGGCTGCAAATTAGTCGTAGGATAGTCCTATCACTGCGACTATTCCTGTATACATCACGCACAATATGAAAAAGTTTGACCTGATGGTTGCTAGCTTTTCTGATCCAGACAGTGCAGTATGATTTTTGAGCGGCTTTAACTTTAGCTTGATAGATATTAGATGCGATCTTAACAGCTTTTAAGTTATTCTCCATTGGTACCCACTTCCAAATGCTCTCTGGACTCCTCTTTACCTGCTTCATCACCCGGAGATGTTGACCATACTATGGAGCAGGGTGAACTCTGTGGAGGAGGGGGCATTTAGGAGCAATCATGTCAGCCACCCTGGAGGCGGCAGCTTGTCACCTATCCACCAGAGCATCTACAGGATCAGCAACAAATTCAGCCGGTGCCTCCCCACACACACCTCCTGGAAACTAAAAGGATCCAGCAGCCTGCAGGGTCGGACCATCTTAATGGGTCCTTGCTGGAGTGCCATTGCAAGGCTACATTTTATTAGACAGTGGTCCAACCATGACAAGGGGACCATCTGAAGATTGGTCACCACCAGTCCACTCTCTTTCAGTCCTGAAGAAAACACCATGGGTGGACAGCCATGTTAGTGGGACCCATTGACTAGCTGAGACAAGCCCATGGAAGTCATGGTTTCCAAGATACCCCTTTCTGAACTGCACCTTCATTTCTTTTTAGTGCTTATTCTGATCAGTTCTTGTAGTATGACATCCAATTCTTTAATGTCACTCTATGTATTGATAACCCACTGTGGTATTTCCATAGTCAAAACATCCTCAAGCCTGGTTTTAAAGTCTGTGTGAAGGACATTTTAAATGTTGAACGTAGACCAAAATGTCATCATCCAGGACATCTGTCAATGACAAGTTGGGGAACTGGGAAAATTTGCACCATCCAATCTTATTTATTTATTTATTTATTTATTTATTTATTTATTTATTTATTTACAGAATTTTTTAGCCGTCCCATTACCAAGTGGTCACTGGGTAGCATACAACAATGCAGTACAACCATCATATCCGCAAGGGATGGGTTCCAGGATCCTCGCAGATAGTGAAATCCATGGATAAGAGCAAACATTTTTATCTGAGGGTAATGGTGGTGGAGGGGGTGCTGAGGTGAAAGTTTTTTTCCCTTTCTCCTTGCCACTTGGGAAGGAGGGGGGGACCTTTATATGCAGTGGCAGTGGCAGCAAGGAGGGAAGAATAGTAAAAATAAAGCGTACTGCCCCATTGCCCGCTGCCATCTTCTTTGCTGCTGCTGCCACCACCACCAGGACCACAGGCCAGCAAGGCACCCTCAGGAGGGGTGGAGTGGGGACTCACCCAGCTGGACAACTGGCCTTTGAACTTCCCAGTCAGGTCCCAGGTGGCGGAAGTTTTGAACTTCCAGCTCAAACTTCCAATCCACCACCTGGGACCTGATCAGGAAATTCAAAGTCCCCACCTCACCCCTCCAGAGAATGTCTGGCCTGCGTCATCAGTGGCAGTGGTAGGGGAATACATTGCTGCTGGCCGGGCACTCTCTGGAGGGGTGAGGTAGGGACTTTGAAATTCCCGCTTTGCAATGACATGCATCACCCCACCTCACTGATTGGCCAGTGCCAGGGAAATGGAAAGATGACACATCAGAAGATGCTTCCTGGTTGGAGTTTCACCCTGCATGAGGTAAAGCAAGATAAAACAGTGGTTGATTTTGTTCTGGAGGGTGGGACTTCGTTCTGAACACTGACGTGTTTTGTTTCGGAACCAGTCCCCTTCTGAAATGAAACACCCATGTCTAGTCTGGACACTTGCCACATGATATTGGTCATGTGACACAATGACACAACCAATCTGCAACATGGAATATGCAAGAAAGTGGAGGGACATTTTGGATATGTGAACATCGCCTTTGCCAAAGACGTGAGTGCCAGGGTAACTCTATGTCCCAGAACTAAGCTCTTGCCAACTTTACATCTCTTGTAATGGTTATCTAAAGGGATTGGTGCAATTCTTTATTAATTTCATTTTATATCACCTGTCTGGCCAAAGGCCACTTTAGGAGCTTTACAACATGTAAAACCAGCATTACTAAAATACAATGAACAAAACGAAGATTAAAAATGAAGCATAAAAATATGTTAGCTAAAACAATCAGATCATTTTCAGAGCATTTGAGAAGAGTGACTAAGGCCGCAGTATCACTAAAGTTTTCTGCGCATCTTAATTTGATGTGTAGGTTTTTGGGGGCAGTCACGTGGTGTTTGATGCGCAGTTAGTGTCCTGTTGACAGGGTAGTATTTTACTGCTCTGTGCCCATCCCTACTTGCTTACTGCGCATCTTTTCCCTTTTTTCTGGGTTTTCTGGGTTTTCTAAGTAGGAAGTGGCAGGAAAAGGGGTACGAAGGAAATTACTTCATATTTTCTGGGGTCGCACCTTGCTAGAGTAGCAAAGAACTGTGCATCTTTAAGGAAAGTTTTTTAAACCAACCCCTAGCGATGGTTTAAAAAACTCCAGTGAAAGTGCACTTCCGGGGGTGTGGTCGGTCGGGGCACCAAATTACTTCCCTTCGTGGTTAGGATGCAATCTTTTACTGCTCAGTTTGCCGCAGAAAAAATGCGCAGAAAACGCTGGTGAGACAACAGCCCCAGACTATGGTCACACATATGAAATTTCTCCACTTTCTCAAATTTTCTGTCTCATGGAAGGCCTCTGGAATGTGCTCAGTAATCTCAGAGGGTTCAAAAACTCAGTAGCAAGATTGCTAACTGGGACTGGTCACAGGAATCACATAATTTTCCCTGCTAAACAGCTCCACTGGCTGCTGATCCATTTCCAGGCAGAATTCCAAGTCCTTTTTTAACCTATAAAGCCTTAAATGGCTTGGGTTCAATTTATCTCAAGATCTGTCTCCCATTATGAACCTGCTTGGGTGGTCCTTCTTAAGGAGAAAGGTGGGGTTGAAATGTTTTAAAGACAGATTCAGCTTTTTCCCCTCAAGTTTCTAGCCTTCTGCCTCAGCCTTTTTTGAAAGAATCTTCTAGAACATCATCTCCCCAATAGGAACATTCTGGATGTAAGAGTAAACTGCAACTATTTATCTCATTTGCTATTTCTCACTATGCTAATTGTTTCTTTCTAACGAGTTAAAGGCTGACTACAGTAAAACCTTGGTTTACCAACATAATATGTTCCAGAAACATGCTTGTAAATTATAGATGGGCATTTCGTTTTGGAAGGGGTTCAGTTCCAAAATGAAACACAGCAGCACAGCTGCCATTTGGTACTGGGACCACCTTCCAGAACAAAATTAACCAGTCTCTTACCTTGTTTTGGGTCACTTAGGGCTAAGCTCCAATGAGGAAGCAGCCTCTGATGCGTCATCTTTCACTCTCCTTGGTGCTGGCCAATCAGACAGGGAGGTGGGATGGTGCATGTCCCTGCACAGGTCCTGATTGGCCAGCGCCAGGAAGAGTGAAAAATGATGCATCAGAGGCTGCTTCCTCATTGGAGCTTAGCCCTAAGTGACCCAAAACAAGGTAAGAGACTGGTTAATTTCATTCTGGAAGGTGGGTCCCAATATAGAATGGCAGCTGTGCTGCTATGTTTCATTTCACTAGTGGACCCCTTTCAAAACGAAACACCCATTTCTATTGTAAACCAAAACACTTGTATATCAAAGCAAATATTCTTAAAAGAAATAATGGAAAATCAGATGATTCATTCTGGGGGCCCATAGATCACATACTGTGCACACAAAATGCCAAAACTCACAAAAGAGGTTGGCTAGAAGTCCATGTCCTCACCATGATCTAGGTACCTGGCTGCAGAATCAGCTGTACCTGGGACTAATACAGTAGCACCTTGGTTTATGAGTGTAATCCATTCCGGAAACATGTTCATAAACCAAATATAAACCAAAGCAAATTTCCCCATAAGGAGATAATGGAAACTTGAATTATTTGTTATGGGGCCCTCACCCTAGAAAAAATCATGTAAGCTTCCATTACACTACAGTATTTCCTATGGGGAAATTTGCTTTGATTTAAGAGCCGGCGACTGGAAGCTGGTGGCCAGAAGCCGACAGCAACAGCAGCGAGGAACTGGTGGCTTCAACAGCCAGGAGCCAGCAGATGGGAGCTGGCAGATGGAGCAGCGGAGCTGGCAAGCACAACGGCCAAGAGCCAGTGGCCAAAGCAGTGGAGCTGGCAGCCGTGAGGTGGCAGCTGCAGTGGCTGGATGCCAGCAGCCGCCGCCGGGCACAAGCCCTCTATGAGGGTTGGAGGCCACTGCCAGGCATCGCCAGGTCCACGGCAAGGTCCAGCAGCCAAGGCAACAAGGGCCACACTGCTGCAACCACAAGTGCTCATTTTCAAGACAGAGCTCGTTGACCAGAACAAAATTGTTCTGAAATTTTTGCTTGTCTTGTAGAATGTTCGTAGACCAAGGCAATTGTAAACCAAGGTATTACTGTAACTGGATTTTATTCATGTATTTTAATTGTGGCAATAATAAAATGCAATTTGCAACCATATACACACTTGATTAGGTGCCCCATAAAAATGGTTTGAAAAATAAGAATGTCGAAAACAAATTAAATAAATATATATATAAAGACATGCACTCTCCTTTGAAAACTGAAGAAGCTGGTACATGGGAAGCTGGTACAAGGGAAACCTCCGTTCCTCTTTCCTCACCCTGCTTTTGAGGCTTGCCTGAGATGGAATGTTCCAGACAATGCCCCACAACCCAGCAGTGAGAGAGAAAGAGAGAAAGAGCCCATTGCCTCACTTGTGATCATGTGACCTGCTCCAGGGCTCATATTTAAAGATATTGCTCATTGATCAAGGCAAAATTGATCAGAAATGTTTGCTCGTCTGGCGAAACACTCTTCATCCAAGGCACTTGTAAACCAAGGTATTATTGTACTTCCTGTCATTGCTTCCCAGACCCTTCTGTCCTTCAGGGTGTTAGCATCTCTTTCTGGAGAGTGGGTTAAAACTCTGTTCTCTGGCCTTGAGGCTGGTATTTCCTCTAGTTTAGTGTAAGCTTTTCTATCATCTTTTTTAATTAAAGCTTAATGTTCTGTCTGATTTATTGCTCCAGTAAATAAAACCATGAAGTGACTTGAAAAGCTCACAGGAACACTGTTGATGTTTTCTATGTTAACTAAGGCCACAGTCACAGTAGGTGAAAGTTCACCACTTTTAGCGACATTTCCATACCTTTGTCGCAATGTAATGCATCAACAGTGGCATGGTGGTACATATACCGGGGTGAGTTGCTCCAATGTGTTTTAATCTTACCAATTCATTTCCTTCTATTTGAATAATTATGGCTGGAGACATAAGTGGAGATTTCTTTCTCGTTGTATGGGTCCTCAAGCCCCTCAACTTTGATTTTTTTTTTTAAAAAAGATATATCAATATGTCAGGTAGTATTTCCTGATAGGCAGAATTCCCTCTTTTGCACAGGCGCCTCTGGAAGTAATGCATTGCATTCAGTGGACCTGGCACTCCCAACTAGTGCTGTGCTGTTTGCCAGATAGTAGGTGGAGTGTTTGTGTATTAAACCTCTTGAAACAAGTTTACCAATACATCAATATTCCAGCTGTGGAAAAATAAATAAAGAAAAATGGAGTGGCAGCTGTGCATCAGAAATGGTGACTACCTTCCCATGGTGACAGTACTATCAATAGGATAATGCCTGCAGACATTCCCAATCATTCAAGTGAGGTTATCATACATACCCCAGGCCATTATCCATCTAATGAACCTATTTGGACCAGAGTGAGGTGAAGCCAAGGTGAACTATATTTTGGAAGCCTTCCACGAACCTTTCTCAAACTGAAGAAGCTACTTGGATGAGTAAGGAAACATTTTAATCCCACAAGAAAAGGAGTCCAGTTGATACGACTCAACTCCCAAATGTCACACACATGTCATGCCATGATACCAAGAAGGAAGTATATCTAAATGCCACTGGAACAAAAGACCAGATGCCTCCTGGTAAGTGGGAAAGGAATAGCAGTTACACAGCTGGCTATTGATGTTACTGTGGGATAACGGGATCATTTTCCTCATCTGACTGCAGCCTAAGAGATGTCCTAACAGAGGTTCCCACAGAGTGAATAGTCTGAGTCACAATTTACTACAGACTTTTTCCAGCTCTCTCCCTGGTTTTGGTTTCTGCCTTTTTGTACTGAGCCCTCTTGCCAAACCAATAACCAGTCCCATTAGAAGTGGCCACAACATTCCATCTGCCCCAGTCACTATCCATGGAATGTTTTAATACTCACCAGTCAGTAGTTAACACAACTGAAATTCAAAGGTTCATTTTTTTTCCTCTAGCTGGTTAACACTTTTGCAATATAGACATTTTTATTACAGAAAACTGGGTACTATTATTTTTATTTAAAAAAAATAGCAACAAAGAAAAAGTACGGAAAAAGGAAAAATTCATACATTTCATATACAGTATATCAAGGGCAACTAGCAGTGCCTTTGTATATCCTATATAGCTGTTTTATTTTAATATCTACACAGTGGACCCTTCCTTGTATAACAACAGTTTGTATAACATAAAATCTGTACAACATAAAAATTCTGGAGATAGGGGAAATGTGCTTAACATAATTGCCTATGGGGCAAATCTGTACAAAATAAAAATGGGATTACTCCGTTTTCAATGCATTCCTATGGGAAATTTGTATAAAGGAAAATTTGCTTAACATAATTTCATTTGGAACGAATTAATTCCTTTATACAAGGTACCACTGTTCTATACATACTCTTCTGTGCAGTGCTACCCTTTAATTTGGTAACATTTTGGAATGTGAACTTGATTTGTTTTACATACTTTGTGCTTTAGTGGTTCTGCTCCCCTTGTAATCATTTATATTAGTCAAAATGGTTATCCCAAATAGTGTTTTCAATTTGCAAGGAGCAAAACAAAATCCAAAATCTATGAGCACCTAGTAATTTACTTGGGATCAATGGCAAGTGCACAACAGTGTACAAGGCTTTCAGCAGGCAAGGTGGTAAAATGGGTAAAAAATGGCTGAAACCTGTAGCAAAATATTTTAAGCCATGAGATCTAAAAATGTGCCGGATGCAAAACGCTGCAGAATGTCTAAAATCACGAGGTCTGCAGCTGAAGTCGGGACTAGTGATGGGCACGACTCAGAAAAAAATTTTCGTTTTCGTTTTCGTTTTCGTTTTCGGCTAGGGTCCGTTTCGTTTCGTTTCCGTTTTCGTGAGCTAATTTCAAAATTTTTCGTTTTCGTTACGTCACGTAACGAAAACGAAAAAACAAAAACAAAAACAAAAAATTTTTCGTTTCTCCCCATTTAGCTCCATTGTGTGTTTTCCAGTAACGAAAAACAAAAATTGGCTCAAAATTAGTCGTTTCGTTTCCGTTTTCGGTCCATTTTTGAACCGTTTTTCATTTTCGTTTCATTACGTAACGAAAACGAAAAACGAAAACGAAAACGAAAATACCGCTAAGTCGTGCCCATCTCTAGTCGGGACACAGCTAAACTGTTGAAATGAATGAGGTGATGAATCAGGGTTTTGAAATCAGTTTAGAGTTAAATGGTAGTCATGTGGTTTTTGGGATAGTGTGTACAACCCTTTGGGTCAACTTTTAATCCATTTTAAGCTGAAGGGGTGTGTCTCTGCCCCTGTTCTGATTATGTGTGTCCAGCTTTCTCTGCCCTCTCTATCAAAAGTATCATCTGGATATTCTGGAAGAAAAACAAACATAAAATAATGAAAGCTATTGCAGGCGCTATGGAAAACAGTCTGGCACTGAGCCCTGATGGCACAACGTATCCAAACCACATTACAGGAGCAAATAAATTCAAGTCCTCCCTTCGAAGTCCTATTGAAAGAGTAGCATCTTCAGCAGCCTCTTGAAACTAAGGAGGGAGGGATCCAGGGATAGTTCAGCCAGTGTCAGCCATCTCTTTCCAAATTTCTTTTCAGTTTGGAGATGCCTTTTCTGCTGTGAAAATTCTTTCCCTAGACTCATTTTGCAAGAAATCAAGCCAAAACGTCCCATAAAGTCAGGCTGCTATTAAAGATGTATTATTCCCAGATGTTTGAGGTGGTTTCTTTATAACCAGAAGCCAACATGAGGTCACTGGAAAAATATTAACCCAATCCAAAACCAACAGTGCATTCAAGTACACAGAACCTTACCCGCTAGGCACCGAAATGGGCTCCAACTGTTTTGTGTGTATATCTTAATGCAAATACGAAGGTGGTTGAATCATGCCAACCAGGCGAAGATGAAATAGAGGTGACAGGACAGCGGGAGAGTCAAAAATAAAGAGGGTAGGCAAAGTATGGAGTAAGCCATTCTTGAGAGTCTTGGAGGGGAAAACAAGATGAAAATGTACTAAATAGATTTGATTGAGCTTCTTGAGCCAGAAATACGAACTCATTTGAACTATTTTTGGTATGCCATAGATGACAAATTTTGGAGAGCAATCTTGCCCCTGAATAGCAACCCATGTAGTAGGAGTCAGTATAGCAAAACAATACCCACAAATACCTTACGTTTCTAATTTTTCTTAGCCAATAGACTGCTTTCACAAGTGTTACCTCCATAAGTTTTCTATTTCCTGTATCTTGTTATTGAGCCCAAAGGTCCTATCTGGTGGAATTCCCCTTCATTTGAGATTTTAAAAGCTGATACTTGAGTTGTGGGTTTCCTGCTTTGATGGGGGTAGACTCTAAATACCCTCTCCAGCTCTAAAAAATCTAGGACTGTCAGATTCTGTGAAATGGAATTTCTTTTGAACATAAGAACATAAGAGTAGCCATGCTGGATCAGGCCAAAGTCCCATCTAGTCCAGTTTCCTGTATCTCACAGTGGCCCCACCAAATGCTTCTGGGAGTACATGAGACTAGATATCTGTCTTCTGATATCAGGATACCTGCTGCTTTTTAGTATGCTTTAAAATATTCACAAATGACACGTTACGTATCAGCAGTAAAGTTTGTTCAAGAACAATCTGCCTAGCAGAGTCAACTTCAAAATACCCATCAGATAACTATGGAATACTACAGTTCTTCCATTAGTAAGCAATCTATGAGTGCTAAGCTGTGAGCCACCACAGGCATAATACTCAGTGCCCCGACACCCGATGATATTAATAGGATACTCAAGTGGCAATATCATGGGGAAAAATTAATGCCAGTTCTTGATAGGCTAAATACCTACATGCAGGAGAATGTATAAGAAGGATACAATCACACTCCTCACATCCTCCATGTGAAAAGCTGAGGAAGAAGAGCTTCCCTCTATCCACTTTACTCATGTTGCATAATTTTGTACGTCTCAATCATGACCTCCCTCAGACACCTTTTTTCTAGACTAAAACCCCCCAAATGCTGTAGCCTTTCCTCATAAGCAGGGTGCCCCAGCCCAGTAATCGTTTTAGTTGTTTTCTTCTGCACCTTTTCCAGTTCCACTATGTCTTTTTTGAGACGCGGTAACCAGAACTGTATGCAATATTCTAGCTGCAGCCTTACTATTGTTTTGTACAGTGGGATTATAATGTTGGCTGTTTTATTTTCAGTCCTCTTTTTGATGAACCCTAGCATGGAATTGGCCTGCTTCGCCGCTGCCACATACTGGGTAGACATTTTCATTGAGCTGTCCACTAGCACACCAAGATCTCTTTCCTGATCTGTCACAGATATCTCAGAACCCAGTAGTTGATAGATAAAATTTTGTTTTTGTTTTTTTGCCCCAATATGCATTTACCTTTCATTTTCTTATATTGAAACACATTTGCCATTTTGCAGCCCATTCTCCCAGTTTGGAGAGACCCTTCTAGAGCTCTTCACAATCTTCTCTGGTCTTCACCACTTGGAAAAGTTTTGTATCTTCCACAAATTGAGAGCAGATTGAGAAGCAGGGGTCCCAGGACAGATCCCTGGGCACACCGATTTTCACCTCTCTCCATTATGAAAATTGCCCATTGACACCTACTCTCTGTTTCCTGGGTCAGTGTGTATGTGTGTGGTGTGTGTGTGTGGGGGGGGGGTAAATTTTAAATTAGAGAAGGGAATCTTTGACTTGTGGGAGAAGGAAGCAGAATTACCCCACCACTCCAAACTAGTTCCTCAGCTCTAATCTAAAACATTGACTGGCCAGCAACTTGCACATCACTAGAAAGAGGACTTAAACTTTTAAACAATGACAGAGGGCATTGCATATTTGCACAATGTCTCCAAACTTCAGTTTACATGCAAAGATGTAAATTTAGCAATAGTTTTTTGCAACCCATCTTGGAATACAATGAATCTGAATTCTCACCATAGTGGGAAGTCTGTGACTAATAAGGGTGCTACCACATGGCTGAATAATCAGGAATAAAAAAGGGTCATTTTATTCCCTGTTTCTGATCCTGTGACTTTTATTTCATGTTCTCTGTCTGCACTTTCTCATCAAGTTCTAAAACATATGAACTGAATTTAGTGTCTGTATGTATTGGGCAACAATTAGTCTTCCACAGCCAAGGGACAGCCATGTCTCGTAAGAGCTGTCTTCTTGTGCTTACAAGTGAAGGCTCTCCCTTGAATGTAGACTACATAAGCCATCTAGTCCACCGTCAAGGGGAAGGCATTACTCGTGAACCCATCAAGATGGGTTACCTAGTCCACAGTCAAGAGAGAGCCATCCTTCCTAAGCCAAGAAAGATGGGTTACCTAGCCCAGTCAAGGGAAAGCAAAACTTCATAAGCACAGCAAGATGGGTTACCTAGTCCACAGTCAAAGGAAAGCCATCCCTCATGAGCACAGCAAGACAGGTTAACAGCCCACAGTCCAGGGAGAGACAACCTTCGTGATCACAGCAAGATGGGCTAACTAGTCCCCAGTAAAGGGAGAGTCATCCCTCATGAGCACAGCAAGATGGGTTATCTAGTCAACTATCAAGGGATAGGCACCCTTCATAAGCACAGCAAGGTGGGTTCATAAGCGCAAGAAGACAGCTTTTACAAGATGGCTTTACCTTGACTGTGAACTATGCAACCCATCTTGTTGGGCTTATGAAGGTTGGCTCTCCCTTGAATCTGGACTAGGTAAGCCATCTTGCTGTGCTTATGAGGGATGGCTCTCCCTTGACTGTGGACTAGGTAACCCATCTTGTTGTGCTTATGAAGGTGGGCTCTTCCTTGATTGTGGACTAGATAACCCATCTTGCTGTGCCCATGTGGGATGGCTCTCCCTTGAGAGACTGTGGACTATGTAATTAAAAATAATTTATAACTGATATATTACTATTTTTCTGTCACTTCCAACTGTTAATCAATGTTAGGCAGCAAGGACCCCCAGAAACAGGATGACAAATTAATCACTTTATAAGAGATGGCAAGAGTACCCTTCAGAACTGGTACAAATAGCAAGATATGTACCAATTGAACTGACAGCCATGTGAATGGGCCCAGCAGTGTATATACCATGCAACTACATTCCATATTTTTTCTGTGTATAAGACTATATTTTTGTCTAAAATTGTTAGACTAAAACTGGAGGGTTGTCTTATACAAGGAAGTAAGCAGAGGAGAGAATCATGAAGTTGTGAAACTAATTTTGAGTCAAAAAAAGTGGGGGTCATCTTATAGACGGAAAAATACAGTACAGTGGTACCTCGACTTACAAATTTAATTTGTTCCGAATGCATGCTCTTTAGTCAAATTACTCTTAAGTCGGGGTACCTTTCTAAAAAATTGAAAAAAAAGTTAAAAAATAGGAAAAAATTGTAAGTCGAGCAGACCATATTAAAAATTTGTAAGGTGGCAGTTTTGTAAGACCAAGCCCTCAGCTACTTTTTGTCTCAGATTTGCCATTTCTCTCCCTCTCACAGTACTTGTCACTAAGTGGTTCTTTCCGTCACCTCCAACATGTTTTATTATAGGAAAATACTACTTACATGTATAAATAAAATGATCAAGTTTGAAAATCCTTCACAGACCTACGGATATACTTGAAACAAGAAGATCTGGGATTAAAGTTCTTGATGAGGAAGTGCTTCTCTAATGAAACACAGTCTGTGTGGGAAAAGAATAATGGTTTTGTAACTTTGAAAGTATTTGTTTAAAGTGATGCAGTTTTCAAACACAGATAAAGTTTTAGAGAAGAGCACCATAGCCACCTTGTGTGAGCTAGAAAACAAGTTGCAGATCCACCAAAGCGGCCAAGGGTGTGCTATTGCTCTTTCCTCAGAAAACTGTTCCTTTTTAGAGAGCAGCTGGGCTCTAGCCCAGCTGTGCTTCTGCCAGGAAAGGATGTGTCCCCCTGATTACTTCCAGATGTGAAAAAACTCCCAAATATGGTAAAAGGCTAACTGCAAAAATCATACCGTGCCCATTAGTATTTAGCAGGCCAGATGACAGTTTGTACTCTTCAGTGCAATCAGGAGGCGGACATTTTAGGATGACCAAACTTTCCTTTCTACTACTAGTTCAAAAAGAAAGAAAGAAGGGGGGAAATTAACACATTACTGCCTCACAATGAGCTTTACAAAGAAAAATGGAAAACTACAAAATACATTTTGAGCCATGTGTGTGCATTTGCACATGGATTGAACTTCGTTCTGAAGAAGTTGAAGCCCATACCATTGTTATAAGATCATTGTTTTGTTTTGTTTTGTCCTTACCACAGATTTCTCCCAGACGGAATAGACAATATAGAGTAGAAGATGCTGCTCAGCTGGAGCCAGTAATGGAGTAAAATTATGAGGGGTTGTGTCTGTGCTAGGATCAGTTCCACCACCCCTCTGAGCCTAGCAGCTGTTTCCACAAGGCATAAGAGGAGAGTCAAAATAAGTCAATAATGAGAAAAGCAGCCCTCCTCCAGAGCTGTTAACTGGATCCTGCTTTTTCAGTTGTCTGTGAAACTTTCGTGGATTTCGGTAAATGAAGGAAAACACAAATTTGCAAATAACTTCTGCCAAAAGTGACTTCTCCTTTATAGATGGTTTTTCCTTACACTGTTGAGATACTTGTTGCTAAAGACATACATGTTTTATTTAATATAAATTATCCAGATTGGTTCTCCTATTTGGCTCTCCTTAAATGTCAAAAGATATTTATTATGCTTCTGCTTACGTAGCCTCTTGCATAAGAAACTGGCAATCAAATTCAAAGGATTTTCACATATATGGAATATTCCTTATGTCATAAAAAGTCTAAACCATCCCTTAAGTATTGTCAACAGGAACATTTACTCTCACATTTATTCTTTCTTCACACCTTTAGAGAATATAGTCAGTTATTACTGACCATCAGTTGGTGAACACTGAAATTCTCAGTAGTTCATCATTTACTTGGTTTTTCAGCATATTCAGGGAAATTAAGGTTAGCTTTTACCCCTGTGTTGTAGATTATGCTAAAACATATTGATTTGATCCAGTGCCGCAATCTAGAAAAATAATGATTACACAAAAATATTTCAACATAGGTCATCACGCCCAAAGTCAGTTTCTTTCTTTCATACTGGCACTAGAAGGATGGAGAGATAAAACCCAAATATATAGGAGTAGGAGACAAAGACCAGTCAGTCAGTCATCATCTCTTCTAGGGATAGGCACAAAATGAAAAATGAAATACTGCTTCGTCATTTTGTTATGAAACAAAATGAAATGAAACAATGAAGCAGCATTTCATTACAGAATAAATTAAGTGGTCATTTTTCTGTTAAAACAAACCATTTCATTTCCTCTTTAAAATGCCGCCGGCCACCACGGGTTAAAAAAAAGAAAGTGCTGACCCAGCCTGTGGGCCAGCTGGTCGGTGAGAGATAAGGAAAACTTTAAAAAAAAAAAACACTGACTGGGCCCACAGGCCAGCTGGTTGGTGTGAGATAAGGAAAAATAAAAATTAAAAAACTGTGCCAACTGTGATTGGTACGAGAAAAGAAGCAAAACAAAACAAACAATATGAAATGATTTTTTTAAAAAAAAACTTTGTAATAAACAAAATGAAATGGGAGGGGGAGAAACAAAGAACAAAATGAAACACCATTTTGGCTGCAGCCAAAGTGATAATAAACCATTTAAATGTAAATGCCATCATTGTGTTTCCCACAATTGATGATCAGACCAAAATCAGAACTGGATTAAACTGGAATAAATCAGTGAGGTTGATTTGTGAGCAAACACCACACAGATCAGGATAAACACTCAAGAGGGCAGACATGAGCTTGCAGACAGGATGTATTTGTTCTCCAGATATCACTTATTTTAAGCTCATTTTATCTGGAATTCTCAAAAGTAGAAACAATTTTAATGGACAAGGGTTAGGAATCAACAGATCAAGAGTAAGAGATAAAACGGGCAAAATCATAATTCACCCCAAAGCTCTACCATAGAGGTCACTGCAACTAGTCATGCAGAGGTGGAACCAATCAGCTGCCAAGAAGAGGTGGAGTCAAGCCAGGACCTTTGTCCACCCAGCCTGAAACAAAGAGATGATACATGTTTCTGGGATTAATATGGGCCACAATTTATTAGCATTATATCAAACTGTTTCTCCTACTGTTCCTGTTGACCTCTTTGCTATACTTTAAGTGGGGCTTCGCCGGGAGGTCAGGTGACCCAGCAGTTAGCAGCTGGCCAGTCAGCCCAGGTGTGCTGGCTGAGCTCCATTGGCCAGCCCGGCTAGTGGTCAGCATGTTTCATTCATGCGGGTGGACAAAGGTGCCCCTTCCCGCACAGGGCTGGTAGGAGTCCCCAATCTCAACAGAGTTTCCTGATTGTCCAGTTTCTGTGCTAGAGACGAATAATCAGTTTTATCAGCCATAGATGAAACATCACATTAAAACCATTTGAATTCTGAAAACACCACATTATTTATAAAATTACTAATATGCTACTAATTGTGGGCTCTTTCTGCTGCCCTTTCATAGTTATTTGGGATTTTAGTTAATTTGTTCATTTGTTGGAATTTGTCCGTAGCTTACCAAGCTTGAAGAAGACTTACATTTCTGACCTGACATTTTGGGATGGAAAGTCATGGCCAACATTGCCTGTAGTTCTTCCACACCTGATCTCAACGCACCCATTTTGTACCATAGGACAGATTAAAATGCCCCTGGCTTCCAAAGAATCCAGTCTGGATTCCAGTGCCATTGATTTCTTCTCTTAAACCTTTCTTACATGATGTACTAGCAGTTCTCTAGTCATCAAATTCTTTTCTTAAAAGAAGGGTGAGAAAGACTGAAAAATACAGTTAGACAAATGGTTCTCATAGAACCATGTACAGTTGCTCTGGTGGTGGGCTGACTATTCTAATCATTTTTTGGTCAGTGCTTATGAACAGTTTGGTTGGCTTGTACTGAAAAACAATCTCACAAGAGGGTTCCATGATATACTGTAGCTGCTGCTTTTATTGTTGTTGTTGGCGGTGGTGTTTAATCTTGGATAGGACCATACCAGTAAAGTTCTGTCTATTTTACATCATCACCCATCCAAACACTCTCCATGCTTCCTGGATACTGAAGAAAACTCCATCAAGTGGCTCACACAGTCTAATACAAAATGCAGTTTAAAATCAGAGACTCCAATATAAGAACCAGTTAATGCAAATATATTAGGGCAGATAGGAAGTAATTTCTTGTCTGCTACAAGATCCAGATCCGCAAGAGCACAGCTATGGTAATGTTTGAGAAATAAGAGCACAACTGAGCTAAGTGAGGAGAAATTTCCAAACTGGCTGGTTTGTTTCATGACTCACCAGCTGGTGCTGCAGTTCAGCTGAAACTGACACTGGGTCTTGTTCCCTCCCCTTGCTGAAGGAACATTCAGCAAATTCTGCATCCCCACCTCCTCCTCCTCCGCTGAATTCTTTTTCCTTCTCCCTTCCCTTTTCTAAACTCAGGGACAGAGCAGAAACTTAATAAAAACTGATAACTAGGAAATAATTTTCTTCCAAGAACCCCTCACCCCACCCTCCTCCTTTCTCCCATTTGTTGGAATTCAATGTTTAGTAAATGGTAACTGTATACTTCGCAAGATGAGGTTAGCTGCCTTTTTCCTCACCTTCCTGCTTCAGGACTGTTTTCTGTTGAGAAGGGTGCTCGCTCAAGGGTCAGACATATCCAACAGTGTGATAACGTTTCAAGGTAAGAAGGATCCATTTTCTTCTATCAAATGCTCAATGGTTTGTTTTTGGTTTTGTTTGCTTACACTGAAGTTCTGTAGATTTGTGTCTTCCCACAAATGGTCCTGCATTTCAGAACAGACTTTGAAAGCTAACTTTCCTTTCTAGCCGTTAAAGTTTTCTGACTGCTACAGACATAAGCCTTGGTTGTGGGATGGTGGGATATTGTTGTAAAACTGTCGTATACCCACACAAAAAAACAAGGCATAGTTATCATAAAGGAGCTAGTTTCTCAAACTTGCTTTCTACCAGCTTGCAATATAACCTGGGTTTCATTTAAAGAAATTAAGAGTGCGTTGTCGCATACTGAAAAGCTCTGCATGTCTCCTTAGATTTTTTAAATTGCAGCCACATTTCCCTTGGAAAATGTGTGGAAGAGTTGCTGAGAGTAATTTTAGTGCCCCTGTTTGATGAATAAATGACATGAATAAGTTCAGTTTCGAGAGAAAAACCATTTTGCTTGAGGAGATAAAGTTAACTGTTGTATTAAAAGGGACTTGGAAAACTATACTCAAAAGTGGATCAATTTTCAGAACTGGACAATAAGGCCAAGAAGACTAGAATAGGGAAAACCTATTTTTATTTAAATCTATGTTTCAAATTATTGTAGAAAGGAAGTAATCAAGAAGGTAATGTGCATGCATACATACATACATACATACATACATACATACATACATACATACATACATACATACATACATACATACATACATACA
>JAHTLZ010003542.1:20398830-20412266 GCA_023846285.1 Phrynocephalus versicolor
ACATACATACATACATACATACATACATACATACATACATACATACAAATGTATCTTCTGCATAGCTAATGTATGCAGTGGGCATTATCCTTGAACTATTTTGCTCATATAGTTTACCTTAGGGACTCCCATCTCCTCTAAAAGAAATGGTGTGTGTCAATTAACTGTTACATTGCATAGAAATTCATGCATGGATTTAAGTTAGGATGCCGCTCAGTGCTCCAGCCTGTGGCTCCCATGTGTCTGATGTCTGTACAGGGGCTTATGGAAGGTCATAATTAACTGGGGAATGTTGATTCTGAATAAGCAGTTTATACACACACACACACACACACACACCATTGTAATAATATGTGGCTCATGTGTTCACAGCCTACTTACACAGTAGCTCTGTAACTATATCAACTCTAGTACTGGGAGGGCATAGCAAGGTGCAGTCTCAACCTGTCAAATGATTTCAACACAGAGGGATCACTTGCATAAAGCTATTGCCTATTTCCAGCATATGTCACATGATTCAGGTTGCAATCCGTGTTCATGCTGAAGATCTGAGGGTTTTAAACTGCCAAACAAAGTCCCTGATTCTTGCCCTTGAATAGCAGATCCCACGCCAGACACTACTTCGTTGAGGTTTAAATGCTAATTGTCATCTGATTTTGGATGGTGCCAATATACAACTGTGTCTGTGTATGTAATTTCATAAGTGCTCCCATGATCCTACTCATTATTTTCTCCCATATTAAAGATATGAGGATGGCATAGGTTAGATGAGGCTATGAACAGGTTACTTGTCTCTGGCCACCAACTGAGTTCATGTCAATGGCACATTTCCTGCTTAAACTGCAATCCTAAGTACACTTATTAGCGACTGAGTCACATTGGTCACAATGGGACTTCTTAGAGATGGGCAAGAAAAGCCAAAATGGTGTTTTGTTTTTGTTTTTGTTTTGTTTTTTATTGTTTTGGGATCATCTTGTTTCACTTTTTGTTTTTTATTTTAAATTTTTTTAACATGCCGATCAGATGGCCTGCGAGCCAGGTTGGCACATTTTTTATTTTATTTTATTTTTCTTACCATGCTGACCAGCTGGCCCATGAGATGGGTCGGTGCATTTTTCTATTATTATTTTTTCTTATTGCGCCAACCAGCTGACCCGTAGGCAGGGGTCAGTGGTTTTTATTTCCCTTCTTCTTATCGTGCCAATCAGCTGGCCTGTGCGCCAGGTCGGTGCATTAGTTTTTCTTATTGCACCAACCAGCTGACCCATGGGCTGGGTCAGTGTGTTCTTTTTCTTATTATTGCACCGACCAGCTGGCCTGCGGGCCGGGTCGGCGCATTTTTTCCTTCTTATCTCACCAACCAGCTGGCCTGTGGGCCAGATTGGCGCAGTTTTTTATTTATTTATTTTTCTTATTGCACCAATCAGCTGGCTCGTGGGCCAGGTCAGCATGGTTTTTTATATATTTTTTTTTATCCCCCCCCCAATCGTGCCCAATTGGGTGGGGGAAAGGGGAGGCTTTGTAAACTTTTTTCCCGCTGAACCCCCACGCTACAGCTGATTGGCGGTGGCTTCAGTAGGTGAAAAAAGCCTGCGGTTTACCCCACAATGGTGGAGGAACCACCAGCTTTTCCCCATAGGAATGCATTGCGAAATTTCCATTTCATTTCATTTCATTTTCCTTTGATGGGTCTGTTCATTATTCATTTTGTTTTGTAATGAAACAAATGACGAACAACAAAACAAATTAAACATTCATTTCGTGCTCATCTCTAGGACTTCTTCATTGATATACCTGGGAATCCTCTGTCACTCTCTTAACTGCTACACTGGAACTTCCCTCCATATAATTCTGGTGTCCATTATGATTTCCCAGACTTCTTGGGAAATCATGTGATACACAGTGGCGTTGGTCTCTGGCTGCAGAGCAAGAGGTTGGGAGTTCAGTTCTTTGCTGTGCCTTCTTCAGAGGAGCTAGACTTGATGATCCATTGGGTCCCTTCCAGCCCCTTAGTTCAAAGGTCGTTATTATTTAAAAGTCCACAATTTCTTTCTAAACTGCCTCTTTCTGTTTGGACAGATTGCCCTGTGGATCTGTTTTTTGTCTTGGACACTTCTGAGAGTGTTGCCTTAAGGATAAAGCCTTTTGGGGCCTTGGTTGATGAGATCAAAGCATTCACCAATCGATTCATTGATAAATTAAACGACAGGTAAATATGATGCAATTCTGAAACATATCAAAACAAGCTGGTTGTGGAGTCTGTATGTCAGAAAGAGTGCTGTTAAATGCATATAAGCACAAAAGATGTTTGTCTCCTTGTCTGTTCATTTTATTAACATTCTGCCCTTACTTCATAGATGTTCAATTGTGCTGGGGTTTTTAATATAGTTTCTTAATAGTACTAGTTAACATGGTATAGCTTTAATTGTTGCAAGCTAACTTTGGTCCCCAATGAGGAGAAAGGTAGCACATAAATAATATATTCTGGTCCATCTCTTACCTAAATTACTCCAATTCCATTGTTTCAATATAGACCGGAAGCTAGTGCGTGGAAAGTAAATCACACTACTGTTGGCCCATTGGATTAGTGTGTTGAGTTATTATTCATCAGGTTTTTATTCAAATGCACCTATTCTAACTGCCCCTTACTATGCCAAAGGAAGAGTCAACTAGAGTAGGGCCATTTGAATGAATGAAGCTGATGGAGGAATTGGCTCATCAAATCCGCACTATTTCCATGGGCCTACTTTAGTTATGACTTACTACACTAACAGGATTTTGGTCTCTGCCTATCTAAAAAACAGAAACACTGTGAGTGCCCCTATGCCCTTCTTTGATTAGAGCGACACAACTTCTTAAAGAGCCAATGTGGCTCAGAAATAAAACTTAAAATATCTAGAGCATCAAGGAGTTGACTTCATTCCCAAACAGAGGATGGAAACCTTGCAACAGTGTTTACTGGGAGGAGCAGAGCCCTGTCTCCTCTATCAGTTCCAGGGCCCCATGAAGGTGGGCTAAACACAGAGTGCTGCAAAAAGGGTGCTGGATACATGCACGCAACTGACCTTGGAGGAGCTTAGCATAGGCTCTTTCCCCTGCTGACCTCCATGGTCACCACTGGTGGTAGTTGCCATATAGATGCAATAATCCTCCTGGAAAGCATGACCAAAATCTATCCAGACATGGCCTGGCTCACCCAAATAATGGATTGTAGAGGTTGGAGGTATGGGAGGAAGACTGGCTGACTGGTGTTGGGTCTGCTGACCAGGAGGTCCTTGCTGCATGTCCACCTGTTCCTGCTGCTTCCTCTGCCAGTGGCACCTGTCTCTGGTTCTCCAACCTTCTCACCTCTCATTGGCAGTTCTCCCAGTTTGAAACCATCCAAAATCAGCATTGGAAAGAGTAAATACAGTATAAACACTCACCATTAAAATATCCATTTCGGTGCCCTACAGATTAAGAAATGCAGTTCTAGCAGAACTGTTTGCTCAGTGTCAAACTAGAGGGGAAGGCCTATTTCTTACAGTTAGCCTAATTAACCTGTTCTTCATCCCAGTTGCACTCAATTCCTTACCCCCCCCCGGCACCTCAAATTCCCTCTGTGAATTCCCTCCAAAACAGTTCCCCAGAACCTTGGAACAGCAGTAAAAAACATGATTATGCATCCTCCCTAGGAAAGACATTGAATTATTTTTTAATTATCATTATGTTCTGCCAATTCATTTAAACCTCTGGTCCATCTATCACCCAGATTAGACTACTCCAATGTTCTTGTCTCTGCTCCTCCATTGTCTCAGTTTTATATGTATATCCATTCAGCTGTGAAAACCACTACTATCATTGTTCTGGTCATAAGAGAATACTTTTACCTCAATACGCTAGGTTCTGGTCTGTTCCAAGAACCTACAAAAGCTTCTTATCCTTCCCAAAAAATTGTGGAGTGTTAACATGAATACCCTAAACCACAATACATTCTCTCCCTCTTTAATTGCTATTTTGGTCACCTTTCTTTGGCGTGTATATGAAAAGAGAGATAATGCCTTTTCAAAAAATTCTTTCAGTTATTCACAGTGTTCTACAATAAAATGTTTCAAATAATAATGTTTGTTATTCATTTATTTTTGCTACTTTTAAAAAAGATGAAAAATTTCTTGCAAAAGGCCCTTAAGAATTTGTATCTCATTAGAAAAGCCTGCTTATTACACCAATATGTAACTTCACTTCCACATTACTTCTAAAGTGTAACTTTTCTCCCTTAAAGTACTGTAATTCATTACACAGAATGACATGACCTGTAATACTGTATGTTACTTTCAAAGTCATTTAGGTACAGGTACAGTCATAGATAGGGGTGTGGTGGCTCAGCGGGCTAGAGCACTGAAATCTGTCAGCTACAAAGTCAGCAGCTCAGCAGTTCAAATCCAGGGTGCCACACAGCGGAATGAGCTCCCGCTGTTAACCCCAACTCCTGCCAAACTAGCACTTCAAAAGCATGTAAATGCAAGTAAATAAATAGCTACTACTGTATAAATCAGGAGCCATGCTGGCCACATGGACATGGACTTGTACAGCACTGGCTCTTCAGCTTGAATACAGAGATGATCACCACCCCTAGAGTCGGACGCAACTAGCACACATGTGCAGGGGGAACCTTTATAGTCACAGATACTGATGCCCCCATGTGCACATTTTACAAAACCTGAGGAGTGGTTCCCTCTCTCTTTACAGGTACTATCGGTGTGACCGGAATTTAGTTTGGAATGCTGGAGCCTTACATTACAGTGATGAGGTGGAGCTGATCAGGGGACTAACCCGTATGCCCAGCGGGCGAGCTGATCTGAAGAGCGGAGTGTCTAAAGTGGTTTCTATTGGGAAAGGCACCTATACAGACTGTGCCATCAAGAGAGGAATTGAAGAACTGCTTGTTGGGTAAGTGGAAAGCACACTGTTCTGAGATTTTCAGCAGAGAAGCAAGTGCTTACTGCTATTTATTCTTAGTTGTGAGAGGAGGATCTTCTGAAGCAGCAGCCTGATCTCACAGATGTATAAAATGGAGCACATGTTTGAAGATCTTTGGAATTGTAGCTAGTGTCCTGTAACAAATTGCAATTTAGATTTCATAGACAGAATATGATACACGTTCTCATACTTCCCCTTGTGCTTGTGTACAGAAAATGTTGGAAATATAAGGTCTCAGGTGCTATTCTGGCGGGTCTTCTAGGGGGCTGAGTATATTTGTTCTACAAAGGCCCAGTATGAAGGGCCAGTCAAAAGGTTGCCTGCAGCTGAAGCCATTTTGTTACTTTTTCTTTAAAAATGTAAAAGCTGCATTTGGGACCTTTGGGGACCTTTTAAGCACCAGCTGGATTGCACCAAATTTCACAGTGTGGACAGGCCCTGGAGTCCTTTCCCCAGGCCTCAGTGCTGCTGGGGTTTATGGTAGGGCTACTATTAGGGATGGGCATGAAATGGAAAAATAATGTTTCATTTCATTTCATTTTGTACTCACCCCCATTTTGTTTCATTTCATTTCTTACGATTTTAAAAAAAAATCATGCAAAACTAAATGAAATGAAACAAAATGGCTCCCCTGGATCCTAGAGGCACCAGATTTGGTGCCCAGGACTCCAGGAGCCCTTTTCAAAGGGCTCCTGTCAGGCTGTCAATGGCTGGAGCCCTTTAAGACTGGCCCAGTTGGCACGAGGGGCCACCCGGTACCGACTGGGCCAGGTTTAAAGGGCTCCAGTCATTGACAGCTGGGCAATAGCCGTCTGAAAATGGTCAGGTAGGCAGTTCTGCAGGTTCGCGCTCCCTACCCAACCGTTTTGTGAGGGCTATAGCTCTGTCCCCCTGGTACTGACTGGGCCAACTTTAAAGGGCTGCAGCCATTGACAGCTCAGCAGGAGCTCAAAAATGATGGAACAAAATGGTTTGTTCCAATGGAAAAACGACAGTTTTAGGGTTTTTTGTTTCATTTTGTTACATAATGAAATGACAAAACAACATTTTGTTTTTCGTTTCCTGCCCATCCCTAGCTACTATCATTACAGAGTGAGTTTCTCCCCAAGGTTCTCCCCAGACTCAAGGCTGCTGTTGCTGCAACCGCTGCCACTGCCACGTCTACTTCTGCTAACAAGGGTTGTATAACAAGCAGGTCACAAGATGCTGCAATTTGCACTGTATTGTTTCACACACTTCCCTCTGAGTAGGGGGTAATCAAGTATAAACAGAAAAATTGAGCAGTTCTCTCTGCTCTGAGTTTCACACTATGGGCCTGATCCTACTGACCCAAAAAACCTCCCTGTTGTACCATGATCTTCTTTTTTAAAAAACTAAATAAAATAAACAAATTTTAGTGCATACACAACATATGTGCACACATGGAGTGCTGTACCAAGGGAGTTTTTCTGCTCTTGTAACAGAAGTCCATTTATTTTAGAGCAGAGATAGAATTGATTTGTTGGAATCATCTCCACATAGAGGAATGCCCCACCCACTTTGGAAATTATTATTCCTCCTACTAGGTAGCAGGAAATTAAAAATAAAAAGTACAAGGCTTGCTGAATAAAAGAATAATGCCTGCCTGGTCATCCCCCCTTGCTTGCTTTTTTGCCCCCTTCTGACTCCTTGCCACAGTCCCTTTCATGCTCCTCCCCATCCCCTTCCATTCTCTCCTCTACCCCATCGAATCCACCTGGTTGGAGATGGAGTCAGCAGTGGTAGTAGCAGTGACAGGGGGGAGTGCAAGGCAGTGGTGAGGAGCACAAGGTGGCAGTGGCATAGCGAGGATGCACATATCACCACAGAAGACTGGGATTTGGGCTAAAGTCCACATGCCTAGTCTGAGAGATATTGTTGCAGATTCAAGGCAGCTATGTGAAAGTACTTCACAGAGCACATGGTTTAAAGAACAGATAATATCAACTTACAATGTTACCACATGAGTTGTTTATAGCTTTTAAAATAAATTAGGTCAGAAACACATGGGAAACACAGTGGATGCTTGCTTTGGACTGATCTCCTGAGACAATATATCTATGAAGATTGTCAGTCATCCAGGTGAGTTTATCTGGAAGCTGAGTCATGGCAACTGGACTTCTTTTTGTGGAGAGATAGAAGTGTTTCACTGCTCATCCAAACAGCTTCATCAGTCTGAAGAAAGCTAGTTGCGAGTCTTCCATCTTATAGTCCACTTATAAGATGTGGACTATAAGATGGAGGACTCGTGACTAACTTTCTTCAGACTGATGAAGCTGTTTGGATGAGCAGCAAAATGTTTCTATCTCTCAAGAAAAAGAAGTCTAGTTGCCATGACTCAACTTCCAGATCTCCTGAGACGAAACTTGAACAAAAATCTTTTAAATTAAATAAATTAAGCAAAACAAAAACTAAAGTGTGCTACTTTTATACTGCCTCATAGCACTTAACACACAATCTATTACAAGTGCAGTAATACCTCTTAGTTCTATGAGTCATTTTGTTTTATGAAAAATTTGTCTTGCAAAATGCAGTTTCCCATAGGAATGAATGGGAAACTGATTAATTCATTCCAAAGCCTAGAAAAAAGACAGAAACATCTTTTTTTGTTAAAAAACTTTTTATAAAGTGCACTTTAAAGGCATGAACATTTGCAAGGGCATTATTAATCAAAAATAAACATTCCAAACATCACACATAAAGTTTTCAAATATGTACAGTACAGTACACTCCAGTGGCATTTCAAGCATAGAACTACAAACTTTAAACATCACATAGCAACTTTTAAAACATGGAAAACTTTAACTGTTCAACATTTCTACAGTACAGTATAAAACATAAACATTTTCAAATGTCTTTCAAATCACTGGAAATCGCTGGAAAAATCACTGCTAACTCCTTCCACACCTCCACACTTGATGCCTCATGCAACCCACAAGCCACTGGGTCACAATGCATCCTGGGAACTCTTTTTTTAAAAAAAAATCATGCTTTTTGTCTTATTTATTTATTATTGAAGGAACAGGCTGAAGAATTCTTAAGAACAACTAACCATTATCTTGGAGAAGGGCTAATGTCCCTATCTTCAAAAAAGGGCAAAAAACCAGTCAGCCTGATAGCCCACGGAAAATTCTGGAATAGATTATAAAATGGTCACTTTTAAAGCAATTAGAAAACAATGCATTTGTCAAGAACAAATTCTGACAGATAAATTTGATCTCATATTTTGATCAGGTAATTTCTCTGATAGGCAGTGGGAATGCTGTAGATATAGCATATCTTGACTTCAACAAAACTTGTAACAAAGTGTTCCATGATATTTTGACTAGCAGACTAACTAACTAAATTTTGTTTGGATAGAATAATTGTCAGGTGGATACACAGTTGGCTATAGAATCATTCTCAGAGGGTGATAATTAATGACTCCTTCTCAAACGGGGAGGAAGCAACAATGCGGTACTCCAGGGTTCAGTTCAGGGCCTACTGCTTTTCAACAATTTTATTAGTGACCTGAATTGGGGGATACCAATCAGATTTGCAGATGATACAAAAGTGGTTGGGACCGCTAATACCTTGGAAGACAAAAACAAAATTCAAAAGGATCTTGATAGGCTGGAGCACTGTGTTGAAACCAACAGAATGAAATTCAACAAGGATAAGTATTGCACCTTGGAAAAAGAAACTAAACACACAGTTACAAACTGTGGTTCAGTAAGACTACTAGTGAGAAGGATCTTGGAATTGTTGTAGAAAACAAGCTGAATGTGACTCCACAATATGATGTGGGTACAAAAAAGACAAATGCCATTTTAGGCTGCATTAACATGGCAGATCTACAGGCCTGAACAGAGTTCCTAGAAAACAAAATTTGGAAATGCCACCAATTTGAGAGTGAGGGGAGTCACTTCTCCAAGATCTAAAACATATTTAATTCCTTCAACACCAGCTCTTTACTCATTTGTATCCTGACCTACAAACTTCAAAAAAAGTTCTCCTTCAAGAAAGGAAAACAGAAAGCTTGGTTATGCATTTGTCAGGTTTGCAAGGGAACACAGGAAAAGATGCAATTTTAACAGCTCTTAAAGATTCAGATCCTATTGTGCTTCAGAAGTCTTTGTCCTTTAACTTTGCAATGTCACAACATTTTCTAGTCATTCACAAGCCTTTTACACGAAAAAGGAATAGCATACTATGATGGCATTCAACAAACCTGATTGCTAATCATGATGGGGAAAAGCAGTTCTCAATTTACCCTCTGAGGCATGGGGTTATCTATTTTGAGACTGCTAGAACTAATAATCTTTTAAAATATTTTAATTCATTGCATACTACATCAACCAATTCCATACGAGGAGTTACATAGTTACATAAATCAATTCAAATTTTAAAAGCACACAAGGCATCTGGTTTGGATGGCATCGGTGGATGCTTCTATAAAATGTTTGAAGATCATCTGTCACTTTTGCTCCTTATCTTGCATACCTCAATTAGAAATGGTTATCCAATGCCCCCTTTCTGGAATCTAGTCAGAAAATAGTAATCAAACAGCTGATCTCACAGAAGTCAATTTGAATCATCCAATTACACAACTCAGTCAAGATGCCAAATCATTCACAGGTATATTAGCCAACAGATTGATGAAACTTGTTACACCACTTATTGAAAAACATCAATTAGGCTTCCTAAAACAGAGATACACCTCTGATCCAATCAGAAGACTATCCAATAGATAAAACCATAGATAAAAAATTGAAAGACAACATTACACCAATGCATCATTTGATGGCGCTAAAGCTTTTGATACCATTGAATGGCATTTCATTTGGAAAATGTGTGGAGACATGAAAATGGAATGGGGTGGGGTCCTTTCTTAATAATATTGCAAACAGTGGAAGATGACAGACACCAAGTCATGGTGAGAAGTAATAATATGAACTCTGATCCTAAATATCACTAGGGGGACTTAACAGAATTGCCCGCTTTGTCTTATATTTTTTCTGTTTGCAGTTGAATTACTAGGACAGACCCAAATAGTCAGGGAGACTTTCTTGAAGTGCAGAAGTATGTGATAAACCTACTTGCAGACCATATTGCCATATTACTGTATCTAAACTAGACAGTTCTCTCCCACAGGTGCTAAAAACTCTCAAGGAGTTTGGCCTAGCACTAAGGTTGAAATCTAAGATTCTTATACTTAACATGTTCTCCCTGGTAGGAGAACTTTATCTAGCATAGCAGTTATTCCCATAACCATCTCCATTTATTTATTCATTCATTCATTCATTCAGTCAAGTCAGTCAGTCAGTCATTTATTCAGTCAGTCAGTCAGTCAGTCAGTTCCTGCACCGTAAACCATCTGGCTCAAGGGCCACTCTGGGCAGTGTACAATCTCATTAAAATACAATAACATAAAATGCAATGTTAAAAATAAAATAATGAAGAAAAAAAGGAAAAAAGCAGAGCCAAAATTAATATTAACACATACACTAAAGTGTAAACAAACATGATCAATAATAATCATAATGATCATAAGAACAACTAACCAAAGACATGGAAATTGGAAAAGTACAGAACCAATCTTCACCAGTTATGAATCAACTCTAGATAGGCCATCCTGAACAGCCAAGTGGAGGTATGAGAGAGGGGTGTGCAATGTTTAAAATGGCTTTCAACTGCAGCTCCAAGTGCTTGGTTCTGTGGCTGAAACCCTTTTAAACATTGTGCACCACTTCCCAGCACCCCAGGGGGGCTACGGGGGAGCAGTGTGCAATGTTTAAAATGACATTCAGCCATGGAGCCAAGTGCTTGGCTCTGTGGCTGAGAGTCTTTTAAACATCACACGCCACTTCCCAGCACCCCAGGGGTGTGGGGGAATGGCACATGATGTTTAAAATGACATTCAGCCGCGGAGCCAAGCACTTATACACATGGTAGTCCATACACATGGTAGTCCATCATTCAGGGAAAGCTTGCCTGAAGAGAAAGGTCTTTGCCTGTTTCCGGAAGGACAACAGATATAAGGCTGTCCTGGCCTCTAATGGGAGGGAGTTCCAGAGTCTGGGTGCAGTAGTTGAGAAGGCTCTTTCATGGGTTCCTACAGGATGTACCTGTGAGGATGGTGGGATGGAGAGAACAGCCTCTCCTGATGACCTTAACACCCAAGTGTTAAGGTCATCTGTGACCAAGGCATCCTACCCATTCGAACCCCCCTCTTTTTCTCCCATCCTTTAGTTTTTAAGGATTGGCAGAACCTACTTTCACAAAGTTGCCCTCTACTAAACTACCTGGTCCCTTCCATTTGTGCTGGGTAGCCTCCAGAAGCCACCGACTGATGTTTCCTTTCTCCCTGAGGTCATCTCTGCTTTGCACATCAATCAGGACATTGTACTGCCCTCTTTCTTCCATTGTCTTGCTTCTGCCCTGGAGCAGTCACTTCCTGTGTTGGATTCCATACCCTCCTTTGTGTTCTACTTATCACAAACAGCCACCTTTCAGAAAACAAGACTCTGTTAGGGTGGTCACAGAAGAAGCTCTGCCCCGTCATCACAGCCCGTTGCACACTGGGCCACAAAGTGCACAGCCCTTGCCTCTACCATGCCTCTACAACTGACAGCCCACCCAATGAGTGCACTTGTCTCTTCAGAAATGTTCCCTTGAAGAATATCTGCAAAGCAGCCATCCAGTCCATGACATCCGCATCTGTGTGCCACTATCATTGGTATGTGAGAGTCAGGGATGACACCAATATTTTTAGGGGGGAGGGGATGGTGCTGTCTTTGTTCCTACCACAACACCCCCTCCACTGATAAGTCGGCTTGTAGTCAACCAAACTGTATGAACTACAAAGACCACGAAGAGGAACATCTAGTTGCTTATCGGTAACTATTCTTCTCATGATCATCTGTGGATTCACACTTCCTGCCCTCTTTCCCTCAGTGTCTTCTCTCCCTCCCTTAGCAGATGGAACTGGGCACTGCCATTAAGGCTTGCACAAGGATGGACGGGGGCAGGTTGCTGCCTAATTTCTTAGCTGGGAAATGTTCCAGAACATAGTTTTGCGCAGTTGCAAAACACAAGTGTCTGAATCCACCACACACACACACACACACACACACACACACACACACACACACACCATTGTTAGTTTTAATGTTGCCTCTAATGTTGTAAGTAGAGATACCCCTCAATTCCATGTTTTTCAAACTGACTGTGTCTTAATATTGTCTCTCCTTACTGTAAGCTGCCTTGGGTCCTTTTCCAAGGAGAAAGATGAGGTAAAAATACTCAAAATAAAAATAAAAATAAACAACAACACTTATAATTAAGCAGCTAGGTCAGTGGTGGCGAACCTTCGGCACTCCAGATGTTTTGGACCACAACTCCCACAGTTCTTTGTCATTGGCATTCTAGGCTTGGAATTCTGGGAGTTGTAGTCCAAAACATATGAAGTGCCGAAGGTTCGCCACCACTGACCTAGGTGATGTAGCCTCTGCCTAAACAGCCACAAGTCACCCCTGCTAGTCTTGCCCCTCAAAACTATCATAGGGACGTGCAGATGTATCCACTACCTGTCCCCCTAAGCCCCCTCCCTCAGCACGGGTGGCCACACTCCATCTGTAAAAAGGAGGTCATGGACATGCTTCACAAAAAGGGGAATATTTTGGCATTATTATAATTTTTTTGTGCAACCTTAAACTAATACATACAAATACCCTAATAATCATGAGACCAGATCTGAAAGTGGAGTCCTTCTACAGTCCCTATTAAAGCATCATCCCCCAACTACCTATGTTACCATAGCACCATCCATAGGCACAGCCACCCCCACCATTCTCCCAAATATTTATATTTATTTATTTATTTTTATATTTGTATACTGCGCCGATTTCCCAAGTTACTTCCAAAATGAAGTAACTGCTCATATTCACCGTTTTGTTAGGGTTCTACTAACTAAATAAGGTGATCAGCAAATACAAAGCAGTACAGTTTTATGTACAGCAATAATAAAATCAAGTACACAAGGGCAAATATTTAGAATTCTACTGTGCCAAAAATTATATGTTTGCAGAGACAGTATGGATTGTTAATGACTCATTCGTTTGATTATTTTTCCCCAGAGGGTCTCACCAGAAGGAAAATAAATTCCTGATTGTGGTGACAGATGGACATCCCTTGGAAGGCTACAAAGAGCCCTGTGGGGGACTAGAAGATGCTGCCAATGAAGCAAAACATCTGGGGATCAAAGTGTTCTCCATTGCAATATCTCCAGACCATCTGGTATGAAGTGCACACACATGGATGCTGTTAGAGAAACTGCTGTCAGTAAACAGAGGGAATCAAAGCAGGAAGAGGATATTACCTCATGGATTTGATTGATCATTTGGTTCTAAGTATCATATGACCTGGGAAGGACATCTCTCTCTCTCTCTCTCTCTCTCTCTCTCTCTCTCTCTCTCTCT
>JAHTLZ010003542.1:20412276-20436842 GCA_023846285.1 Phrynocephalus versicolor
TCTCTCTCTCTCTCTCTCTCTCTCTCTCTCTCTCTCTCTCTCTCTGTGTGTGTGTGTGTGTGTGTGTGTGTGTGTGTGTGTGTGCATGTCTTGCTTCTAAGATTCTGTTCCTGACCCCACTGCCATATTGTTTGTGTACATAAGAACAATATGCAAAGGTGTTTTACACATCACTTTCCCTATTCTAGATATCTCAGGAATGTGAGGGAGAAAGGGAGTCTGCCAGTGATAAACAGGCCATGCTACTTAAAGGCTTTGTACATAGGCTGTGCTGCCATGTCATTTACTTCACCTGAATCCATTTGAATGTTCACATTCACAAGTCTGAATTTAAATAAGTAACACCAAGGTTAACTGAAACATTCTACTTACCGGTATCAACTATTTTCAACTTAAAAGACACAGAGAAAAGTGTCTTAAATTCTATTTTCTTTAATATTTGTTTCTCTCCTTTTACAACATCTGTTTCTTTAATTCATTTCAAATATCAGCTTCTCTTGTTCCTTTTTAATGTCCATTTCTACAGCCTCTTCCTGCTCTAAGGGGGATTTTAAATAAGCTAAACACAATGTCCCACAACATGGGTGTTTTGTATAACTACACTGAGACAACTCTTCCCTCTAACTTTCTCACCATCATAACAGTCTCTAAAGTTTATCATTTGTGTCCTCTTCTCTTGGGTCATCATGACATGAATCTATCTTCTTTTTCTCTACATTTTCTTCTTCTGGTTTATAGAATTAATTAGAGATGGTCACGAAATGAAAAATGAAACAATGTTGCATCATTTTGTTGCGTAATGAATTAGTTATGTAACAAAATGTTGGGATGGGTTTGTTACAAAATGAAACGAAATGCCATTTTTTCCTCTAGAAATGAAACGATTCATCATAGAAGAATCAATGGCAGAGGAGCTCACGCTCTTCCTTGTAAGCCCCCAAATTTGTAAAGGTTTGGGGGTCAGGGGGCTGAGTTATTAAGCTCCAAAGGAGGTGCTCCTAGGTAAAAAAAAAATCTAATTAAATCCGGAAACCGTAATAGCCCTCCATGGGCAAGCGATTAGCACCACCATGGCTTGGCTTCTGAATCCCCATCCAATCAGTTAGAAAGATTTTTTCCCTAGGGCCATCCACTTTGAAACTTAATAACTCAGCCCCCTGGCCCCCAAAACTTTCCACATTTCAGGGGCTTACAGGGAAGAGCTTGAGGAAGCTTCCCAGTGGTTTTGGTGTCCATACATGGCTGTGATCCATACTTTTGAGTACATAAACATAACAAAACATTATGTACTCAAAAATATGGATTGCAGCCATGTTTCAGCATGGAAATGGAAGTGCAGCTTCTTCAAGTGATTCTATGTAAGCCCCTGAAATTTGGAGAGGTAGATAATTGTAACACACATTTTTGGTGGCTCTAGGACCCATGGGAGCATAGTGTCTCATTTCATTTTGTTTTATGACAAAACTACTTTGAATATTTGTTACAAATGAAACAAAATGAAACTACTAAAGAAAAAAAATGAAATGAAATGCTATATTTCTGTTTCGTGCCCATCTCTAGAATTAATAATTGGTTATTTTGAAATTGCATGTTTTCTCTATATTGTTTTTAGCATCCATCATATATTTCAGTTTTTCTTTGCTGTAGGTTTTACATTTTAATTCTTCCATAATTTCAACAATGGTTTTCCTTTCTGGGTCATATATTTTTCATAGTCTAGCTTTTGTTTTTTCATTTTTAAGTTTGAGTTTTTCCCATATTTTCAGTTGCTAATGTCTGCAATCACTCATGATTGTCAGCACATCCTCTTTTGGTATGTAATCATTTCCTCATGAGCATTTTCATAAGAACTTGACTTGCATGCAGCCCAGGTTCCAGTTGCCCGTATTGTTCAGGAACTACAGCAATCCTCCATGGAGATGTCAGGTTTATCAGGACACTTGACTCAGAACTTCTTCAGAAAACTGCCTTCAGAATCTGCCAGCATACCATGCAATCCGCCAATATCCACCACTCCCTGCAGAATAAGAGGTTGCACAGCTGCCATTAGGCAGTGGTTCAAGTAGCCACGCCTTCTGAACTGATGCAAATGGATCTGCAGTGGAAAAAATAGTAGAAGTCTCAGCAGCGTTGGGGGGAAAACTACAGGTTCTAGACTCTGAGCTGATATGCATTTGCTCTACTGTCATATGGTCAGTGGAAAATAATGTGGACCAGACCATCCTGATCCCCAGCCATTCCCCACATTTTATGTCAATATAGTTGCCGCCTCCAATTGGATAAGAATTTAGCAAACCTCCCCAGCCCTCTGGATTCTCATTTTGTGACTATGTTCTTTTCCCAGGAATCCAGGCTAAGTGTGATTGCCACAGACCATACATATCGTCGCAACTTCACAGCAACCGGACGTGATTTATCACCACGTGATCTTGACAATACAATCGACACCATCATTGATATGATTGTAAGTGCCCATCTCCCCTCTCTGTTTATTGACTGCCTGGCAGTATTGTGCACACGCTATTTTGTATCTTCTGCCTGACATGGTTTCTTTATTTTTATTTATTTCAGACAAAGAACGTGGAGCAAGCTGTAAGTTTTCTCAATGCACCAATTTCCATTGACAAATAATGTTGGGTTTTGTTGGCTTCTCAAGTGCTGCTAAACAATGGGCAATATATAGGTTCCAAAGTACAATTTTCTGCCCTAAGAACCACCAGAAACTGTTCAAATAGGCAAAAATTACCCCCCCCCAAAAAAAAATTACTGGAAGCATCCAAATATTCATTTTCTGATTGAAAGGATGATTAGAGCTGTGGGGTGACACAAGGAACAGGCAGGGAGTCCACACACACTCTACTCCCTATTATTTCATAACATAATTGGGGGTGGAAAATAATTATGGACCACCAAGCCTCGCTCATGATCCCACAGGCTTATGCTATCTGGAGTAGGCAACAGCACACTAGCTTCAAAAGTAGACTACAGCCTTGCACCACATCTTAAGATACTTTTGAGGGTGGGGGTATACCCTGTGCATTCCTCCCCAAACAGATGTGACCTTCAGTGACAACTGGTGATAAAGTAAGGCGCACATACTATTATTTATCCACATGTTTCTGTGTGGTGGCATCAGTGGCAGGGGGGGGGGAGAGACTCCACTACTTCAGACTCAATTACACCATTGCCCAAAATGTCTTTCCATCCCAAATTACTGGAAGCTAACACCCTGCTAAGTGGAGGGTGAAGCTATAGGAAATTCCAGCAAATGTAAGGAGAGTGTATGGGATAAATGCTGATGGTTGAGAGCAAGTGAGGGGTTTCCTTATTTAGTTACAAAATAAATAAATGCCCCAGTGCCCAGAATCTGCTATGCAACCTCACTGCTAGCTAGGACAACAGCTAGCAAAGAAAGAAAGAGAGAGAGAGAGAAAGAAAGGAGATGCTTTCCCACACAGAGTACAAAGACATTATTCAGGAAATAGAGAATATAATTTCTACACACAAATGTGTACATGGCTTTTAATAGGGAAAAATGTAAATCACACTAAACATGTTAATAGCTGCAGAAACCTCTCCTAGGTATACATTTAACTTGTATGTCACTTATTACACCGTGGGAAAGAAAACATGGGTTATTGACAAATTGTAACGGGCTGAAAGAATGAGCTGAGCATTGCCATTTCAGAAAAGTAGACACTATCTGTGCTACTGTACCAAATGCAGACCTGGAGAATAAACAATTTAAGATATGTCAGTTATATATGATCTATGCAGAACTATACAGAATCACTTTAAAGAGCTATTCTGATATATGAGTTAGGCCGGAATTTATTTGAATAATATAACAGTTATTTTTGGGCAGTACTTCCAGTTTATTGATCTCAGTGCTCAGTCAGACTGAAAGCAGTGGGGCCTTTACTGTTTTACATTACTAGTCTGTCCTAGAACTAACTAAGATTGCATTTATTAAAAGATGTCACAGATTATTTCATTGCAAAATCATGAATAAATACTTTTAATGCTGGAATGGTAGTCTACATATTCTAGAACATGAGACTTCTAACAGTATGCTTTATTTTTCTCTTCTGGCAGTGCTGTTCATATGAGTGCCAGGTGAGTGTATTTCCATTAGTTTTCAAAGAATTGTTATACAAGGCCACTGTCTTTGTGTTTCTCTGTTGTAATCACAGCCTGTTCATTGTTGTTTTCAGCCTCCTCAAGGCCCCACAGGACCAATTGGAGATCCTGGATATGAGGTTTGTGTCTGCCATTTCTATAAGCCTGGGCGTGGTTAACTGGTTAGCACCTGAGATGGATCTGAGGAATAGTGCGTTCCTATGGGGATTGTATGAGCTAAGGAGAGATACCAGAGTGAGAGGATGGGACAGCATAGAGGGAAGGAGATGGGACATTTGGGACCCACCTCCCTGGACTTCTGCAGTATGTTTCAAAAATGGAAATTAAGTTTTGTATTATTACTTGGAGCCAGGGGTTGGTTAGAGGTAGTCAATGAACAGTAATTTAATCCAGAGAGGACCGAAGTACTGTTACCCGGGAATACATCCAATTTTGGCTGGTGTTCAATTAGTCCTGGATGAGTCTATGCTGCCACTCAGGTGCACAGCTTCTTAAAAGCTGCTCCTCAGTCTGGTGCTAAACTGGTCTAGTCCACTAGGAAGACATTTCCTCCAGTTCAGTACAACTATTCTTAAGGAATCTTCATGAGTACTACGATTGGTATCTTTGCTAATATGTAGTTGAAGGTATCCAAGGCATCTGCCAGAGTATCAATCATTAAGAATCTGCAAGGCATAGACCATGCCAGTTCTGGAACAGTTTCTGCAGCTCCCAGTTTGTCCTCCAGGTCTCCCTTAAAGTACTAGATTAAGTCTTGAACAATCTGGTTACAGGATAAGGTCTTGGTGTGAAACCTTATTCAAAAGATCAGTTTTATGTGTTCGCACTGTCCAAAGTATAAATGGTGAGGTGATTCAAAGCAGGGCCAAATCTACAATGTCACCAAAATGGTAAGGTTCATTTACTAGGGAAGGTTGCTTTGCTCTTTCCTTATTAGACTAGAGATCCACAGCCAAAGTGATCTTCTGAAGGCTTTTTGTTGCCTCTTATAGGGTTCCTCCCTATTATCTTGGTTACACATTCTCATTGCCATTGGCTTGTTTTTTGTTACGTAGTAGAAAAGCAAGCTACAGTTATTTCGATTAACAAATAAATACCTTCTAACAATGCCTATCATTTCTCCCAAACTGCAGAACACCAGGTAAAGCTGTCTGGAATCTTTCAATACTGTGTGGCTAATCTGCACAGTTTATAACAATTTTGCAACATGGCGGCTTTTCTACTCAAAAGAATTCATAAACTTGAGTTTACAGGATGAAACACTTGAGCTGTTCAAAAGAACTGGAATGAGAGAAAGGAACTGGGATATTCTATAGTTCTCTTTTCCCAAATATTTACACAGCAGTCTGTTCGCATCGCCGTAGTTTTGAAATATAAATACCACGTGGAAATTGTTTCAAATGTTTACCGATGTTTTGTTCCAGGGAGAAAGAGGGAAACCTGGCCTACCAGGAGAAAAAGGAGATGCCGGAGAGCCTGTAAGTACAAGGTCGATGTACTGGAAGTAGGAAAACACAAATAAAGCCTTAACTAGTAAATGTATTGAATTATTATTATGAAAATTTCTACAGATGCTGTCAGGTCCTCTTCCTGTTGCAAAGAGAAATTGAACGCAGATTCACCCTTTTACACTCCCAACATCTGTGCTCCACCTGAGCCTTTGCTGTTTCTGTAAGCCTTCACACACACTCTCTCTCTGATGTCATTCCTGCCATCTGCCTTCTGAAGTTCAGCAACATTTTACTAGGCCTTCTATACCATGGAGCTCTGTGGGTGGAAAACACTCATCAGGGAAGATCACCTAGTGTCAAATCTGATGTCTTCATGGCTTGTTTTGACTTTATCAAATGTGAATTATGTTTCTGACACAATTCAAATATTTAACGAATGGAAAAAAATCTGTTTATAAGAGTAGGGAATTACACTGGAGTGCACCCATTGAATCAATGAGGATTTAGTTAGACAGCTCCTCTATGAGTTACACTGATTCAAATGGGTCGAGTCTAATTAAAATTTACTATGCTAAAGTAAATGGTAGTTAGAGTAGGCCCATTTGAACGGCTGGAGCTTGTGGAGCAGAAACTTCACTGAATCCCTGTTGATTTTAAGTACTGAGCCTACTCTAGTTCAATTTATGATGCTAAGCAATAGCATTTGGGTCAATGGATTCAACTGTGTTGCATTTTAGTATCTTTCATTTTGTTTGTTGCCTAGGAAGCATTTGATTAATGGTCAGCATAACATCTTAACATATTTTTAAAAAGCAGGCAGCAAACACCTGCTGTGGAGTGTTAGTCATTAACAGCTCTCCTGTGCTTTGCCCACCATTTTTATATCCAAACTATTGCTATTATATAGAAGAGCTTATTTAAACTTTTATGTATAAAAAGTATCTGCCATAATCAAATATAAATTGGCTCTCATTTCTGTTCTTCCTCAGTTCATACGTTCAAATATTTTTAAAGAACAACTGGACGAATCCAGCCTTTTTCCACTGCAATAATACTGCAGTGCTTGGCATTTTTTCATTCAGTGTCAGTTGTCTCTCATACAATCCACTTGATTTACAGGATCATTGCCATTTGTTGTTTGGGGGTACATTGGCACAAAACTTTATTTTTTCATATGCTTGACATTCATCCAGTAAGGGTTCTGCTTTTTAGTAATTAGAAACAAGGCGCTCTCTTGTGGGTGTATTCAGGATGCAATTTACTAACAAGGCAGAGAAATTATAATTTCCCCTCACCTCCTTCCAAAACAAAATTAAATATAGTGACCAAAATGGATGATAAGTCCAGAAAATTGCACTTCATTCACAATGGATTGTTTCTATTATTTTATTCCCATGTGCAATGGATAGGGAATCAGGGATTTCTGTCCTCCATTTTCGTGCTTATTATCATGGAACAATGAACATTTTCATGCCTGCTCCCCAATGAACATTTCACTTTTATTAACCAATTAAGATATGTGGGGACACTGTCACATAGATACAACTGGGCTTTTCTCATTAATGAAACCACCGGGTACATATCAATCCAGACAATGCAATTTCTGTATCATGGACTTTATTATTGGTAGACTTCTATTTTTATTTTTGATACTAGTTTTACTTGTTATGTGCAGATATCATTTTTTAAAAAAACGGATTCTGTTTGCTTGTTTATTTATTTATGGACTTACACCCCACCATTTAATAAAAAGGTCCCCAGGGTAATTTACAATACAAGTAGAAAGTGTGAATGGGAATTTATAAAAAAGATTTAAATAACAGCAGAAAAAAATATGAGTAGGGTTCTTTGGCACATGTGCCTCGACCCTTAGGCATAAACAAATTAAGTTCCCTTAATTCAACATGTATATAAACCCCATTGAGTCAGTGGGTCTGCTGTAGCTGAGGTCACAAATAAGATACTGGCCAATGGGTACACCCTCAGCATTACTAAATCTTATGCAGTTCAAATTATTTGTGGGTGATTTGTGGATGAAATACAGTCAAATGGTGAAATACTGGCCCACATGAAAACCCACATGTGCTTACTTTCTTCAGTATGATTTCTGACTTTTGCTGCCTGTGCTTTTGTTTTGCTTCCCAGGGAAAGCCAGGAGACCCTGGACCTGTTGGTTATCAAGGAATGAAGGCATGTATGAATTCTTCTGTTTCTTTAGCAATTTCCATAGAAGTAAGCTGTGTGATGTAAAATTAGTTACATTTGTAATTTTTCTTCTTCTTGTCTTGTTTAGGGAGAAAAGGGTGGTCGCGGTGACAAGGTGAGTGTGATATTCATAACAGCATAACCCTACAGAAAGCAAAGGAAGCTATATTGATCCCAAACAAATGGGCAGTTCCACTGTCGGCCTGTCCTGAGCTAGGGCTGTATTGCCCTCCTAGGAGAAATAGCACAAGACGCTCTATTGCCCAGTCTCGCGAGGCTCGTGAGGGGGTGGGACAGGCACCGAAGCATCAGTGTGAACAACTCTTTGCTATACTGGCATGATGGTGTACACCTCTCAAACTCAGGCCTGGACTGGTTCCTGACCGACATTCAGAGGGGCTGCAAGCTATTTTAGGCAGCTTGGAGGGTCAGCATGGGTCGTAGCTAGGCTTACCCATGGCCATGGCAGGTAGTGTGGGGAATGGAAGCATTTGGTCAGTCCCAAAACGGTAACCAGTTATGCCCCTCCAACCCCAAGGCTCTGCGGATCCCAACATCAGAGAGCCTGGGTGAGGAGGCTTTCAAAACCCAATTGGGGCAGGGGCCAGCCAGACAATGGTGCCCGTGCTGTCACAATGTGGAATGGTATAGCTTTGGCTGGCCGGGGGGGGGTGCTGCCCTGGAAAGGTGCCCCATGGGGCCACAGGACACGCCTACCTGGACAATGCCATTGGGCAAGTTCCTCAGGAGACCTCGCAGCCAATAGTTCCCTGCATTACAGCAGCCCCCTCTCATCATGAGACACTGTATGGCTATGTACTAATAAAGCATAGTTCAAGATGTCAACACAAAACATTGTCTCGCCTATTCATTTCAACCTGGGGGTGGGGAGGAGCAAAGAAAATTCAGAAGGCAGGGTCAGCCTGTGCTTCCCTTAGGGCCATCCGAAATATTAGGAAGCTTTCAAGGTTTCCAAACACTCAGCCAGACTGGATGAGCCAAAACAGAAGCTGGGAAGGCAGAACAAGGGGAAGCTGCCTGAGACTGAGAAAACAGAGGAAAGAGGCTTAAGAACATAAGAACATAAGAACATAAGAACAGCCTTGCTGGAACAGGCCACAGCTCATCCAATCCAGCATTCTATCTCACACAGTGGCTCACCATTTGCTTCAGTGTATTCCCAAGCAGATGTCTTCGTCTGCTTACAATTCCCCACAAATGGCTTTGATCAATATCCTGCCTTTCAATACGGAAGTACAATGTGTTTGTAGACTAATACATACCATCTCCTCATTGTCTGGCCATGTACTCTGCGAAGCCCAATTAAGCACTGGGCACCAAAAACCATACAGTATTTTAAATGATCTTCTTTCATCTGCAGGGCTCAAGAGGTTCAAAAGGAGCCAAGGTATGTCCTGTGGTTTCGTTTTGATTACTTGGTGGGGGGGGGGATGTGACTACGTTAGAAACTGTTTTTTAAAAATACATTTGTGGATTCTTTTCCCTTTGCAGGGAGAGAAAGGCAAGCGTGGCATTGATGGTATCGATGGCAAGAAGGTATGGATAACACTTGCATGCAAAGCGTCTCACTCAGCGAAGAAACATCTGCAAACCAGACAAAGTTACACAAACAAATAGTTGCAACATTCATTTCAAAATTGGCACTGAGAGGGGAAAGAACAAGAAGAATTCAGATGTAGGAAATTGGTCATCGCCACTCTCATGACCTGGAATAAATCCATCTGATTGCTCAAAAAGGGCCTCAGCAGGCACTTAAGCATATTAAATAACAATTATAAGAATTCAGATTGTATTTAGATGGAACCAAGGCAGAAGATTACCCAACCCTCCTACCATCGTTCAAAGGTAGTTCTTTTCACTGTGGCAATTAGGGGAAAGTTACACCCTACACAGCTGAAATAAATCAGGCTGCTTCTCATAGCCACTTGCCACTGCTGGCATTATTTTTAATATTTGAATTATTTGTTTTATTCATTTCAAACTGAGATAGCCCTACAGACACAGGCAAGCGTACATGCCAAAGTGGTTCAAAATAAATTGCATCCACAATTGAGTTAAAATAATCAACCCCCCTCCCAAAGCAGTTTTAAATATTCTGAATTAGAAAGCACACTTCCTGTTTTTTAAAAATGCATGTTTAGCTGTGTCATGTACACATATATTCTTAAAATCAGTTTCAAGCATGCTAAAAGATGATGCAAGCCCAGATGTATATTGACATGTAACTCAGAGACTCCCACAGACCTTCCTCTACCCATTCCTCTTTCTCTGGAGACAGTGTTCCATTGAAGGCCAACGGAATTGCCAGCTGAGTCTTGTGACATGCTACTGGTTTTAAAAGAAGGGGGAGTGAGTTATAACAGCATGTATGAATATATATATAGACCAATCACACGGGCTGTGTCTTTTGCCTTACAGGGTGAACAAGGATATCATGGGCTACCAGGGTGCAAAGGATCTCCAGGATTCGATGTACGTAGCTTCAACAATTTATATGTAAATTATCTGAGTCTGGTAGCAACCAAGCCGAGTGCAGTAGGACCCCGGTATCTGCTAGTGATTGGTTCTAGGCTCTCCCGTGGATAATGAAAACTGTGGATAAGAGAAAACGCCTGCCCGCCCACCCCCAAACTGCTGTTTGCTGACAGTAGATTGCTTTATGACTGCTGTTTTGAGACAGTAACTTGCTTTATGGCTGCTGTTTGTGACAGTAGCTTGCTTTACAGATGCTATTTGTGACAATAGCTTGCTTTGTGGCAGCTAAATTATTTAATTTTCCCCCCTGCCAACCGTGGATAACTGAATCAGTGGATAATGAATCAGTGGATATGGGGGTCCTACTGTATGCTCTTGTGGAGATAAGAGTATAGATACAAGGAAGATCAACAGTTATTTAAATCACACCAAATCACACCAATTTACTATAGTCAGGAGTAGGAACTGAATAGTCAGGAGAAGAAAAATCGGTCTCATATTTTCCAAATGCTTTATGCATCCTTGCTGAGAATAATTTCAATATAACAAACAAGGTTTCATTCATAAATTAATCACTACTTAATCTTAAACAGGGCTTGCAAGGACCTCCTGGACCAAAAGGGGACCCTGGTTCTTATGGACCCAAAGGAATCAAGGTGTGTGATTATTTTCTACTTTCCAGTTATGGCTTGGGCTGCTATAGTTATCTATTCCATTGAGCTGAAATTCAACTGGTAATTGATCAAGACCATTTCCAGGATGTACATTTTTCAGGATGATTTATGGGGAACGCATTCAGCTACATGACCCTTCCTTAAACAAAATGTTATATCGTGTTTTATGCAACATCAGAAACATTTTCTGAAAGAATTGTAATCAGTATTGTGGCACCAAAACCCATCCATATTGCATCAGGATTTTCTTGTTATTTTGCAATTTAGACTTTCAAATCTCATTCCTTTTTGTTGGGATGGTGAAGGTATTGGGGAGGGTAAGGAAGGGATGTTTCAGTGAAGCTGTGGAGATTAATTTCTAAGAGTCCTATCCTCAATGCATCTCCAGATTTACAAGGGAAACCAGTTTTGGTCTCCTGAGGGGTACCTGTAGATGGAGAGATACAGAATATTGGCATAGCTGTCCTTGGTTAGCTTATCTCTTGATAAAAGTCAGAGTTCTTGTTCTTTCTCTCTTTTGTCTGAATTTGATATGGAGAATATGATTGAGGAAAAAGTTCAAAAGCACACTCTCTGTGCATGTGAATTAATATAATCCAATTCCATGTGATGTAATGGTGTCTCAGTTTGGTTTGGCAGTAGGTCTGAGGGAGCTATTTTAGAAGATTGTCAAAATCTAAGGTGGTGTTTTGTTTTTCGTTTTTTGTTTGTTTATTTTTAGTATAGGGCCATCAGAACAGCTTTTCTTTCCCCACAAACCCTGACATACAATACTTATAGCAGATTAATCTGCAGGGTTATTGTAAAGGCACACCTCTTTTAGCCATGATGCCTGGAAATACTTTGGAATGGCTGGGTGTGGTATATTAAAATTATGTAGAGGCTTACTATTTGTGGTTTAAAAAATCAAACTACTCAATTTAAAATGGAGAATTATACCCCACCCCAACTCTAATTTCCTTCATAATTATGTTTGTTTGTGTATATTTTCTTTCAAGGGAGAACCTGGAACTGATGGAAGACCAGGCAGGCGTGGAAATGTTGGACTGTCTGGAGAAAAGGTGAAGTCGAAAGCCCGAGTGAGGTGCCAGATGACTGGAGGAGGGCTAATGTTGTCCCTGTCTTCAAAAATGGCAAAAAAAGAGGAACATGGGAACTGCAGGTCATTCAGCCTGTCATCAGCCCCAGGGAAAATTCTGGAGAAGATTATAAAGTGACCACTATGCAAGCGCCTTCAAACCAATGCAGTAATAACTAGAGGCCAACATGGATTTTTCAAGAGCTAATTTTGCCAAATGAATCTTATCCTATCTTTTGATCAGCTAACCTCCTTGGTAGATTGGGGGGGATGCTGTAGATAGAATACATTTTAACTTCATCAAATCCTTTGACAAAGTGCCCCACGATACTTGGATTAGCAAGCTATATAGGTGTGAACTGAATACAACAATTGTCAGGTGGATACACAGTTGGTTAAAGAACCATAAGAGAGAGCTTATCAATGGCTTCTTCTCCTTAGGCCTGGACCTGATGTTCTTTGATATTTTTATTAATGACCTGGATCAGGGGATGCAGGAGATATTTATCAGATTTGCAGATGGCACAGCATTGGTTGGAATAGCTTGGGAGAAGGAAAGAGCATTCAAAAATATCTTGAGAAGCTCTTGCACTGGGCTGGAAACAACAGAATGAGATCTAACAAGGATAAGTGCAAAGTTCTATATGTTGGGAGGGGAAAACACAAATGCATGGTTACAAGCTGAGGGATACAGTAATAGTAATATTTATTTATTTGTTTATTTATTTGTTTGTTTGTTTATTGCATTTCTAGACTGCACCAATTTTCCCAAAGGAACTCTGGGTGGTTTACACGAAAGTCAAAGAAATAAGCAGCAATTAAAATAAATAAGAAGAGCAATAAACATCAAACAAATCAATCAAACAATAACAAGCAAAAAGCCCAGCAAGAAGCTAAGGAGCTAAAGGGTAGTGGGAAATACAACAAGAAATAGGGGGGAACAACACAACATTAACCGTTGCCATAGGCACCTTTAGAAAGCCAAGTTTTTAATGCTTTTAAAAATGCTGTTAGGGGCTCAGCTTACTAGTGAGAATGATCTTAGGCTTTTTTAGATAACAAGAGAATGATCTTGGATCTCATACTAGTGAGAATGATCTTGGACTTTTTTAGATCACAAGCTGAATAGGAGCCAATAGTGTGACATCACTGCAAAAAAAAGGCAAATGCTATTTTAGGCTGCATTACAGAAATATAGAGTACAGTACTCCTTATCCTGGGAGGTACTAGTCCTACTCTATTCTGTACTGGCTTCATCTAGAATACTGTGTCCTGTTCTGGACACCTCAGAGGTGGGAAATAAGGATAATCATCAGACTGGAAATCAAGCCCTCTTGGGATATATTTAAAGAACTGGGCATGTTTAGCCTTGAGAAAAGAATACTAGGGGAGATAAGATGGCCAGCATGGCTTCACACAAAGCTCAGAGAAGTCCTAAAAACAAAAAGGATGCCGATTGGGGTGTGGGGTGTGGAAACAAAGCCAGGTCACAAAAGAAGAGTATCAGCAAGAAAGTTCCGCGAAGGCATTAGGAGGGCAAAAGCTGAGAATGAGCAGAGGTTAGATGACAGAGGTTATGTCAGTTTTTTCCCATAAGACAGACTAGAACCCTCCAGAGAAATGTGAAGTGCAAGTGGAGGGGGTAGAATTGAAGCTGCAGATTGATAAACAAATAGTCAAGGAATACCTTATTACCTTCAATGAGTTCAAATCTTTAGGGCTGGAGGAACTGCACCCAAGTGTATTGAAGAAACTAGCTAAAGAACTCTAAGAACCACAGTCCATTATTATTATTATTATTATTTGAAATCATGGGGAAATGGGTGAGGTGACCGATGACTGGAGAAGGGCTAACATAGGCTCTGTCTTCAAAAAGGGAACACAAGGTCAGTCAGCCTGAAATCAATCCCAGGGTAAATTCTGGAACATATTATAAAGTAGTCACTATGCAACCACCTAGAAAATAATGCAGTAATAACTAAAAGCCAACACAGATTGGTCAAAAACAAATCCTCCCAGATTCATTTGATCTCATGTTTTGATTGGGTAACCAATCAAAACATGTTTTGATTAACAGAGGGAATGCTGCAGAGATAGCATATATTTAGCCTGCAGTAATAGAGTTGAATTTTTGACAACCACCTGGCAGATATCCCTTGATTTTTATTCCTGCATGGAGCACGGGGTTAGACTTGATGGCCTTATAGACCCCTTCCAACTTCACTATTCTATGCAGGATCCAGAGGCGTAGCTAGGGTTTTCAGTGCCTGGGGACAACGTCAGTTTTCACCCCTCACCCCTCAAGGGATGGGGAGGGGCTAAGGTGCTGCATAGAAGGTGGCAGCGGTGGCTGGGGAGCCCTCCATGCCAGCCCTGGCAGGTCACCCACAACATACCATCCCGTGGCTCATGGGCAGGGAGCTATTTGGCACCCAATTTTGTGCCCCCAGATGCTGCACCGAGAGACAGATGTCCCCCCCCACTTGCACCCCCATAGCTACGCCACTGTCAGGATCTGTCCTCAATCAACCCAGAATGCAGGACACACGATGATAGGCTCAAGCTACAGGAAGCCAGATTTAGTCTAAAAACAGCCAAACCATTAGAGCAGTATGACAAGGATACCAATTACTTTGGGAGATGGTGAGCACTCAGATGCTGGAGGGATTTGAGAGAACATTGAACTACCCTCTGTGAGTTCTGGTTTGATTTGGATTCTTGTATTGATCAGGGGACTGGATTGATGGCTTTATTGGCTTATTCCATCTCAATTATTATTCTTTGATTTTATGTTTGTGCGCAGGCAAAGGATTAATCGTGTGCCTTTTTCATTATGTTCTGAATGGTTTCCCAGGCTCTGATCATCAGCAGGATAGATTGTACAAGGTAGAAGGCTCCTTGCCCCAAAGCAAATCTGGGTTGTGTCAATTAATTTGAGTGTATGGCCCTGAGAGGCAGAGCACAATTTATTCTTTATGAAATGTGCTCTATCTTTATTATAAAATCCTGACATCATCTATTTTTCTTCATGCTTTGGCTTCCAACCAAAGCATGATGACTGGAATGAACACAATATTAGTTCCTCAGCTGTTTCATCTTAAGGGGGACAAAACAGAAACTGCTGAGGTGTAAGAGATGAATAATCCCAACATGGTACATTTTCAAACTCTGTATACTAAAAGAGAAATTATGGTTTCAATAAGGAATATCCAGGGAGGAAATCAAGTCAGTCATGTGATTTGCAGCTGATGAGTAGCCAAGTATTTGTTTTGGAATCCTTGGGCTTTAATGTGCATATTTCGTTTCTCTTGCATCTATATTTAGGGTCAGCTTGGAAGTCTAGGATCTCCTGGAGAGAAAGGAGAACAGGGAGATGAGGTATGTGTTTTTAAAATTTGTTGGGTCTGACTGACAGATCTGAATGCACAAGAAAGAAATCAAATGTTTCTCTCCTTTTTTATAGGGAAATCCTGGTCCAGATGGTGCCTCTGGAGAGCGGGTAAGGCTATTCCTGTTCCTGAGGGGGAAATGTGTATGTTTCTAAGCACCACTAAGGCCAGACCAGGAACAGCACTGTCATGGCTCAATGCTGCTTCAATTTGGTCATCCTGTTTATTCTACATTTACCACTGTATCGTTTTATTTATGTTGTTTCATCCTGTTGGATTTTGTGCTAACTACCCACAATAGTGCTGTCTGTGCACTAATGGAAAGATCAAAAGGTGTGATATACCCATGAAATAGCTTTAAGATCTGAAAGAATAAACAGTATATTTGTGTTTGTTAATTCAAGAGGTAGAGTCCAGGTGGGCCCCAGGGAAGGAATTCAGCAAAAAATATTGTCTCTGTGGTTTTCTTCGGTCTCAGAACTGAGGAGAGCTTTGGTAGGTGGTGTCATTCCAGGTGCTCCTAACAAAGGGACATGTGTAGGTGAGCAACAATGCTTTCACATGTGCTTGGAAATGGACCGAGAAGCAGTGTGCCTGTAGCTACCTTTTTAGCTTTCCTATCAAAGCTAAAAGTGTCGCTGTGACCTTATTTTCTTAAGTGTATATATTGCACGCTGTATTTATGTGAGTCTAATAAATGTGTGCCCTCAAGATTTGCCGAGCGGTGATCGTGCCCTAAAAAACGTAAGAAAGACAGCAGCTTATTCCACTTATTCCAAACTTGCAAAAGAAAAGAGAAGGAGAACTATGGTGGGTGGAAAGCAGTAATATGCTTGGCTTGCGGAAGGTTCCAGATCCAATCAGGTAAGACTGGAAAGAGCCATTTCTGAAACCTAGAGAGCTGCTGCCTGTAACCATGTAAGCAGCACTAGTTTGGATGGAGCAGTAATCTGATTCAGTGTTAAGGCACCTTCCTGTAAGAGGCAGAATGGCAAGGTGGGTTCTGCTGTCAGAGGGTAGATCCAATGAACCAATAAAAATACAGAAGTAAACCCAGAGTGACAGTCAGTAGAAACAGATGGAATATGATGTTGTAATTTGAAGTTGGTATCCTAGGAAGATGGATGTATATTGGGAAGATGATCCCAGTGGTGTGAATAAGAAGGAGAAGACATGAATAGATAAGCTATTAGTTGCAAAAGGAGCAGAATGTGAAGGCCGGGCGCAAAGGCTATCCACCGGAGTCACGGATGCAGAAGTCTTGGCTTAAACCTTGGCTTTCTCACAGATTTACCAAGTAAATTTGTATAGGCCTCTCACTTTCAGCCTGAGGCCCATCTACACTAGATGCAAAGATAAAAATAAATCACCTCACTTGTAGGATGGCTGCAAAGATGGCTGCAAATAATTCCAAGCACATGTGAATATTATATGAAAATTAGTGTGAGAAATTTCTCTAAACCCAAATCTACTTCTTTCCACACAGGGTAGCAATGGTGAAAGAGGGCCACCAGGTATCCCTGGTGCGCGTGGACCAAGAGGAGAGAAGGTAAAACAAAATGGCTCCACTTTCTCTCTGTTTTCCTCTCCTAAGCATTCCATGGGAGGTGTTTCAAGCTGTGTGACATACCTGTATATAGGTGGGTTTGTGGCTCACCCCAAAATCATGAAATTCAGTTGAGAGCAATTTAACTTTTTAAAAAAAAAGTTAGTTTCATCCTGTGTTTATATTAATGTGAGGAGACTTTGACCCACACAATCTTCATTTTAAGAATGTTACTTATCCTCTGGCACAATGATCCAAGGGCTCCAAAACATGTTCCTGGAAAGCAGTATCTCCAGGGCTGGGTTCTATTTGCCTGCAAAAATCCACGAATGTGCTTGGTGTGCAGACTCCGAAAAGATTTTCGAACTGTTCATTAATCAGGATGGTAGAAATTTCCTTTTTAAAAAGCTCTTTCTCCCCGTGGTTTAAAGAATCTGTCAATTATGTTTCTTCATTTCATCCTGATTTCCCATTCTGTCACAGTCAGTTTGAGTCTTAGTCTTATCTTCTGAAATATCATCTCTCTCTCTCTCTCATTCTCTCTCTCGCTTGCTTGCTCGCTCTCGCTCTCCCAAAGAAAAGATCTGCTGCACAGAAGTACCCATAAAGCCATATTCCTACACTGCAATAGTACAAGAGCAGAATGTCTGCTATAAAATACTGTGGAAGAAACTGCCAGGCTTAAGTGTGTCTTGGGTACAAACCACCACCAACGAGTTAAAAGCAGCCCACAGCTGCAATTCTTACATAACGCTATTCAAACTTTTCCCCCCTCACTGAGATGTCTGCTACCAGCACTAGCTTGGCGCATCTGTGTGAGTCACTGGGGAGTTTCTGGATTGCATTTATGTGTCAGGGGGTAAGGACACAGGGCAGTGTTGTTATAGAGAAGAGGGGAAATTTTATTTTATTTTTTAATGAAAGGGTTGAACACCACCATATGAGTTAGGAAATAGTAGGGAAAAACATTTATATGGCTGTTCCAAGCTGAGTCATTCCGTAGGCACATGAGTTGGACAGGACAGCTAGTAGAGTTAATTTGTCCAAAATCAACATGGGCAGCACCACACCTCATGCTAGGAGGGGTTTTTTTGGTTTAATGTTCCAATGCTACTGAGTAGGAATTCTGCATTTTTAATGTGTTCCGTAAACAGTGTATCACAGCAAAGATTCCCCTTCGTCTGTTCAATACCTCCCAGAAGTAAGGAGAGGCAGATCAGTCTGTGTCTATTTCCTTGCTAACCTCCAGATTATTTAATGTCTGTGCCAAAGTTTTATTGAAATATATAATTTTGAAAGCAATTTCCCCCAGAAATTATACATTTCATTTACATGCTGATTGGCCATGAAGCAATAAAATATTCAATATTCAGCAAATTATACATTTGTAGTTGTAATTCATCTCAAATTATTCATTTCTATACATGCAACATGTATTTTAAGTAAACATTTTCCAATATGTTTGGGGGCATTTCTTCAGCTAAGAACTGCATCATAAGTACCGACTGACATATGTGAATTCAATGAATAATTGCACATCAAAATTCTCAAAATCTGAATTTCTCTGTTACCCGTACACACATGATGAACAAAAGCAGCAAATGCTGTTCTTTTTCTTTCAATGAAGTTACTTAGATTAGAACTCTTCAAAAGCTTATGATACAAATATATATCCTTGTACCACTTCACTCAACCCAACTTAGATATGTACAGTGGTACGTTGTATAAAGGAATTAATTCGTTCCAAATTAAATTATGTTAAGCAAATTTTCCTTTATACAAATCCCCATAGGAATGCATTGAAAACAGCATGATCCCATTTTTATGTTGTACGGATTTTCCCCATAGGTGATTATGTTAAGCAAATTTCCCCTATCTCTGGAATTTTTTATGTTGTACAAATTTTATGTTATACAAGCTGTTTGTTATACAAGGATCCACTGTATTTAGAAAAGACTTCTACCTTTTCCCTAAAAAGTTCACTTTCTGGCCCAGAGATAACTTACAAAAACCTTCTGTGACAACAAACCTTTTGCACCAATGTCAGCCAAAGAACCATGGCACTTCGGCTGTGTCTTATAGCATATAATGATGCCATGGAAGGCCCTTAGAACTCTTTGATCAGAGAGCTAACTCCCTTGCAAGAGTAACACGTCCACAATCATTATTACCATGAGGTGTGGGGAAAAAAAAAAGGTGATTGCAGGGCCACAGAGATAAGCTTGCAGTATGCCCACCTGGAGACAAAGTTTGTTTTTGTGCCCCCACCCCACCCCACATTGCACCCACACAGCAACGGGGGCCCAATCCTGTAGGTGTGGGTGGGCGTACACGTGGGCAGGGTGGTGGCAGGCGGACGAGTGTTTGTGTATCTGTGCTGGCCCAAAGCAAGATGAGGAAGAGGGGGAGGGCGCCGTGGCCACCGTGCTCCCCACCTGCCTGCCTGCCTGCCTACTTCGCTCGCCTGGCATGCAGTAGTGGAGGCGGCGGAGGGGCTCCCTTCACAAAAGGAGGACTGCTGGTGGGAGGGTTCATGGCTACTTCCTTCTGCTCCCCCTCCAGGCACGCCCAGACTGCTGCACCCCAGAGCAAATGCACCTTTCTGCCCGTCCCTAGATACACCCTTGACAATGCTATCTGTGCTGCAGTTTGTTCTCACATACCCAGTGGGTTAATATGAAAGTATGTGCTGCCACCTTTGAAGCCAACACAGAAATAAAGCCATTGAATGATAGCGGTGGAAGAAGCCTCAAACATCATTGAGTAAAACCCCTACCAGAGAAGGACATCTACAACTAAACCATCCCTGATAGGTGCCCATCCAAACATCACCTAAAAAATACTAATGAAAGAGAATCCATCAGCTCTTGAGGACGTTCATTTCATTACTGCTGGGAAGTTCCTCCCTAACATATAGTGGACATCTCCTTTCTTGAACAGAAGTTCAGTCATGGCCACTGGACTTCTTTTCTTGAGAGAGCAAAATGTTTCGCTACTCATACAAGCAGCTTCATCAGACTGACGAAGCTGCTTTGATGAGTATCAGAACATTTCAGTCTCTCAAGAAAAAGAAGTCCAGTTGCCATGACTCAACTTCCAGATAACCTCACCTGGATGAATGAGAATCTTCACAGACTCATTTCTTGTAATTTGAATCCATTTGCTTGGTTTTGCATTTTAGAGGTACAACTGAAAAAGCAGCTTGCTCCATCTTCCACTTGACAGAACTTCTCTGGAAGTTGAGTCATGGCCACTGGACTTCTTTTTCTTGAGAGAGAGAAATGTTTCACTGCTCATCCAAGCAGCTTCATCAGTCTGAATACAGCTAGTGCAAGTCCTCCATCTTATAGTCGGCTTTGGCCTCTGTGTTTGGATGAGCAGCAAAACGTTTCTATCTCTCAAGAAAAAGAAGTCCAGTAGCCATGACTCAACTTCCAAATAAACTCACCTGGATGACTGAGAATCTTCACATACATATTGACAGAAATTCAAATAGTCAAAAGGTGGCTACTATATCTTCCTCCATGCTAAGCTTACCTGTCTCCCTAGACTGTTCCTCATAGTGCTTGGTTTCCAACTTCTTTATCATCTTGGTCACTTTCCTCTGGTAACAGTCTAGCTTGCTGAGATGTATCTTAAAAGGTGATGCCAAGTTTTGATCAAGCAGAATAGAGTGGTGCTATTACGTCCCATGGTTGTGGCCCTTTAAAGACTGTTATAATTTAATGTGAGCTTTCATGGACACATTTCTTGCAGATGAATTTCAAATGAAGATTTAATGCATCATTTAAAATTAACTCCAGCACTGTTCATACCCAGCCCATAAATCTTTAAACAGTGGTTGATTAGTAAATCCGCCTTCTTTCATTTCTTAATGTCTTACGAATTTTACTGTTTTGTGTTCCCACAGTCATAAGATGTAACCATGCATGTATCTATTCAGATATAATTTACTTTGAATTCAATGGGCCTTTTTCTTACATGAAATATGTAGGACTGCATCTGAAAAGAGCTTTTCCATGAGGGTTCTGCCATGTTTATTCTAAAAATGTCCTTGCATTCTCTACATTATACATGTTAGTGTCTTTGAAGTGTTTTAAGCAGTAGCTGAACATACTGTTTAGCATGAAGGAAAGTCCTTCACTGAATGCAAACAGTATACAGTAACACCCCAGAATCCACTGATTCATTAACCACGGATTCAGTTATGGTTGGCAGAGGGGGGAAATTAAATAAATGATTCAGCAGCCGCAAATCAAGCTACTGTCACAAAGAGCCGCTGTAAAGCAAGATACTATCATAAAACAGCAGCTGTAAAACAGGCTACTGTCACAAAACAGCAGTTTTGGGTGGGTTTTTTGCACTATTTATTTTTTTATTTTTTTATTTTTTTATTTATATACTGCACTGATTGTCCCAAGCAGGACCTCTGGGCAGTTATCCACGGTTTTAGTTATCCACAGGAAGGCCTGGAACCAATCCCTATCGGATACCTGGGTCTTACTCTACTGTAAGACTCGAACATACTAGAGATGGGCACGGAACGAACATTTTTTCGTTTCCGTTATTCGTTAGTCGTTCCATTACGTAACGAAACGACAAACGAAAATTGTGATGAAAATGCACCAAAACAAATAGAACCACGAAAATTGTGGTTGTTACGTTTTGTTTCCGTTAATGGCAACATGCAATGAAATGAGCTGTTTTAAATGTTTAAAAACGCCCTAGACATCCATAAAAACGCAGCGATAATGTGATAATTATTTGAAATTATTGCCTAGTAGGGGGTTGGTGTCCTTAAAACATTTGCTTTTTTTCTCCCATCGCGATGTATTTTTCTTTTCCCTTTAAAATGGATGTCGCCACCAGCCACAAAATGGAGGCAAGCCATGTGATGGCATCATGTTCAACCAATAGCATGCCCAGGTTGCAGACTGGGCAGGCAGGTCTGGCAGCCACAGAGGGCATAAAAAGCGCTGCCAGCTCCCGTCCTCCTTGCAGTCTCTGGTGGGAGTTAGGGTGGGATTGCTGTCTCTGCAACTCTAGCTTCAGTCCCGCAGCCTCCCTGTGTGCATGCGTGCTGCGTACTTCTCGGTGAGTACTTCCTTGCCCCGCAGTGCAGTCACTCTGCGGCTGCCTTGCACCCTGGGCAACACCCGCCGCTGCCTTTGCAGCCTCCCTGTGTACCTAGTCTATACTGTGTCTCTGTCAGCATCCATTTTTTTAGTGTTTTCCCTCTGGTCTGGGGCGTTGGGGGATGCCTGCACACGGAAATGCTTTAAAAATCGCGCAAAAAGCGGGTAGAAACGAAAAATGAAAAACGAAAAACAGTAACAAAATTTTTCCAAAAATTCACGACAAACAGAAACGAACCGAAACAGACCTCTCAACGACAAACAAAAAACCAAAACACCAATTTTTTTTGTATCGTGCCCATCTCTAGAACATACGCAATCATCTCAGAATAATAAATCTGTGTGCTCTTTTGGATAGGTATATTGGAAGGGAAGTTTACATTATATCTAAATATCAGTTTTCTGTTTAGACCTTATGTTTTCATAAATACCAATACAAATACACACAGCAAGCCTAACATGGACAGATGTGCTGCGAACCTAATGACAGAAGAGTGCTTAAAGGAACATTTCTTTCAGAGGAAGGGAAAAGGGCAGCTTGCCAAGTTACATGGCACTTTGACAACTAATGTTCTTCAGAATACATTTTAGGCATCTTAACAAAGCTTGCAGGATGACCTGTTAGCCTTCAGCTGTAGCTGTCCTAAGGAATGTACCACTTATTATTGCTACTAATTCCATATAAAAAAGGCTAATTTTAAACACATGTTCAGTTCATCTGCGCAGGCTTCTTCTCTCAAGGGCTTTCCTGTGGCAACAGCTTTAAAATGGGCTGTGCTGAACTCAGCTGTTCTAACTACTTGCAGGTGTGGAGTGTAGGCCGTCTGTTGAAGCCATCTGCAGCAGAGTCTATTTGCAATCTCATTAAGCTTGCATTGTGTACTTTCAGTTTCCTGTGAACAAATCTGTACATTGTGTACACAATTAGTGAGCATCGGTTTTCCAACAAAGAGTTGTGGCCTTTTCCAACTCAAAATACATGGTGGTGTGAATTAGAAGTTGAAAAAGGAAGCTCAAGTATATTGGTAAACTAGAAATCGTAAAGCAAAAAAAGAAGAAATGCATATTTTCAGTCAAACTGCTACAAAGTGCTTTACTCTGGAAATGCCAAACTCAGAAAAAATGAGTAATTCTAATACTGCAGCACAGGCAGTTAGAGGTCAGTCATACTGTGTTGAAAACCAATCAACACAACTGTCATTCAGTTTTGTGATCCAATGACAGTTGCTAAAGAACATGAAATTGAAAGCTTTTATGAAACCATCCAGGGGAAGATTGTAACATCAAAAGAAGACATAATCACAGGTGATTGGAACACCAAAGTGGGAAACAAAGTATAACCAAACATTTTCAGAATAATTGTTCTAGAGGACAGAAACGAAATAGGAGAATGACTCATAAAGTTATGCAAAGCTAGCAATGTTTTTATTTCAACTACATGCTTCAAGCAACTGAACAGACAATCCTATACATCTCCAGAAGGCCAATACAGAAATCAGTCAGACTACGTAATTGGAAGTAAGGAGATGGAGAAGCTGCATTCTCTCTGCCAACATGAGAAGGGGAAGTTTAGCCTGGAGAAAGATAGGCCAGCCACTTTTTGCCAACACAACAATTAGGGCAGATTCATAGAATCATGAAGCTTGAAGGAGCCTGCAAGTCCAACCCCCTGCTCAAGACAGGAATGCAAATCATAGGATATGGTATCAAGCTGGTTCAAAAAAGAAAAAGGCACTCAAGATCATATTTAAAATACCCATTGCCTATTGGAGTACACCAAAGAATTTCCTAAGAAGATTGGTCTATGCTTTATAGACTATAGCAAAGCCTTTGACTGGATCATGCAACACTATGGATTGCTCTGAGATAAACAGGAATCCCCCAGAGCTTGATTTTCTAGATCTGTAGCCTGTACTGTGGACAAGAAGCTATGTTATGACAGAATTTGGAAAGACGGAATGGTTTTCTGTAGGCAAAGGTATCAGACAAAGGTGCATTATATTCCCTTTTCTGTTTAATTTCTTCTGAAATCGTACAGAAAGCTGGATTAAATTCAGATGACATCAGTAATTTAGAATGTAAGTTACAGCCATCTTATTGGCAGAATGCAGCTATGACTTGAATAGACTTCTAGTGAAACTGTAATAAGAAAGTGCCACACCAGGACTGAAGTGGAACATTAAGAGAGGAAATCATGACTACTGAATAACACACAACCTTAAAGCTGAAATTGAAGAAACTGCAATTGTTGAAGATTTTGTTACCTTGTTTCTGTCATCAGTCCCAAGGGAGACTGCAGCCAAAGAAATCAGAAGACTCAGATTCAGAAGGGTAGTAATGAAAAATTATCATATTTCTAATCACCATGTATGAATGTGAAAGCTGTACACCTAGTAGAAAGGCAAAACAACAACAACAACAACAACAACAACAACAACAACAACAACAACAA
>JAHTLZ010003542.1:20436852-20471215 GCA_023846285.1 Phrynocephalus versicolor
AACAACAACAACAACAACAACAACAACAACAACAACAACAACAACAACAACAACAACAACAACAACAACAACAACAACAACAACAACAACACTCATTCATTTGAAATATAGTACTAGAGGAAAGCTTTGAGGACATGGACTGCCAGAAAGTCAAACAAATGGATCCTTGATCAAATCAAATCTGAACTTTCTCAGGGGGCAAAAATGATGAAGCAGAGATTATAATACTTTATTATCGTACATCTAAAGCCATTTTTCTTTGTCCTCCTCCCATAATGGTACATTCCAATACCCTTTCATTATATCGATGGAGGACAGGAAATTGTCCTCTCCCAAACTTTCTAGCAGATCGTTGTCATAGAGTATGTTCTACATTTGGACATGGGGTTGAGCCATCTAACATTGACACAGAACCACACACTCCCACCAAGCTTCAGAAATCCCACAGGGTGGCTTCTGTGTAAGAGTTCTGTCACCCCTAATTCCCTCTGTACAGTGGGTATTAAATGACATAGCCAACTATGGAGTTCCTGACTGACACCTGAGGCCGAGTGTTTATCCAGTGTTCCATCAGGAGTATACTTCCCAGGAAGGTTGAGAAAACTTCAGTGAATTCCTTCTCTCAGGTCTGCACTTGTTTAATTTGACTCATTTCCAGTTGTTCTCCAACTCCTATAGTGTCCGAGTGGGCCCAATCAGATACCTCTGGCCCCAGGTTATCTTCCTCTTCTTCCTCCCACTTTCCTTTCCTTCAAGAAATGTATGTGGAAGACTCCTGACTTCTTGGCTCTAACGAGTAGTGTGATCTCATAATCAACGGGTCTACCTGCCTCACCACCTTATATGGGTCTCACCATCTAGTGTAAAGCTTACCAGTCTCAGAGGATAGTAATAGTAAAACATTTTGGCTGGGTTCAAAGTGCCAAAGTTTGACCCTTTGGTCACATCACTGTTTTCTGTTCTGTTAAGTGCATAGTAAGTTTGTTCTGGCTATTTCTGCCACTCATTTAAGGCCGCTCTCCTCTCCATAACAAACTGGGTATCATCTCTGTCCTTTTTCCTTTTTTCTCTACCAGGTCCAATATCCCCCTAGGATTTATCCCATACAGCATCTCAAAAGGAGAGAAGTTTATGGAAGCCTGGTGGACTTCTCTAATGGCAAATATTAGGGGTGCTACCAACAAGTGCCATCTCTGAGGTTTCTTCATTACCAGTTTTCTAAACCTACCTTTCAAGGTTTTGTTAAACCACTCCACCAACTCATTGGTCTGGGGCTGGTACACTGCGACACACCTGAGTCTGACCTGTAAAAGATGCCATGTTACTTTCAAAGTTTGGCTCATAAAGTTGGTCCCCTGATTGGAAAACCAAGTTGGGAATATCTGAATGAGCTCTTTGGCTAGGGTCTTAGCAGTGGTGGACGGCGAAGGTATAGCCTCTGGGCACCATGTGGCATAATCGACCATGACCAATATGTGGGTATGTCCTCCCACCAACATGTCCAATGGTCCCACTAAATCCAAACCAATGCAGGTTTGTCCACTAGCAGCATGTAAAATAAAGGTGCTACCTGGCAGGGTAAACTTTGAGTAAGCTGGCATTCCATACACCTCTTTCAGTATGTATCCATTCCAAATTCCTGACCACCAAAACCCCTCTAGCAACCTAGAGATCATTTTATTGGATGCCAAGCATCCAGCCATGGAGATATTATGAGATAAAATCAATAACTCCTTCCTCCATTTCTGGATTACTACTAGCTGATGTGGTATAGCAAACCCTTGTCAGTCTCTAACCCCTCCATTTCTTTGTCCGCCATCCCTCCTGGCTGTGTCTCCTTTAGTATCTTGAGTAAAGAACAATCGTTCTGCTGCCAAACCCATAGTTTATGTGGCATCAACACGTAACCATAGAGAAAGCTGAAAATTCAAATTAGATGGGCAGTTCTTCTGTGTGAGCACAGCCTAAGCTGTAGAATTGGGATCCCCACGGAATTGAATGTTTCCTTATTTTGATTCCTATAGATACTCGATGTGGTATCATCTATATAGAATGCTGGGCTGGGACTCAAGCAATCTGTGTACAAATCCCCCCTGAGCCATGGAAATTCACAGGGAGAGTCCTATGAGGATTGCTATAATGTAGTTCTTAATGACACAAAGCATGTGTAGCAGAGTATGGGCTTTGCCAGGGTTATTATGGAGTTGGGTGTTGCACCACTGTGTGTGTTTCTCTTTTTCATTCCTCTTTTGCCTTTTATGAAATGTGTGTGTTTGTGTGTGTGTGTGAGTGAGTGAGTGAGTGAGTGAGTGATCTCACAGAATTACAGTACTTTCCCATGTGTTCATAGGAGGAAACAAATCTAAGGGTGAGCATCTGTAAGAAAAGAAAGTTCAATTTCTGCTTTGAGATGGCTTCAAAGTGTGAACGCCCATCTCCACCCACTCTCACCTTGTGCTGATATTCACTGGCTCAGTACCAAGGAGTGTGCTTGCACTATATTGGTGCACCAAAAAGCCAGGAAGAAAAATTTCCACAGTCAGCTGGCTTAGAAGCAGTTCCAGACCCCCCGACAATCCTGCTTCCCTCCATATTGTGGCATTACAGTGGCTTGACGCTTCACATTAGAAAGGCCTGCCCTGGGTCTCAGCTTTTGCTCATGACATTAGAGAGAATAGGACACTGCTGGCATGGTGGCAACCCTATACTATCTGAGTTGGCATTAGGGACCCAATCCATATTTACATTGTTCTTAATTGTTTTAGCTAAGATACCACGCCAGTTTGCTTTGTGAAAAATAAAACCTGGATGGAAAAATCTGTTGATTCAAAGGACTAGGTTTATATTTTTGAAACCAGGCAGCCCTTTTGAGACTTCCACAACTATTTCGAAGACCATTTATGACATTCTTAAGGCCCCATATGAGTGTACCATCCCCAAAATGTCTGCCTTCCTTGATCTAGAAAATTCATGTTTGAGGTAGCTTGAAGCTTATTATGTTCTCATCTCCTTTGGATTACAGGTAAAATCTATCAGGTTAGATATGTAGAAAGCATATTATTCTTTCCTGAAACTGTAAATGCTTCCTTTTCCTCACTACTCTACTGTATGTTGTTATTCTGTTCTCTATTTACTCATTGAGTTCTCCTTCCTGCTATTTGTTTTGTTTTGTTTTTAGGGTGACTTGGGGCCACAGGGTGACCAAGGCCGTGAAGGACCCTTTGGACCCCCTGGAGAACCAGTAAGATGCTATCAATCTCTTTTGTGTCTCTTAAATTGGGGTGGAGCAACAAAGCAGAAAAGAAGACATGTTAAAAACTACATAATATTCTTTTGTTCTATGGAATTAAATGCAAAATTTAGCCATATGGTTTTCTGTGCACAAGATAAGAAAAACCTGGTTCTGTAGACCAAGTGCCAGTGATGCGGGCACTTAAATAGTCCACAGTTCAGGAAAATAAGCAGTCACGGCTGCAACAGTTGGGGAAATTAGAGAGGTAAGAACATAGACAAATTGATGGCCTTATTGTCTCTTCCTCCTGCATCTCTGTCATGGCAAAACCAGAATGATAAAAGCTTTCATTGTAGCAGTGGAGAACCTCTTTTTATGTTACAGGACACCATCTGTTATGGGGATAGAATGAATGGGGCTGGAACTGGTGATTCACGACAGGATTGGTTCAGGCCCCCACAATTTCTTTCTGAAACTGCCTTCTTCTCCACACCTCTATCTCTTCTTCCTCTCTTCTTTCTTCTTTCCCCCCTTATCTTGCACCCCTCACAAACTGTCCTCTCTACAGTTATTAAAAGAAATGCAGCTGGTGTACAATTGGTCTCTTTGTTATATAAATGTAACCTATTTATTTTAGGTGGGAACGATACGGGCTTTATCCACCCCTTTACTTACCATGCTAGCAACCACAGCAGTGTGGTGGACTATATCTGCGTTTCCTATGATAAAATAAACCTATTTTCAAACTTCCAAATATTAGCAAAGGAAGACAGTGACCATCAACCAATCACGGTACAGTTTTTGGGTAACTCAGACACCAGATCTGCCACTCCACTTGATAAAGCTATAGCTAATAATGTAGAAGTAAGACAAAATAGGAGAATTTGTTGGGCTAAGGTGAATACGGAGGCCGTATCCAATTTTTTAAACACTGAGCAGGCTAAGGTATGGAAAACTGCAATTGCCTCAAACACATACAATTCCGATATAGTATTACCCTATTATGCTGAGCTTTGCCATGTTCTAAAAACCCAGTTTTTAACAGATAATCTACAGCGCAGGAACCACTCAAACCATAGGTTGCATTGGTTTGATTCGGACTGTTATAAGAGTAGAAGACATTTAAGAGCTGCAATGCGTCACGCCTTGAAACACCCCTCAGTAGAAAGCCATAATGAAATGTTAAAGCTAAGACGCTTATACAAAAAACTCTTATTCAAGAAAAAAGTTTCATATAATGCCAAAATATGGGCTGATTTAGAAGTACAAGCCAAAGGCAAAAACTCTGTACTATTTTGGAATACAGTCTCAGGGCTTTTGAAGGGACGAAGAGTCCAATGTGACTCTCCTATCCCTGCAGCAACCTGGGAAGAGTTTTATGAAAATTTATTTGCTGCTCCAATACAAGATCATACTCAAACTCCTGTACAAGAAACAGTGTCTTTCAAAGATCTACCTACCTGGCCCCCAGTCTCGACGGCAGAAATGGTATCAATTATTCAAACATTACAGTCTAACAAGGCCCCGGGGGAAGATTGTCTTCCCCCTGAACTTTTCAAGTCCCACATTGGATGGTGGGCCCCACTGCTAGCGGGTTTATTCTCATATATAGATTCCACAGGTAATATTCCAGTGGGTTGGGAAGTAGCTATTGTCATCCCCCTTCATAAGAAGGGTGATAAAAGCGACCCAGGCAATTACAGACCAATTTGCTTAATTAGCCTAGTGGCCAAGATGTACGCGAAACATCTATTGAACAAACTGATAGACTGGTCTGTAGAAAAAAATATTTTAGTGGAAGAGCAAGCTGGTTTCAGATCTGAAAGATCAACAATAGATAACTGCTTTGTCCTTCATCACCTTGCAGCCAGGCAAATTTCACAAGGCAAACAACTATACACTGCCTTTATTGATCTAAGTGCTGCCTTTGACTCATTAAATAGAGATTTATTGTGGAGGAAATTGGCAAGGCTAAATATGGAACCCAGACTCCTTGCTCTGATCAAAGCCCTATATGCAAATACGCAACTGAAAGTTTGCGTAGGCATAAATGGTTCCTTATCCAAAGCAATTTCTACACATAAAGGTGTCAGACAGGGCTGTATCCTAGCTCCCATGCTCTTCAATCTTTACATCAACGATTTACCAGACTATTTAGACGATGTCAGCTTACATATGTTGAAAATTCACGACAAATCTTTGAATATCTTGCTGTATGCTGACGACATGGTCTTGATATCACACTCGCAGATTGGCCTAAGAAGGTCGTTACGAAAGCTGCACCAATATTGTGTCAACAATTTCCTGGTTATTAATAAATCTAAATCAAAAGTGCTGGTATTCAGCAAACGCAATAAAATACATAATTGGTACATCAATGGTGAGCCCATTGAACAGGTCAATTCATTCACTTATCTAGGAATAACTTTCAACCACAGAGGGACCTGGATAAATCATTTTAAAAGAACTGCCCTGAAGGCAGAGCAAAGTGCTAATCAGATTCTCAAATTAATTAGTTATAATTGCCCAAGTTCTCTTACTCCAATATTGAAAGTTTTTAGGGCCAAAATTGTGCCATTGATGGTTTATGGAGCAGAAATCTGGGGTCTAAACAAAGCACCCTTGCTCGAATCGGCTCAGACAAGCTTTTTAAGAAAAATACTTGGGACAGATAAAAACACGGCTGCTTATGCAGTCAGGGCCGAAACAGGAATTTTTTCTATTTCCAGTTTCACAGTATCTAGAGCTTTTTCCTTCTGGTTGAAGGTCCAGTCAATGGGGACTGATAGACTTCCCAAGTTATGTCTAATTGAACAAGCTAACTCTGTCATCCCCAATTCCTGGGCCAGACAAATTGGTATCATTATCGCACATTTTGGGCTCTCAACCCAGAGCCTACTTGTCAGTAGTCAACAGGCCAAAACTATCTTTAAACAAAGAGCTCTGGATGTCAGCGCACAACAGGATATGGAGCTCCTCTCCAAAAACAGAGCCCTAAGCTGGCTATCTAAAAACAAACTGGTATTCAAGTGCGAGAAATATCTAACAATTAGTTTACCCAATTCCTTGAGGAGAGCCTATACAAGATTAAGATTCGAATTACTGGAATCTATGAATAAATTTGGCCGTTTTCATAATCTACCTTACCACGAGAGAACATGTATCTGCAGCGCCCCCGCTATAGAGGATATTGCCCACATTCTATTTGACTGTGAACTATATACAGCCCTCAGACAGTCTTACTTATCAAAAATGATGGCCAAAATTGCCCATTGGAATGTGAACTTTCAGCTTGCCTTTTTGCTTCAAAGCTCAAACGTGCATGTTGTTAATTGTGTTGCCAATTTCATATGTAAGGCAGCCAGAGTAAGATCTTCCTATATTGATCAAATTGGCATTTACTGTAGGGGCGATGCTGACTCTTGAATGATAACATTCATTTTGGCCACCCTAACTTTGAAAACTGTTCAGTTACAACTTGTATTTTTTGTATCTTTCTGGACCTATGTGGTTTTAGTACTTGATATGGCCTGAACGGCTAATCAATAAAGATGTTGTTGTTGTACAGTTATTAGTCATCCATGTATCTGCAGGTCTTGAGAATGCTTCTTCCCTTTCTTGTTGGTGGGGTGGGAGTATCATCAGAAATGAATAGGTTCTCCCAGCTCAACAAAAATGGGTCCAAATGAGGTCCACTGCAACCATCTAGGGAGGTCCCACTGCCCAAGACGTCACTGCCTCTAGGCCAGTGATGGAGAACCTTTTAGAGACCGAGTGCCCAAACTGCGATTCAAAACCCACTAATTTTTCACAAAGTGCCAATACAGCAATTTAACCTGAATACAGGTGGCTGTGAATGGGTGATATCAGGTGTCCACAGAAAGGGCACCAAGTAACACCTTTGGCACCCATGCCATAGGTTCACCAACACTGCTCTAAGCTGTCTGGCCCTCATGAACTAAGTTTTATTGCAGTAGGGAATCAGGGTATAAAATGCTGGTGGGCACCAAACCTTCTCAGTTTCATTCCCTTACTTTCCCAACAGATCAGTCCCTTTCTGATCCGGAGTTTCCCTCATTGGGGATGGGGTTGGGGCTTCTCAATCTATTGAGGCCCGTGCTTGTAGTGCCAGCTCTTCAGAAATGGCAATAAGTCCTGAGCACACCTTGCTGCCACCATCGGTGCTCCTATTAGCACTTGCTCCTGCAGTGACTTCTCTCAATTGGGGTGGGGTCTGGTTACCCCACCAGTCACTGAAGTCTCCATAGGGTCAGGGCTGCCACTTACTGAGGGTGTTCAGCCTGTGGTTGGTTTATCTTAAATGAAATGGGTATTGGCATATCTTTACTAATTTCCTTGTTTTGGAATTTGCACTTCCCCTCACTTTCATTAGCTTGGGTTGCTTGGAAGTGAAACAATGGAACTTTGAGTCTTCTGAACATCCATGAACTTCATGTCCTGGGTGGCACACAGGACCAGACCCAACACCAGCCTCATTCCACTCCTTGCCAGTGGAGTCTAAGTCCCCGGTGTAGTCCTTCCTCTCTTTTCCCCTTACGCTTTCCCCCCCTCAAGCCTGCCCTCTGCCCCCTCACCTAGGTGTGCCATATCACATCTCCCCTCCTCGCCTCCACCTGTCAGTTGTCTTCTTGTATGTGCACCTTCCTGGGAACCAAGAGCTATGGTCTCCTCAGGAGCTTCCCAAGGGTGTGGGGCTGAGGGCAAACAGCCTATGAGGGGCACTCGTAGTAAAACCGAAAGAACAGTCAGAAGATCATTACATAATCTATGCAACCCAGTTCATTAGAGTTTGGAAAGAACAATCTTATCTTTAGGAATCAATTCAAGCTTGCTCCCTTTTGAAAAATGTGGCTTCCAAGGAATCCATGCAGTACAAAACTTTAGCACACATATTAGGGGAGTACAAACCTGAGTACTACTGTATATCAGTTATTAATTCTATAGCGTTGAATTAACAATTACAGTTAATTGGTGCATTCTTTAGCAGTGAGCAAATTGCATACGCCACACACAGAGAGACATGCATGCACGCATGCGCACGCACACACACACACACACACACACACACACACACACACAGGATGCCCCCACCCCAAGATTTCCTCAACACAAACAAAAAAGGCATTAAATGGCCACTGGAATTCCCTGGAATTGTTGGGGGGTTTTCCAAAATTTTACTTCAAATTGGTTACTTAAAGTATGGAGAGAGAAAAACAACGATTTCAGGGAATTCAAATGGCCATTTAATGCCTTTTTTGCAACCAGTATCACATCCCTTCACTCTGTCCAAACTCTAACCGTCAGTGATGTATAGAATCCTCTCCCCACCCTTCAGCCTCTCCCCTCTTTCTGTTAACCTGCCTGAGCACTCTTATGATGTTTATTGTTGCTCCCTTGTGGCGCTGGGCTGTCTGCCTGTCTCCACTGCTGCCACCTGCCATGCAAGATACAAAAACAAATATAGAAGGATGGCAGCTGTGTCAAAAATTCCTATCAGGAAATCATTTTAGGGGGGGATGGGATTTGGAACTCTTTGCCATCCGTAAAACCAGTCCATTGCTGACCATGTATTTAGAAGGATAATACATTTTCATTTTTCTAGGGTGAAGTAGGGCCACCTGGACCTAAGGGATACAGAGGAGATGAAGGACCTTCTGGACCAGAGGTTAATATATTATAATATCTGTGGTTGGGTGTTGGCAGCAAGAGAGCATCCTTCTCCCAGAGGGCTCAAATGGGTAGATACTTCACGCAGGTAGCCCTGCATACAACTGTACAAGTATTCATGGATAATGAAAAAGGAGGTGGTCTGATTTCACATTTGCGTTCTGCATGTTAATATTTGAAAGTGGTGGTATTTGTAGGACAAATTCATTATATTCAGGATATATGAGTAGCAGCTAATGAAATGAAACATAGGATTATTTTACTTTTGGCTTTTGCCTAGTGTACAAAATAATAAAATAAGAAGCAAACAGACAGGACAAAACAGAATTTCTCTTGGAATATTTCAGGGAAGTGATTTACATGGTTCAGATCATCAGGTTTGTTCAAAGGAGAAAGCAGGGTAGCAAAGCAGCTGGAGCCTACTAGAAAATGAATGCCAAACTACTTCAGAGATTTATATGATGATTGTTAAGCTTCAAAGTACCACACAATGTTTTGTTTTTATTGTAATAGATACAAACAATTTGGAGCACATCCATCAAACACACTGAAAAGACATAGCACATCCCAAGATGCTCCCGCTGATAGTTTACTAAAAGCCCAATGAATTTCATCCAAAAAGGTCTTCTTCAGAGGATGTCCATACATGTTATTTGAAAATACTTGCACAGAGATCTTCCAAATATATGTACTTCAGCACTGATGCTGGTAAATTCCTCAGATGTAAGAGTTTCAGAGATCTCTGCAAGTAATTAAATTCAGACGTCTGTAGGGTTGTGTGCTGTTGTTTTTCTGAAATGCATTGGGCTGTTAATAAATTACAAACAGCAGATTCTCATAGGATCTCTTTTACATTTGTAGCTAAAACAACTACCTCTCAGAAAATGAATCGCAATTAGATGCATGTCTATTTGCCTGAATTTGCACACTATGAAAATGAGCACAACTATTGTTTTTCTATTTTTACTTTGTAGGGCCCCAAAGGACTGCCTGGGCCACCTGGTTTGCCTGGAGACCCTGGCCTGATGGGTGATAGGGTGAGCAGCTTTGCAAAATTGGAGTACAGCTGGTATGCTAAACTTGCCTGTTGTGGTCAGTATGGGACAGACCTTGGCACCATCATTCAAGAATTGGTGTCTCGCGTAGCATGACTTTTTGAAAACCCATCCATAAGCTGAGCTCAGTAAGATCAAAATACAGTGTACATCTTTTTTTACGCCAATCATACAGATTTCAGGTCTGTCCATAGTAGTGATTTAAGGTACTGGTTATCAGTGTTAAAGCCCTTAATGACACAATCATCCCCAGGAGATACCTGTAAAGATTCAGCAGTTAACTTGGTTGAGGCTGTTTTTTCCTGTTTTTTGCTCCAGATGGAGCCAAGTCTCCTTCAGTGTACAGAGTCTTCATATATATTACTCTTTTCTCACTCGACTGATCTAAAGAGGGGAAAAAATTGAGAGCCTTTTTCTGACCATGGGGCAGTGGGAGAGTAAATGTTATGGCCAGGTTGGGGGTTCCATGGGGGGGGGTCCTGAGGTTGCTCTTAATAAGCAAAAAAGACAAAATACTACCTTCTCCTACTGATGTCTGAACCTTTTTGTAGGGAGAAGATGGCCCACCAGGAAACGGCACTGATGGCTTCCCTGGTTTCCCCGTGAGTTCATTACGAAAAGCCAGAATGTGAGAAAGCACGTGAAGCTGATGAATGTGTTTCCACCATGTTCTTCTAATTTCCTGTCTCCCTTCTCTCCCCAAGGGCTATCCTGGCAGTAGAGGTGACCCTGGAGTGAATGTAAGTATCAGTCTGTTCCTTGCCGCGGGCGCACACAAAAAGATACCTCCCTTCATCCTCTCCTTCCCCTGAAGCCTATTTCCCTTTTACTGAATCACAACATGTCCACATAAGAAAGAAGTGTTTGGAATGTATAAAGGCCACCTCAAAGGAGAGGCAGCCTTGTCTTGAGATACTTCTGCACTTCAGATTAAAAGAGGATGCAGACCAGAGTTCTGGCTCCCGTTTCCCTACCAAGCCTGGCTGCCATTGTGACAGTAGCCCATCCATCCCTAGCAGATGGCTCCTTCCTTTTTTTTCCCTGCAAGTGACCAGTGATACTTACAAAAGAACTAGATCTCCCAGGTATACTAGGTCTTCGGAGTCTTGGTGCCCAAGTCAGCTGCTGATCAGTACATGAGAGGGAAAGCAAAAAGTTGCTTGCTTGCTATAATAATCATAACTCCATTTGCATAAAAGTGGTAGAAGAGAATGAAGTTGGCTTGTTAAATATCCATATTTACACAATCCTAAAAGGCAGGGCAGAAAACATTCAAACAGGATTAAATTTCAGCTCCTAACAACTGAGCCAAGATAGCGGTTGTGAGTTTTTCGGGCTGTTCGGCCGTGTTGAGCCAAGATAGTCTGCCACACTTCCCATGATATCTACTACCACCACTGATATAACATAAAGTGAACTTTATCTAGACCAGATTTCCCCTCCAGTTGTAATAAGATCAAGGCAATACTCGTACTTTGTGCAGTAGTCCAGGTGGAGTAGGCAATGCAAAAGCTTATGAGCCAGGGTTCCCAGGGCACCCTGCTCACACGGGCATCATCTGTCAAGATAAGGGATTCTGCTAAACCTACCCTGCAGTGATGCTCCAGGCATGATGTTGCATCCAGCAAGAGAAAATGCCTTGCGATTTTGTGGACCTTTAAGCAAGAATAGAAAAGCTGTTGGTTGTCCAATTTTGAGGGAAATGTGGGAAAGCAATGGAGGCCTTGTTATCTGTGTGCCATAATTCCTGAAATTCTATGTCCAAAATTCTTCTTTTGATTATTTGAAATGCTTGGTTTTGACTTAATGATCCCAAGGAATCACTGTCTAAGCCAATCAATTTCAGTTTTCTTAAAGAAGGGCAATTGACCCAAAAGGGGGACTGGAATCCAGCAAACCTTGATCTCAGAAGCAGTCTGGGTCTAAAGTGTAAAAAGAATTCAGCCACAGCCAGAATTGAAACAATCTCAGCCATGCCATTGTCTCCAATGAGGATAATTCAGTCTCAAGACAAAGCACTGCATAGGGAACACATCTGGGTAACCCTAGCAGGTTTATGTAGGAAGTAGGACTGTAACTGTTCAATTGACCACTCCATAGCATTTTACCAGTGTGGGATCCCATACAAAAATTGTGAGGTAATTTTGGACTTAGGGTATTCTGGTATATTCTCTCCCTCTCTCTTTGAATGCAGCAGACCATTCTAACAAGGAGTAATGGATCTACATCTGGAGCAGAGTGTGGACAATGGAAAAGTCCACTAGTGATTACAAGAGACAGTTCTGTGTAGTTTTTATGAGTCTACTAAATGGTGTCCTTGTCCTTGTCTTCTTCAGGGCACCAAAGGTTTTCCTGGCCCAAAAGGTGATGATGGAGAAATTGGAGACCCTGGGACAGAAGTAAGTAAAAATGAGACTGAAAATATTTTAGACAATATTCTTTACACAAAATAAGCAATGTGTACTCTCCCGTTGTACAATTTTATCTCAGAAAAATATAAGATTACACTTCTTCCTTCAGCAACACTGGGATTAGGGGCACCGGAACCCCATGTAGTGCAAAATCTACGTTTAACTTTTATGCCACCAAATCCACAGCTACAACACATAAAAACAGTGTTATGGACACAGACAGACAGACAGACAGACAGACAGACAGACAGACAGAACTTGATCAGGGTTATCTTCCATAGTGCTTACAATCCTTTCATATAGTACCATGTGTATGTGTGCGAAGATTCTCAGTCATCCAGGTGAAGTTATCTGGATATTGAGTCATGGCTAGAGATGGGCACAAAACAAAATTTTTTTATTTCATTTTTCATTTTTTGTTTCATTTCAGAACAAAACAAAATGAACTGATTTTAAAAGAAAAACGAAATGAAATGAACTAAAAATTTTCGGTTCATTCTGATTTGTTTTTCATTTCCCCAATGTGCCTGATGGGGGGAAGGTGCGTGGTTTTTAAACTGTCGTTGACCCACCAAAGCAAGCGGTGGCTGCGGCCATCACCGCCTGCATTCCTCCCTGATTGTGGGGGGAAGCTGAGAGACAGTGTGGTGTTTTAAGAAAAAATAAAAACGAAGCAGAACAGAAAACAAAACAAATTTTCAGTACAAATTTGTTAAAAATGAAATGAAACAAAGAAAAAAAACCAAAAATGAAACAAAATGCCATTTTTTTTTTCATTTTGTGCCCATCTCCAGTCATGGCAACTGGACTTCTTTTCTTGAGAGATTGAAACATTTGAGAAAGGCAGGGTAAAAATACTCTAAAATAAATTAATAAATAAATTTTGCTACTCATCCAAGCAGCTTCATTAGTCTGAGGAAAGTTAGTAGCAAGTTCACATCAAGGCGAACTATAAATTGGAGGACTTGCCACTAACTTTCCTCAGACTGATGAAGCTGCTTGGATGAGTAGTGTAACATTTTGATCTCTTAAGAAAGGAAGTCTAGATGCCATGTGTAATGAACCTGAATTAGAGATGTGGCATTTGGGACACTTTGACACCTTTAGTGTTGAACCCATGCCCCTGGTTCAACACACAATATAGACTTGTGTAGGTCAAGGGAGAAGAGCTTGGAGTAACTTGTTATAGCCAATCTAATTAAGAAAAAGTTGCTTTTTTGTGTATTGTAAAAGTCATGGTTTGAGTGAGAATGGAGCGTGTGTGTAATGAATAATCATTTCTAGTTATTTTTTAAGAATACTTTAAAAATAACAAGGAGTTGGGGCACCTCCTTTAGAAGGGAAGTGGCAGTATATGGGGAAAATATAGGAAGGGAAACTTGGAGAGAAACATAGTAAAGATTTGAAAGAGGCAATAGAAGTCAATTGATGAAAAGGCCCTCCTTGGGTCCCACCATAATGAATAATTGCCCACCATTCTCTAATATCCTGTTCCTGGGCAAAGTGCTGGGGCAGGTCATGGGTACTTAGCTCTAGAGATTCTTGGAGGAAGCGGGTTATTTTAGACCCATTTCAGTCTGGCTTCAGAGCTGGTTATGGGACAGAGGCCACTTTGGTTGCCTTGGGGGATAGCCTACTCTGGTTGCCCGACAGGGGGAATGTGTCCCTGGTTGGTTCTACTGGACCTCCCAGCAGCTTTTGATTCCATCAACCACTGTATCCTTATGATCAATTTTTTTCTGGAACGGGTCTGGAAGGCACTGTTTTACGGTGGCTCCAGTCATTCATGAAGGAGAGGTTTTCAAGAAATAGAAATACAAATACTGAGGTTTTTGAAAACAGAAATTGTATGGAAGAAAAACAAAAAAGTGCTTACCCAGGGATCATCCCATTGTAATCCAGCTCCACCTCCATCTAAATCTGAGGAAGTTGTTTTGGCTGTAGATCTGTGTCCGGTGCCAGTGGGGTTTTCAGATGAATTGCTGTGCCTTACTGCTCTGAATGTGATTTTGGTGTTGTTTTTGTTTACTTTTTACTGTAGTATTTGTTTGATTCTTTTAGTACTTGTATAGTTACTGTTTTTTAGCTTTAAAGAAATGTATAGATAAAACTGAAATTTCCATCATCACAAAATTACAATTTTCAAATTGATCAACAGCAGGGTCATTTGACAGGATTCACTTCCATAATATATAGCTAACTATTTAATCAGTCTCTTTCTTCTTCCTCCAGAGTAACACAACTGGGGCCAGAGGCATGAAAGGAGCCAAGGGATACAGGGGGCCGGAGGGTCAGCCAGTAAGTAAATAAATTACCTATTAATTGTGGACCATGAAAGCATAGGATGTGTTGGATGCCTGATAAATATTTGTAATCTGTCCCACTTAAAGTTTCAAAGCACCATACCACTGTCATGAAACATATAATGCAAAATGCAGCTTATCAACCAAATGTATATCTTTAAAGATGTGCATAAAAACAAAACAAAAACTGGGGGCATGTCTAGTGGCAAGGTAGGGGTGTGTGCATTCCACATAGTAGATGCCACCATGCTACCTGTCAAACGCATCACAATGATTACCTTCAACTTAGCTTCTCAGCTCTAGACCCCATCAGTGATCACTCTAAATCTTGTGATTTTACTTAATTTCTCCATATCATCCACACTATCCAACAATAATGCTGGGCATGAGTAAAGTGGATAGAGGAACGCTCTTCTCCCTCTCACAAAGTTCCAGAACTAGGGGAGAATTGAGGGTTGGGGGGATGAGTACAGAGAAAAGAAAATATTTTTTTAACCCAGCATGTTGTTAGTCTGTGGAACTCCCTGCCACAGGATGTCGTGATGGCATCTGGCCTGGATGCCTTCAAAAGGGGATTGGGCAGAGTCCTGGATGGAAAAGTCCATCACAGGTTACAAACCATGATAGAGATGTGTAATCTCCGAGCTTAAAGCCAGGGTCCTTTAAGGGCCAGATGCAGAAGAGTGATATCAGGAGACAGATATCTAGTCTCGTGCGCTCCCAGATGCATTTGGTGTGGCCACTGTGACATACAGGAAGCTGGACTAGATGGGCCTTTGGCCTGACCCAGCATGGCTCTTCTTATGTTCTTATGTCCTTATGTTCTTAATCAGCCCAATTCACTTTCCCCAGAAGCATTACTTCCTTCAGTACTGGAATTTGAAACAGCTGTCCAAATCAGGTTGACAGCCAGATGGGCTGGAGGGCAAGGAAACCTTCTCTAGGATGTTCTAGCAGATCCTGTGATCTCTAGGGACCAAAACTGTCCACTGCAGCTTCCTTGCATTCTTCTTTTCTGAGAATCTTGGAACTGTGTCAGGTTTGGGGGCTATACTGGAGATCTTTGTATGGGTTCAATAAGAAGGAGCAAACAATTACTCACCACCACATATACCTGAATTAAAATCTGCCAAATCTGAAAAATAAGCACATCTTTCTAAATCTCAGGAAAGGGGAAAAATCTGGTATTTTCTGCTGGTAGGAAGACTCTAAAGAATGTAAAATATCATCTGTGTAGCTGACAGCTGTTTCAAAGAATAGGAGGAATATGTATGCGAATGTGAAGATGATTTGTGTGAATAATCAAACTGATTATTCAGTTCCCTTTTTATTATGGTAGGATTGGAGCAATTGCTATATTATAAATAAAGCTGTGATGGTTATAATGCAGCTCAGCAATTCTGACATCAAAAATCATAAGGGGCTAAAACTTCCAGTTCTTGTTTTTTCTTCCGCTTTATTTCCAAATACCTAATCAGCAAGACATTTAATCCCCATCAATGAAGCATAAGCTTGATTAAGTTCATGCCAAAGTCACAAACTTACATTTCATGGGAAATATTTAGTTGTAGCTCGCTATAGAATTGGGACCACCGTCAGATCACAATCATGGGAGTTTAAACCTGATAATAGAATCCTACTTGCTAAACCATTGCTCTTTAAAAAGGAAGACATTTATTCATTTCTGAGTGGAGGGTTTTGTATCTGAAGAAGTGGGTGAGGAATCACAAAAAGTTATTCAAATAAAATGGATTGGTCTTTAAGTTCCACAAGCGTCTATTGTGATCGAGTTGGCTCCAGGGTGTCTGTGAACTCCCCTTCATTTTACTAGTCACAAAAGCATCACAGAACTCTGCTCTCATTGTTACATCTCTCTCTTAGATAGATTCACCTCTTGAGTCTGAAGTAACTGAGAATTCTCTCTGATCTTTTTCAATTGTTTTATTTTCCAGGGACCACCAGGACCCGCAGGCCCTCCTGGACCAGATGTGAGTAAAACAGATTTTACGTGGTACAGTTTGTCACTCTGCCATAAAGCCCTTAGTGAAAGGTGGTTGTTTTTTTTTTCATAAAAAGTTGTATAAGTATGGAAGGAACTACTCATCAAAGTGAAGCAGAGTAGCAGGTCACTCGGTGTTAAGTAAATAAGTGGACTGCCCTGGCAAAAGCTAATTGCAGAGGCCCTGGTTTCATTATTGCTAGCTATCTTTATTTCCTAAGTTGTGACAGCCTGATTTCCAAGTGAGAGAACAGTTCTTTTCTCTTTGCCTTTCCCTTAAAGTACAGGAGTTCATCACTAGCTACCCAAAGTATAATGTTATGGTGCAATCAGATGGCTGCAAAGCCACACACGTAATCACACTGGAAATAATAACTTTAAATGGAAGCAACCTCACTGAGGTGATGTTTCCATCTGCCAGGGAAGAGCAATAGCCCAGTCCCAAACCACTAGATCAAAACGGTCCAACTTGGGAGACAGATTGGGCTAGGACAGTGCTGGTGAACCTATGGCACGGGTGCCAAAGGTGGCACTCGGAGCCCTCTCTGTGAGCACCCAACATCACCCCTTCACACCCACCTGTATTCAGGTTAAATTGCTGTATTGGCACTTTGCAGCAAATTAGTGGGTTTTCAATCGCAGTTTGGCCACTCGGTCTCTAAAAGGTTCACCACCACTGGGCTAGGACTATAGTGCATTTCCTCACTCTATTCTTAGTCACCCCAGATTGCAGGATACTTAATAATGGGCTCACGTTAGAGGAAGCCAGATTTTGATTGAATATCAGGACAAATTCCCTAACTGTTAGAGCAGTATAAAAAGAGAACCTAATTTACCTTGGCAGGTGGTAAGCACTCCAGAGATGGAGATGTTCAGGAGATTATTAAACAGCCATCTGTTAGACTTAGTGAGGGACACAATTTGAACTATGACCCTGAAAAAACTATGAACTGGGATGATTCATGGTTTGGTTTGTGGATCCCAGTTTGCCAAAATGAAATGAAACACCAAACTTTTTCACCCAGCGCTTCATTTTCCTTCAGCCCATGCCTTTCCCTGCTCCCATCACTTCCTTACCTGCTCCTGCTGCCTCCATGATGAGCATCCAGGAGCTGGGCCTGCTATCTGCACAGGAAAGACTAACTTTGGTTTAAGCTTTTTCTTATTCACCACCAACCAGATTCGGATTGAAAGTGACAACTTCCGGTTTGGTAAATCAGGCTGTCTTCAAGAAAGCCAGAAGAGACAGCACCTAGCTTCGTTAATTGAAATTTATTTAATTTTTTTCATATATAGATTAAAACAGTGCTATCCACTCCTGCCAACCTAGCAGTTCAAAAGCATGTAAATGCAAGTAGATAAATAGGTACCGCTGTAAAAAGCGGGAAGATAAGAAAAGTGTTTCCTTGCAGCCATACTGGTCATGTGGCCATAGACTTGCACAACACTGGCTCTTTGGCTTGAATACAGAGATGAGCACCACCCCTAGAGTCGGACATGACTAGCACGCATGTGCGGGGGAAACCTTTACCTTTTTATCCACATTATTGGAAATGCCAGTCTTCACTTCTTATATTTTAGTCTTGGCCAGAAGCCTGCTGGTGCTTACATAAGGTCTGCATAATTTGCCACAGCTGGTTGTGGCTAACTGGCAAATGGACAGAACGCATACTGATTGTGTGGCTGAGATGTGCCCTGGCTCCTCATTGCTTAGCGACAATGAGCTGTCACAAGTTACACAAACCTTACATGGATGCAGATAGGAGTTGGGCCAGTCCTTCAGAAATGTTGATCCACCACCTCGGGGTGGGGGGCACCCAGTAACCACATCAAGTAATATGTGCTGTAAAGCTTGCAGACTGCTGCTCTCTGCATTCACCGAAAATGCCACAGAATATTTTCTGTCACCGGCTGTTTTGACAGAGCCAAGTGGTTGAGAACAGAAGATAACTGTTGTTGCTATAACTTGGGTGATGCCAATGCTTCTTCCTTTGCTTTCAGGAGTGTGAAATTTTAGATATCATTATGAGAATGTGTTGTAAGTATTTGACTTTAACTCTTGCATGTCTAGCCGGAGTAACTATTAGTGGATGTGCTTATAAAGCAAAGGAATGCCAGTGCTTGTGACTTTATTAACCCATTGTTCCACCACAGTAGTACAATCGGACCTTCAGGTTTTCTAACGGATTTAGCTCCAACATACATTTTTGTAATGCAGTATATATATATGTCCTTACAATGCAACTGGAATGTAGACTCTTCTTTTATTAAATCACTACAAGCAAAGATTGCAGCAAATGCGGATGGCAACTGGATCAAAATATGAGAATTCCATGCCAGGACACACCATCAGGCAGAAGGTATAGATCAGGCATGTCCAAACTTCGGCCCTCCAGATGTTTTGGACTACAACTCCTACAGTCCTTTGCCATTGGAAATACAGGCTTGGAATTCTGGGAGTTGTGGTCCAAAACATCAGGAGAGCCAAAGTTTGGACATGCCTGGTGTAGATCTATTAGAAAAAGGACAGAAAGATTCAGAAACAGTTTTTATCCAATAGCAGTAACCATGCTATATTCTGTTAAAAATTAAGTTGATGGGTAATATCAGTGTTGAATGTGTAACATGTATATTGTATGGGGGATTGTGAGTCATTGGGTGCGAGAGTGTAGGGTTGTGTATGTGTGTGGTTGTTGTTTTTTAATTGTAGTTTTTATGTTGATCACAAAAAGTTATTCAAATAAAATGGATTGGTCTTAAAGTTCCACAAGAATCTATTGTGACTGAGTTGTCTCCAGGGTTTCTACTCTTAAGTAGAGCAGACTGCATCTAAAATTTGTAAGGCAGCAGTTAAAATGCCAACAGTTTTTTGCCCTTAAGTCAAGCCACTTGTAAGTGGAGGTACCACTGTATATATTTTCCAGTCCACACATAAAGGAGGAACTAAAGGGGATGGGAAATGGATAAGGGTTCTAAAACTCAGTGTTTTTATGGATCCTGTGCAAGAAAGAGCCTTGATATTCTGTTCACCTCTAGCCTATTTTTTAAAAATGATGATCACCAAAAACTCAAAATTGAGAGAACCTGTTTCTGCTTTATATCCTGTGTATAGAAGTTGCCTGTGAGTTTTACAAAGTAGTAGGCAATTTACTTTACAAAGTAAGATCAGGCAATTGATTTCTGGTGGTTGTTTATTTTAAAAATAATGATCAATTCCGTCTCCTAGTGGGCGCCAAGCAAGACGATTTTTCACTATACGGTACTGTGAAACCCTAAGAAGAATTCAAGATTATTGCCACCGTGTTCTGGTGTTTAGAAAAGGCTTGCTGCTTGTGTGGCATTCTGCATTTGTGTCTGTCTTCTTTCCCCAAACATCCTTGTTTGAACACTAACTAGAAAGTTCATTAAACTTACTGCACATAACATGTAATTGTTTTGGATAAATGGTACTGAATATCAGACAGTCCTAAAATATACACACACACTGAAGGCCCTTGAGTGTTTGGATTACACTTCCTTCTCTTGTTTGATAAATACGATATGTTGGCACTGGGCAATATAGGGAGCATTTCAGTGTTTAACTAATAGGAGAGGAATTTTTATCAGATGGTCAGTCAGCTTTATTTATATTTGCAATATGCACAGAATATGTTGATTCTCAGTATACCTTTTTTCCTTCCTTTCCCCTAGCTTGCTGTGGTAAGTGTCATTTTCCCCCTGCTTTTTAAAATAACATTGCCTTGTTCTCATTTAAACATTCTCTACAGAAAATCCCCCAGCTGGGCAGTTCCACTCCAAAAGCTTATCTATCCCAAACTGTGGGATCTTAGGCTGTAAAAACTCTTTCCCCCCCCTCCTATTTTGAAGTTGTATATGTAAACCTTCTTAGTTTCCATGGATATACTGCATCATAAAACTGAGTAGGTTAAAACAGCAACATTTACGGCATTCTTCTATCTACTTGTCTAAGAATCTACAAATAAAATACATTGTATTCAGTGTACACAGAACGGTAACTACAGTAGTACCTTGTATAAAGGAATTAATTCATTCCAAATGAAATTATGTTAAGCAAATTTTCCTTTATACAAATTTCCCATAGGAATGCATTGAAAACAGAGTAATCCCTAATAACCATTTTTATGTTGTATGGATTTGCCCCATAGGAGATTATGTTAAGCAAATTTCCCCTATCCCTGGAATTTTTTATGTTATATAGATTTTATGTTATACAAACCGTTTGTTATACAAGGGTCCACTGTATTTTACTTTAAATGAGAATTAGCATATTTTCCACGCAATACAGTATATTATCCACACTGAGAGAACCATTTCTAAAACAAGCTCAAGAAAAACTTAGCATCAATTGGTTGTGATTAATCTCAAATCTAATAGAGTTGTGTATATTATCCACGTATAGGGTTTTCAGGGTTTTAATATACTGTATTTTAAATATTTGATTTATCTAGCTGTACAAAAAGAGAAACTACAATTTAGAGCAGATTTTCAAACTGGCCAGATGTTAAATGGTGTCTTGCTGCTGGATCCTGCTGCTGCTTCAGAACTGGAGATCCTTTATCTCTCTCGCAGACCACTTTGTACCCAATACTGCCTGCTGCCGAGGGCTGAGAAATTCTCTGGAGCAGTTTTTTGGTCCGAAAGATAGCTGAAACAGTTGGAGAAGGGAAGGATTTGTTTCTACTGGGTACAGAAGAAAACAATGGGCCTTTGGCTTATGTTTTCTGCTAAGTGTAGTTTGGTGTGACCTCTGAATTCACAAAACATAGTTTTGACACCATATGCTCAAGAGTGAGGAGTGCTAAAAAAAAAAAAAAAACCAAAAATGAAAGGAAGCATCTGTGAGCCATGACTGGCCAGCAGATTTAGGAGAACTGTGTTTCAGATGGTTAGTGCTTCACAACCATTTGTTACAGATTGACTGAAATCCTGTTGTGTAATGTAGGCAAACAAGCCTTCCATCCTTCTGAGGTCGGTAAAATGAGTACCCAGCTTGCTGGGGGGGGGCAATGTGTAGCCTGCACACTGTAATTAAAAATTGTAAACCGCCCAGAGACTACTTAAAGTGGTATGGGGCAGTATATAAGCAGAACACTTTAGTGCAGCTAAAACTGTGCTCACAACCTGGGGTTCAATCCCAGGTAGCCGGCTCATGGTTGATTCAGCCTTCCATCCTTTTGAGGTTGGTAAATTGAGTACCCTGCTTGCTTGGAGAGGCAACATGTAGCCTGCATAATTAAAATTGTAAACTGCTGAGAGAGTGCTTGAAATGCTATGGGGAGGTATGTATAAGCAGAACACTTTTTGTTTGTTTGTTTTTTTGTTTGTTGTTGGGTTTTTTATTTTTATTTTTATTTTTATTTTTATTTTTATTTTTTTGCTTTATATTACAGCTCAGGATTTCAGCCAGTATCTGAAAGGAAGTTTATTTCAACAAGGACAATCTTTGTCTTGCCCTATTGTTATAATCAGATTCACATCTGGAGAAAATAAAGTCTTCATGCTTTTCTGACCAAGTTCTGTGCTTTGTTACAGAATGCAAATGTGGCCCTATCGATGTTTTGTTCGTTCTGGACAGTTCAGAGAGCATTGGCCTGCAGAACTTCCAGATTGCAAAGGATTTCATTATTAAGGTCATTGACAGGCTGATCAAGGATGAACATGTAACGGTAAGGCTTTTAACTGCTGATATCTTCCTGCCTAGGAAATATAAATGAATAGCAGTCGTGGAAGTATATCTCTTAAATCAGCAATCCTAAGACCTGTGCATGGACTGCAGCATGTTGCTTTCACATTATCCAGATACTGTAAGACAGTGGTGCTAACCCTCGTCCCTCCAGATGTTTTGGACCACAACTCCCTCATATTATCCCTCATTACTATAAGCCACCTTGGGTCCTTTTCCAAGGAGAAAGGCAGGGTAAAAATACTCTAAAAAATATAATATAATATAATATAATATAATAATAAACTCCCAGAACTCCCAGTCTAGGTTGCCAATGAAAAAGAACTGTGGGAGTTGTGGTCCAAAACATCTGGAGTGCCAAAGGTTCGCCACCACTGCTATAAGCTATCTTTAGTGCTTTGATAAAATTTGGGCTGAGAGATTTCACCTGATGTCTATCCTTTTTTTTTTTTAACAGTTTACCCGAGGGGAATCCCATGTTGGAGTCGTGCAGTACAGCCATGATAAAACTCAGGAACTTGTAGCCTTGGGAGATAATAACATTGATAACATTGGAGCCCTCAAGGAGTAAGTTTAGATCAGGTTTCCACAAATTAGAGAGCAGTCACTGAATTCTGTTTTATATATAAAACACCTCTGTGGGTGATATTCTTCCATGTTTGTTTCAGAGATCTAATCGCCTTATAGCAGTCTTGTGATTTTCCCTTGTTTTAAGGTTGAGCAAAATTGCTTGCTGAATGGCAGTTTTCTACAAAAATTAGCCATTTTACCTTTATATTTCCATGGTTAAATTGTCTTGGTAGTTTTCTTCTTTTTCCTTGCTAGACTGTAATCGCTTCTTAAACAGAAGCTTTACAGCAAAGAGAAATATTTGATTTTGTTTAGTTTTGAGTCATAGCAAGTTACAGGAAACTCTTTCTTTAAGAGATGAGACACTTTTAAGTCCAGCAAACATGTGAAACTTCCTCAGCAGGATGTTGTATTTCAGGAAACAAGCGAGGCCAGGGGTCTGGATTATTTTGTAAAGGAAAGAATTTTGCTTCTTGGGACTGGCACTGAAATTCTCTTATGTGGGTTGCAAGGGCTGTGAAGAATCTGCACTGGATCGCTGGTGGCACTTTCACTGGAGAGGCGCTTCAGTTCACCAGAGACAATTTGATGCAGCGCTTTACCTCTGACAAAAGAGCCGTTATCGTCATCACAGACGGACGGTCTGATATACTTCGGGACCAGACACCCCTCAATGTTCTCTGTGGATCCAATGCAGAGGTGAGTTCAATATCCAGGGAAAAGGTAAACAAATGCTCTTGGGACAACCTGTCTTCTGTAAATACCACTTGATCGTGGGCAAGCATTATAAATAGTTTTCATTTAACAGGTTGTACCTCTCGGTATTGGTGACATTTTCCATAGTCCTGCAAACCCTGAGCAACTGTCAACTATCTCTTGCGGAGGCGTGTCCATTCAACGAGAAAATTATGCGGAGATCCTTGATGACACCTTTCTACAAAATATTACCTCTCAGATCTGCAGAGGTGAGTCTCCCAGCTCTGGTTACTGCTAATTTGAGATCAGTGGAAGACTAGCCGTAGGCTAATGCCCAAGACTGATCCAGATGATGCATACAACTTGCTGGGCTGAATATATTATAGACCTTAGGGTAGCTTAGGTGCCAGGATTTAATATAATCTTGTGATCCATGCAGTTTAAAGAAACTGCCATTTATGCCTCCTGTCTGGCTCTCTATTATTTCTTCTGCTCTTAAGAGGCTACTGGCTGTTCAAGGCAAGAAAGAAAAACAAGAGCTACAAATGCTTTTTTTTCAACGATCATATGCAATATTCAATTTTGAATTATAATTTTAGCAGACCTTGGGAAACCACAGCATGCCTCATAACAACCATATACAGTAGTACCTCGATTTATGAGAACATTGGTTTGGGAGTGTTTTGCAAAATGAGCAAAATCTTAAATAAACCAAAATAAAATATTGTTTCGTTTTGCAAGGTGCTCGTTTTGCAATCACGACCTGCCTCACTTCCTCCTCCTCCTCCTCTACATGACTGGATGTGGCCTCCGGGCTTCAGCATGGCCCTGTGATGCCTGGAACAGTCCTCTGGGTTGCCCAGTGGGCCCGTGCCAGGCCCGGCACTGATCAGAAATGACCTCCGGTGGACCGGAAGTGACCTCCAGAGCTCCACCACCACCACCCCGGAGGCCCCTGTGGCTTCCAAATCAAAGCAAATTTCTCCATAGGAAATAATAGAAACTGGGACCCCAGAACACATCATGTAAGTTTCCATTATTTCCTATGAGGTAATTGGCTTTTATATATAAGTATTTTGGTTTACGAGCATGCTTCCGGAACGGTTTTTGCTCATAAACCATGGTACTACTGTAGCTGCTTTCTCTGCAGCCAGGGTCATTTGTACAGTGAACACAAAAGGAGAATAGCCAGCACAGCAATTATAGAATAATTGAGTAAGAAGGAGCCTGTCACAATGCTCCAGCAGTTCAGAATTTTTCCTAAGCTTCATCTTAAATCTGGCTTCCTGTAGCTTCGGCCCGTATTATGTGTCCTCTGAGACGACGAAGATCAGATCCTGACCCTTCCTCTGTAAGTCAGCCTTGGAGTGTTTGAAAAGTGCCATCCTATCTCCCCTTGGACATATTTTCTCAAGACTAGACATGCCCAGTTCTTCCAGTCTTTCCATGTAGGACTTGGTTTCCAGCTCCTTGGTCCTCATTGCCCTCCTCTGAACTTGCTCCAGTTTGTTGGCATCCTTCTTAAATTGCGGTGTCCAGAACTAGATACGGTACTCTACATAAGGCCTAACCAGTGCGGAATGAAGGGGGACCAGTACCTCATGGAATTTGGGGGACTGTAGTTCTGTATGCTGTGCTAGCTATAATAAAGGACTGGTTAGGACTCATTAGCATTGTACCAAACATGACTTGTAAGCGGTGTGCCTTAATGTCATTTTCTTTGCTGTTTGTTTTATAGAGAAGAAATGCCCAGACTACACTTGCCCTAGTAAGTACCCTGTAACTATGTTTTTTTACAATCACATGTTATCTTATTGGAGTTTATTTAATTGTTACTTTGTTTACTGCATACTCAGATAAAAAAACCAACTAATACAGTATTTCTCAGCTCTTCCAAAGTTCCTTCGGAAGACGGGTGGTACAAAAATATATAAATAAATAAAATAAATAAATATTGCCACATGAAACTGCAGTATTTTCCCATCTATAAGACGACCCCGTGTATAAGACGACCCCCACATTTCCAACCCAAAATTACAGATTTGCAACCATGCAGTTCTCCTCCTCGGCTTCCTTCCGTGTATAAGACAACCCTCAATTTTTAGTCTAACAATTTTAAACAAAAATATAGTCTTATACATGAGAAAATACTGTAATCAAATCCCTCCATGAGCACAGAATATTCACTGGAAAAGGTCTCTCTGCTGTGGCTGGTTGGCAGGGGGACACTCTGCTGAATATGAAGTCACATTCTGGTGAACATGCACCGCAATCTCAGTGTGTCTCCTGGAGCATGAATGGCATACTGTCTCTAATGCTACTGTTCTGTATCTGCCTGTTTTCACCCAATAGCCATGTCCAGAAGTCTCACCCTTCCAGAAACCTGAGCGGGGGGAGGGAAGTATCTCTGGGGAATGGTCGTGTGTACTCATATGCAGTGAACTTTTCTGAGTGTTATGTTGAAAACCAAGGCCAGCATTTGGAAACCAAGGCCAGCTTCACCCTAAGTCCAGTGTAGACATTTGAGTGTGTTCCTCGGGCCTTTTGGGGCAGCCAAACCCATTCTCTCTTGCTCATTTCCATGACTTGTTGTAACTTAGATTTGGAAGAGTTATCAAAATGGAAGAGTTGGCTTTTCTGTAGTTTACTGAAATGGTGGCTAGATCTAGCCCTCTCATCTCTGTAATTTCACTTTCCTTACCATTCTTTATATTTATCTCAAATCTTTTCTTTGCTACAATTGGCCAGAATCCTTTTGTGTAATCCCACTAGTGCGGGGACCTTTCTTTGAGGGCTATGTTTCCTGGAGGGGTTCTAGTGTAAGCACACCATCCTGACTTTGCCACATTGCATTCCTGGGGGGAAGTGGCCTTCTATTTCCTTTTCACCTTTGCTTTGAGGCAGGACTAAAATGCTAAAGAGCACTTGCTCCCTATTAGAAGCAATGCTTTCATAAAATGTTCCAATCCCTGCTTATGAACAGTAGATCTACTCAGAACAGAGTTCTGAGCAAGTATCTTTTGTTTTCCAGTTACTTTTGCTGGGCCAGCTGACATCACGCTCCTTGTGGATAGTTCTACCAGCGTTGGCAGCCGTAACTTCAATACTACCAAGAGGTTTGTGAAACGTCTCGCAGAACGATTCCTGACAGCAGCCAAACCTGCAGACGATTCAGTGCGCGTCTCGGTTGTTCAGTATAGTGGCAGAACTCAGCAGAAACTAGAGGTGCCATTTGAGCAGAACTACACAGTGATTGCTGGTGCTGTCGACAAAATGCAATTTATTAATGATGCCACAGACGTGAATGCTGCTCTAAACTACGTCACTGACCTCTACCGTCGAGTCTCTCGTCCTCAAGCTAAGAAGCGGGTGCTCATTTTCTCAGACGGCAATTCTCAAGGCATCAGCAGAAGCTCCATCGAAAGAGCAGTTCAAGAAGCTCGCCAGGCAGGCATTGAAATCTACGTACTGGTGGTCGGTACTCAAGCCAATGAGCCTAATATACGTGTGCTTGTCACTGGGAAAACCACTGAGTATGATGTGGCCTATGGAGAGCGACACCTCTTCAGAGTGCCTGATTATCAATCTCTAGAAAGGGGTGTATTTTATCAAACTGTCTCCAGAAAAATAGCTGTAGACTGAGGGGTGGGAGCAAGATAAAACAGATTCAAGATGTCCAGAAATAAAGTGTTAGCAACCAAAGCCATGTTTATATTTTTAATACAAAAGCCATAGCCCACTTGTACCCTTGCTTCCAAGCTGTGTTACGGCCTTGACCCTTCCCCTTTTCTTTATTGTCCATGATACAAGGAAAATGCAGGGTGGTTTTATTACTTGCAAAAAGGGTTAGCTTTAAAACTGAAATGGCTAATGTTGTGCCATGTTTAATAAAGACAAGGTGGATTGGTTAAAAAATAAAATAAGCTCAAAGGCACTTTTTAAAATCCTATGTGTGAGTGATGCCATATTCCATAAAGACACCTGGCGTCTTTTCAGAATAAAATGATGCCCTTGTTCCACTGCCAGTATTATTACTTTTAAGTTGCATCTTCCTTTATTTACCCAATGAGGATGGTATTAAGTGGTAATTACTATCTGTGCTACTCAGCACCAGAAATATTACTTTTTCCTCAGAAATATAAGGGAGATTTGTACAGAACAACTCTAGGACTGAAATTATCACCTCAAATATGTGATCCGGTTATTTAAAAGCTAACAGGTTTTCACCCAAATTAGAGTTTTGGTAGGAACAAAGGAAATATCAGCAATAATGTTTTCCCTAGAGAGTGAAATTTGGTCCCAAAAGAGTAAATATATAAATTATTTTATAAATTCTATTGAGGCCTGCAACTTGTGTTTGGGCCTCTGATTTCAGGAGGACTTTTCCATTCCGATGTGGTAATTGATTATAGGTGCTACTCTCAGCCTGCCCCTAGCAGCCTGAAGTTTACATTGTTCATATGTTTACATGGTCAGTCTTGCAAGGTATATCGAAGTTGGGGATTAGATTGGACATGTTTCCCCCAGTTTTTCCAGTGATGCTCTTGCTATTAATTCAATGTGCTTTAAAAAGTAAAACAAGAAATTGTTTTCAAGACTGCAGCTTATGGTTTTATAATTGTATCCATTTTAGCAGTTCAATTTGTTTTCTTCTTGTGTTTTACTGACAAATGTTCACACTGAAATTTCAAATAAACTCTCTCCACACTTTTAAGTGAGCGGGAAATTGACTTTATGTTAGTCCATAACATATAAGAACAGGTGTTTCATAACTAGCATGAAGTTCTGTTCATTTAGAAATGATTTTTTTTTAAAAGCTGCATACAAGATAAGAATAATAGCATATGTATATTAAAGAAGAAGAACATTATCTTATGCATGGTAACTCAGTACGTCTTACTGTATTTTTAAAAAGCTTTCTCCCACATCAAATGGAAACCAAGGAAGAAGATGTAGGGATCACTAATTCAGTTCTTTAAAAAAAAAACAAAATAAAAAAGCACTATGGTTTATGAATGTGGGATATTGTGCTGAATATTAGGAAAAACTTCCTAACTGTTAGAGCAGTACAGCAATGGAACTAATTACCTCAAGAGATGGTAAGTGGTCCAACACTGGAGCCCGGGGATTAGACAGACCCCTTCCAACTTCACAATTCTGATTCTGTGATTGTTCTTCTGCAGCCAAAATTCAAAAATCCAGGCAGCGTCCAATATTGCTCTACAATCTCGTGACACCAATTGCAGCATTCAATATGGATACTCTCTTGTACATTTACAAAGTGACCCAACGCAAGGGAAAATCCCAGAAGCCGATTCCATTCTCAGCCAAATACAAAGCAATTGCCCAGGCTATTTATCAACAATGGGAATGATAATGAGCAAAAGAAGGTAGCCTGCAGACCATCTTGATTGCTGACATGGGTGCTGTCACCATTCAGACTACCCTTTGCTATGCAAGGCTTGGCATCCTTTTTTTCTGCTGGCAGTGCAGGCAGAATATTGTGCAGCAGTATTAGTCCATCTCTGTTTTCTGAATCATGCATATAGAAACATGATTCCTTCCACGTTCATAACTCAGATTTTTTTGTTTTGAAGAATTTAATTTCCTGGCTTTTTAAAACAGGAATTTAAATACATTATATAAAAATCCCATTAGAAGCAAAGCAAAGTGGTCTGCTTATATACCGCCCCATACCCACTTCCAGTAGAGTCTGGGTGGTTTACAGCAGTGGGGAGCGCGCCAGGACCTTAAATAGGCGTGGTCCCCTTACGTGTGCTATGCAAGGAGTGTAGCCAACCGGCGACTCATTCGGCCAGCCGGCAAAGGCACCCCAGCTCCGCAAGAAGCGGTCCGGAGCAGCCACTCTCTTGGTGGTTTACAAGTTTATGCAGGCTACACATTGCCCCCCCCCCAGCAAGCTGAGTACTCATTTAACCGATCTCAGAAGGATGGAAGGCTGAGTCATCCCTGAGCCTGCTACCTGGGATTGAACCCCAGGTTGTGAGTACAGTTTTAGCTGCAGGACAGGCATTTAACCACTGTGCCACAGGGCTCTTAAGAAATTTCCCTCATTTAGAATTACCCAATGCCAGAGGATTCCAGCAGATGACCACATGATCAGTATTAGGGTTACTGGGATCAGAACGAAACAAGAACAGCTTGGATGTGGCTGTAATCCCTGACTGATGAAATATTTTGATGGGCCATTTTGGAGTCAATGAAATCATGAAGTGAAAATGTTAGCATATTTGCGGAAACAAGCATATCCTTTAACCTCTCAGGTAATCTAATGTTGCCATTCCCACTCCACGAATGCAAACTAGAAAGTTGACTTCCAGTTTCCAACCCCTTTTTTTTAAGCCGGGGGGGGGGTAGGAGTGCTATACAGTATTTGACTGAAAGCTCTATGGACATTTGTGCATGCTTTTACATTATTATTATTATTATTATTATTATTATTATTATTATTATTATTATTATTATTATTATTATTATTATTATTATTATTATTATTATTATTATTATTAAACTTACATACCACACCATCTCACAACAAGGCCACTCTGGGTGGTGTAAACATAATGCAACAAACAAAACAAGAACAGTATACAATGTAAAAATGAAGCTAACAAGCAACATGAACATAACTAAACCAACAATGACATCATAAAAATCACTCAAGGAACAGAGGGATAACTAAAACAGAAAGGGTGGATTAAAGATCAGCGAATCAAGAAAGGATGAATTAATAGCCAGGGGAAACCTTGTCTTGAGATGCTTTTTGAAAATTAACAGCGTAGAGGCCAGACAAATCTCACCAGGAAGCTGATTCCCTAAGCAAGGGCCCGCCACTGAGAAAGCCCAGTTCCTTGTTACTGATTTCTGGGCTTCCTTTGGAGTGGGCACCCTCAAGCGACCTGCTTGAGAAGATGGAGGTGTTTGGAGCGATATTCTGCATAGGAGCCATTCTGACAGATAGCAAGGTCCCAAACTGTTTAGGGCTTTGTATGTCAGCATTAGAATCTTGAAGTCAATGGGGTAACAGATCGGCAGCTAGTGCCCGAACGTCCTGGTTAAACCATCCATTGGGTCCCGCATCCAAATGCTCTCTAGCCTCCTTCTATTCCACTTCAGGGCCCATAGGTCCTGGTTAAATCATGCAGCTGCACGGACCCTATGACAAAGGAGGCATTCAGGAGCGAGCATGTCGATTGTCCTGGTGGCAGAGGCATACCAGCCCTCCACCAAGGCATGAACAGGCGCGCCAACCAGTTCATCGGGAATCCCACGCATGGCATCCTGGAACTGAGAGGGATCCATTAGCCTGCGTGGGAGGACCAAGTTAATGGGTCCAAGCTCCCCGTAGAGAGGGGGTGCCACTGTTAGGCTGCATTTTAGTAGGTGGTGTCCAACCATGACAAGGGGACCGACACAAGATCGGTCACCATCGGGCCACACTCTCTCTGCACATTAGAAAAGACCAGATGTAACAATTAAGCTCCAATTATTGTCACGAATCCCAAGACCAGATCCAGGAACCTATTGGTATAAACCATCTGAGAGATACGGATCCCAACCATTAAATAGATGATGTTTGCAGATGGAATTTGTAAATGATACTCGGCAACATTGTGAGAGTCTTAAACTGTCCCAGTAAGATGGCATTCACGGCTCTGAGAGGGAAAACGCTGCCAACATCTATTGAGTTCAAAATCCTCAACTGTTGACCAGCCAGAGCCCATGCCATCAAAGACCTCAAACCACCACCGGGGGGGGGGGGAGCACTGTTACGTAGGCTGGGAGACCATAGCCCTAAGCCTCCATGTCCTTCCAATGGAGTCCCCCAACCCCCTAAATTCCTAGCTGCTCTGTCCCGCATACCAGCCAGGTCATGAGTCTGGAGTCATATAGATGGCACATCATGATGCAGAGAGGTGGAGAAATCCTCCAGACACTTGAACAACAAAAGTCAGCAGTGAAGTTGGAGTGACCCGCACTGTGATGAATCCAATGGGAAAGGAGCAACATCTGCACCAAACGCCAAGCTCAGGTGCCCACACATGCAGGTCCCAAAAGGTCTGTAATTACAGAAATCCCCAAAGTCAATTGAGGGACACCGAAACTGGAGAACTGGGTATTAATAAGAACCATGTTGCCGAGCGGCATTATAACAAAACATCAACCAAGCCCTCCACACTCACAAGTTCAAGTTTCCCATGGGCTCATGGTTGAATTAAAAGCTCATTTAAGCCATGTAGAGGTGGAAATATATTAAATATAAATGGGGAAAATAAGCTTAGCAATAAAAAATGAAGCTAGCAGAAAAACTCGAAGCAACCCAACAGCCCGCCAGATGCTAAGCAAATGGGGGCAATGCTTGTTTTAGAGGTCCTTACGGTTAGGGGTAAGGTTAGGGTGAGGGTTAGGGTTAGGGTTAGGTTTTAGTATGATTGCCTGAAGGACCCCCTATCCATTTTCCAGCTCCAGATATGAAATTCAAAGGGGCCTGGGGCTTGCCAGGTGCTAGCTCCCGATCCCTGCCAACCTAGCAGTTTGAAAGCATGTAAAAATGCAAGTAGATAAATAGGTACTGCTGTAAAAAGTGGGAAGGTAAAACAGTGTTTCCTTGCAGCCATGCTGACCCCACATAGCCATGGGCATGCACAACATTGGCTCTTCGGCTTGAATACAGAGATGAGCACCACCCCTAGAGTCAGACATGACTAGCATGCATGTACGGGGGGAAGCCTTTACCTTTACTTTTTACATGTGGAAGGCAGGGTGAGTATTTTTTTCTCCATATCCAGAGCATAGGATCTGAAATAATAGGTTTAAATCACAAGAAAGGAAGATTTGCTGAACATTAGGAAGAACTTTCTGACACTAACAACAGAATGGACCATTATGGAGGGTTGTTGACTCTTTTTCATTGGAGTTTTTTTTTTTAAGATACTGAATGACTGTCAGTCAGTGATGCCCTAGCTTTGAATTCCCTACTTTGCATGGAATGAGATCTCAGTCATCAATTGGGTCACGTCTTGAGATTCTGGCACTGTTCAATCCACCATCTTTCCCTGCAACCCACGCACCTGATGGTCACCATGCAATCCAGTTTGAGATTATGCTTGTGAATTCTGCTTGTTACGAATTCTGCTGCCATGTGATGTTAGCCAATGCCATCATGAAGGGAAAGAGCTCAAGGAAGGTTATGTCTAAGAAGATACCCTTCCACACCTATTCCTGAGGTCACCTCTGCACAGTCCAAAATTCATGCTTCTGACTGCATGCAATTGAATCTAAAGACTCTCTCTGACCTCCCATGACTACTGCCATCTACCATTAGTTGTCCCATTAGAATCTGATAAAAACATAACTGTATCAGCAGGTCCTTTTCCACTCCCGTGGTGATCTTAAATGGTGGGGCACAGCAGAGACTCCTGACATAGCTCTAGCTAGCCTGGAGCTGCAACCCTATATGCAAAATCAGGACGCCTGATGTAGCCTGCAGTTTTTTTAATGTGTGTTTTTCCACTTGATCAAGGCTGCTAAAAGATCCGTGAGGGTCACCAGCTTTTCCTGCGCAAGATAAAATGTACCCGCCTCTAGCTGGATGCCCAGGTAAACCAGCTTGGTCACTGACCTTTCCATCTTATCCTTTGGGACACCCTTTCAGGAACATCCAGTTCTATGGCTAGTTCCTGAAAAAGCCTCATGAGGCTGGCACAACCGCCCAGTCAGAAGAGCCAGGCTTCCCCATAAAAAAAGGAAATCATCCAAGTATGTGACTGACTCAGAATCTGTCCTGGACTTTACCACCCACTCCAGAAATGCAGTGAACGTTTCAAATGCTTCACGAGGGACAGAACAGCCCATGGGCATGGCTTTGTCCACTTACGACTTGTCCTGGAATTTGGATTCTAGCAGAGAAAAATTCCACTGGTGGACTGGCAGTAATTGAGAGGCTGACTAGTGCCACTCTTAGCTAGCATTCCAGGAAAAGCCCTGCGTGACTTGGCCACTGTGCCAGCGACAAATGGATCGCCTTTCCTTTTCAACTGCTTACTCACTACATCATGACTGTGCCTGATCTGACCGACGGACCACATGGAAAACATTTTGCTGGAGTTAGCATCTAATAAAATGAAAGCTCTGCTTATGGGCTTGGATTTGTAATGACTGACTTATACGTGAGGGGAAACGTGTGATGTTCCTATAAAGGAAAAGAAAGGACAAACATTTATGCGCAATCATCCTGCCTGACTTGGAGCAGGGCATTCTGCCTCAGGAACACAGCCAGGAAGACTTCATCACTCTAAAAGGATCATAAAAATAAAAGGAAATCCATCTTCCCCTGAATCCTGAGAATTTCACTTTCCCATGGAGATTTCACATCATTTTTGTTAGAACAGCCTGGGTACCACTTAGTGAACAACATGTGTATGTCTTTGCATGGAGGTGAGGGCGAAAAATAAGAAAGCCCTTACGAGCTTTCCTATATTGTTCTTTACCTCCTCCAAAGAGGTACTAACGATTTAGTAAGCAGGCATTCCCTCAAATATAATGTAACTTCAGCGTTCATCCATGAAAACATGATTTTAATTTATTTGCCTGCCAAAAACAACACTTGTCCACTTTATGTTAATTTTTATGTAACTTTATTATTATTATTATTATTATTATTATTATTATTATTATTATTATT
>JAHTLZ010003542.1:20473434-20487494 GCA_023846285.1 Phrynocephalus versicolor
TGCTGCCCTGCTTGAGGGGCTAGAGATCAATGGTGCCTGTGGAGCTGCTGCCTACCTGTGGTTGCAGTCTGGCGGCTTGGGTACGCCTGGAATGGCCATGGGGGTGGGCTGTGTCATCTTGACACCCTATTCGAATGGACCTTTTCCCATCTTGCTTTCATTCAAGCAGTCCTTTTCCATCTGTATTGGGGTGCCCATGCCTCCTGGATGGTGACCTTGAACAATCTATGACAGGGGTGCCCAAACTTTTTGTAAGGAGGGCCAGATTTGGTGGCTGAGAATGTGTCAGGGGCTGGTTGCTCCCCAACCCTGCCACCCCACTGCAAGCCCCACCCACTTTCATTTAAAAAAACATGGGGTGAAGGAGGGGGAGGGAGGGGTGGGCCAGCCAGCCGCGGGCCACTCAGAATGGCCTGGCGGGCCGGATTTGGCCCCCGGGCTGGACTTTGGGCAGGCCTGATCTATGCTTAATAACCTGCTGAAAGATGGGTGCATCCTTGGCATTCCTCGGAATGCAACGGGACTCTTTGGCTTGCCTGGCCAGTCAGATCAGCTTGCCACCTTGCCTGGGGGGCTGAAGATCTGTGGTGCACTGTGGAGCTGCTGCCTCCTTATGGTTGAGGTCTGGGTGCATCTTAGTTGTGCCTGGAATTGCCATGGGGGCGGGCTTTGTCATCTTGGCCCCCCATTTGGATAGGCCATCTCCACTTGGACTGGGGGGCCCATGCCTCATGGACAGTGACCTAACATTGGACCCCGGGAATGGGATGCAAGCCATTTCTTATCTCTGTGGTTTGGGGGTCTTGGGTTCTATGTTCACTTTATTTATTAGTTTTGATATTATTTAATTGTTGTTATATTTTTGTTATATTGTTTAATTACCTTAATTGCTTTATTGTTTTGTTACTGAGTTTTTCCCCTTCCCCCTGGTCGCCAATGTTTGCAGGGACTGCTATTCCAATGGTGTTCAGCCGTGGCAGGTACGCTAAGAGATGGGGGATTAGTCCTGTCCCCTGTTCTGATACCTCAGCAAACTGCCACATTCTAGGGAGCCACATTGTCAGTGCTTCCTACCTGTCCTGCCTGCTGGTCAATGCCAGGTTGGTCCATAATAAAATCCCTGTCCTTTATGATGCCATCATGGGTGGGTAGGCCAACCTGGCTTGTTTTACAGAAACCTGGGGGCAGAGGGAGGAGCATCCCTCTCCCAGCTGTGCCCTCCTGGGTTTCATGTCCAGCACGTGGGCAGGTTGGAGGTTTGGGGGGTGGAGTGGCCATCATTTAGTGAGAATCCCTTTTTGTCAGCAGATCCGCGGCGTTGGTGTGTCCTGGATTAGAATGCCTTTATCTATTAGTAGATCAGCGGGACAGGTTCAGCATTGTGCTCAGGTAACATGCTCCCCGCAACCCTGTGCAATCCCTTCCAGAGCTCACTGAATTCATCTTGGCAGCATTGTTGAGGCCCTCTGCCTTTTGGTAGTAGGAGGCTTCAACGTGCATGCCAAGGATGGGCTTTCAGGTGTGGCTAGATGGCCTCCATGAATCTGACCTCGCATGTTGTTTATCCCACCCATAGAGCAGGGCATACCTAGGACCTGTTTTTTTCCACTATGTCGGTAGACTGCAATCTGATGGTTGGGATCATCGTTCCTCAACCCATGTCATGGTCAGACCATTATCTGCTGTCTTTTCCCCTGTCAATCACTGCCTCACCCCATGGGGAGCCTTGACCCCTTGTTTGGGACCATCCCCAAAGACTTCTGGACCCTGAATGGTTCCTGGAGGTCTTTGTGGAGCTTCCTGATGGTCGGGCTGACAATACAGTAGAAGCCCTGGTGGAGAGGTGGTATGAGGATGCCACCCAGGCCATGGACTGAATCACCCCTAAGCGTCTTCTTTGTTATGGAGCTCGCTCCTCGCTGTGCTTCATGGCTGAATTGAGAGTGATGAAGCAAGAAGACTTGAGAACAGATGGAGAAAGGACATGTCAGCAGTTAATAGGTCTGCTGTTTGTATACTCACCAGGCACTATGTTCAGGCGGTCCGGGAGGCTAAAAGAATTTATGCCTCCCTGAGAATTGGTGCAGCCTCTTACCACCAGGCAGAATTGTTCTAGGTGGTTCGAGACCTCACCAACCCTGGTCAGTCAGGGCCTCCTCCTAGTGATTTCACTAGTGAGATATTTGCAGCCTTTTTAAGATCTAAAATTGAGGTCATCCAAGCTTGTCTAGACTCTGGTTGTTCTAAACTCTCTTCAAGTATCCCAAGTCCCACACACCCTCGGTCTCCTGGTCTGCTTGAATTTGGGCCTATATCGTCAGCTGAGGCCTCCAGGGTTCTGGCCCACTGCAAGCTGGTGGCTTCCCGCTTTGACCCTGGCCCATCCTGGCAAATAAAGTCTGCCAGAGGGAGCATGCCAAAGTGGGCTTCTGTTGTTTCCACTGCATCCTTCAGGGAACGGATTTCTCCATCTTGCCTGAAGGACACAGTGGTGAAGCCCACTTTAAAGAAAACTGGCTTGGCATCAGATGATTTGTCCAACTATCGACTGATTGCCAATGTTCCTTATTTGGGCAAGCTGATCAAGAGGGTTGCCGCTGTCCAACTCCAGACGTTCCTGTAGGAGTATTGTGTCCTAGACCCATTCCAGCTGAGCTCCAGGCTGCATCGCAGGACTGAGACTGGCCTGGTCGCATTGCAAGATGACCTCCTCAGGTGGCTGGTAGGCGTTGGTCTACCCTGTTGGTCCTCCTGGATCTGTCAGCAGCCTTTGATACTGTCGACCACGGTATCCTGCTGGGACAGCTTTCTGAGGTAGGGATTGGAGGCACAGCTTTTAGCTGGCTCCAGTCCTTCCTTGGTGGCTGTTCCCAGTGTGTTAAGCTGGGGGAACAGCTGTTCCCAGTGTGTTAAGCTGTTGGCTCCTTGGATGCTCCCTTGTGGGGTGCCCCAAGGGTCAGCAATCTCCCCCATGCTGTTTATCATCTATATGAGCCCACTGGCTGAGGTCATTAGGGGATTTAGAGTTTGATGTCAGCTAGGATAAATAAAGAAATTGGTATAAGGCTCAAAATAATGTGGTATACAATTGCCAAATATAAAAAATTACTATTTAGCAAATCAGATTAGGTTTATTGAGTATATTATATATAATCCAGAAAGATTAATACAGTAGCACACAATATCAGCTGATTCACTATCCACTGATTCAGTTATCCGCAGATAGTGATCAGCGGGGGGGGCAGCAAGGAGGAAAAAAATAAAACTTACTTTTTGGAGAAGTCCTCCTCCTCGCTGCCGCCGCGGGCCAACAAGGCACTCTCTGGAGGGATGGAGGACATTGGGACGGTGGCAGAATTGGCACCCACGCTGCGCCACTCAACAGGAACATCTGGGCGGCAGCAGAAGAGGTGAAGGGGGTGCTTGCACTGCACATTCAGAGGGAGGGTGGGAGGGAGGGGAGGGGAGGGGAGGCACGCAAGTGCCCCTGCCCCTTCACGCACGTGTGCACCCGCTCGCTCCCTCCCGTCAGCTCCACTCCGACCTGCCTTCGCTGATGGGTCCGCATCGTGGACACGTGCTGGTGGGTTGCCACTGCCGTCGTTGCTAGTGCGTATGTCCATCCCTCTCATTTTGCTTTCCCTTCGCCATGTTGTGGTGAGCCTCCCTCATGGCAGCATTGGCAGCAGCAGCAGTGGCGATAGAGGAGGAGGAGGCGGAGGAGTGAAAGAGAAAGCGAAGGTGGCACTGAGGGGGTTGGTGGTGGCGATGGTTCATTAACAGCCAGAGCATGACAGGAGGGATAGGAGCACCTTCCCCTCCCCCTCTCTCCCACCCACCCACCTGCCGTGCGTACACACCTGCCCCACCCAGATGTTCCTATTGAGTGGCGCGGCGTGGGTGCCACTTCTGCCGCCGCCCCCAATGTTCCAGGTGCACGCATCCAATTTTGAGAAATATTTATTTGAAAATAATAATTTGAGAAATAATATTGAAATTAAATGAGATTAATAACCCCTTCCTTAGATCTATCTTAAATGCATGGTATATACAGTACATAAAAAGTCCCTTGGATTCTCCATTAAGATCAGTAACTGAAATAGAAAACTTCACTACAAATTTGAAAGTTTTTTAAAAAAAAATTAGGGAGAAAGTGATTAGATTGAAAGATTAGATAAGTAAGATGAGAGGGAAGGTACAAATGAAAGAAATTCTTCATTGTAGGGACATATCCTGGTTTAATTTTATACAATTAGAGAAATGGACTAATGCTTGGATAAAGAAATATAATAAATGTAGAGATTATACAAAATATGAACAATTTTACTGCTCTATGAAGATATTTAGAAGGAGAACTCAGAACAAGGTAGTCTGTAAATTATATAAAATTATTTTGGTTTTCAAATATGATAATAGGGAAGGAACGAGATTCAAGTTAGTTTCGGAACAGGATTTTTAAAAAGAAATAAAAGAGGAAGATTGGACAATGAGAATATTTAGATCTATGTCAGTTAGAAAAAAGGAATTTAAAAAAATAAGTTTAGGATGGTATTTGACGCCAGTGAAATTGAATAAAATAAATGCTAATTTCTCTAAATTTTGTTGGAAATGTGACACGGAGGTTGGTATTTTTTCCATTTGTGGTGGGAATGTAAAATGATACAAAAATTTTGAAAATGTGTTCTTAATTCTACCCAAAAGAATTACGTGATATATTAGAAAGGAATATAGAGCCCAATTCTGAAATGGCTGTCAATTTTATTTATTTATTTATTTATTTATTTATTTAAGAATACTTTTATCCTGCCTTTCTCCTTGGAAAAGGAGATTTGTTGATAATAATTATATTATAGAGGAACAAGAAAATTAAAGAATATAAATACAAAAGTCAGAGATTGGGGAGTTAATTAAATGTCATTAAATGTAAACGGGTTGGCTTCAAATATAAAAAGGTATAGAATGCATAAACTATTACAGGAAATGAAAACTGACATAGTATGCTTACAGGAGACTCACAAAACAAGGGATGATACAAAGTTATGGAATTTGTCACAATGGAGCAGACAGGCTGAGTCAAGGGGTACAAATAAAGCTAGAGGGGTACCGATATTAATCTACTCAATATTATACAGTGGTCCCTTGCCCTTTCGCGGTTCATATAATGCAGTCCCGCTATATCGCAGGACTGCAGTACCCCGAAAGGGTTTGAGAGAAAGGGGGGAAGGTTTTGGCTCTGAAGCAGAACCCTTTCCAAAGATCGTGCACTGCAGCGCACGGCGTTTAAAGGGCTCTGGCTGCAGAGACAAGTGCTTGCCTTCGCAGCCAGAGCCCTTTCTAAAGAATTGCGTGTGGCTCACCCACCCACCCGACCTTCATATGCATATCGCAGATTTTCAATGATCGCAGGTCGGGTGGGTCCCTAACCCCCGTGATAGGTGGGGGGTTACTGTAGTTAAAAGAATAGATAAGGTTAGAAGATGAAAAATTACTGACATTAGAAATGAAAGACCTAAGATTAGAAGTGCATGCATACTTATGGTGTGGTAAGAAAAAAACTAATAAGGATTTTGAAAACAGCTTGTTAAGAAAGGCCTTGATTAAGATTTGGGGGAAATCTAAAGGGAAATTTTATAGAGGAATACCATTGTGGATGACTCCACATGCAGTTATTGGGAAGCAAATTGGAAATCAGGGAAAGGGCTGACATATAGGGAACTATTATTAAAGATAGAAGAATGCAATTTAAGATTAAAAACAAGGGAAGAATTAGCTGAGGAGGAAATTATATGCCATTGCTTCCCTCATAGACAACTTTTGGAAAGGATGAATATGGACAGTAAATTAACAGGATTTGATAAAGAGACCTCAGATTTAGATAAAGTGATTTGGGGAAAAGTGAAGCATCAAATTTCAAAACAATATAAATTGTTAGAGAGAGAAATGGAGCAAGAGGTAATTAAGGAAAATATGATTAAATTGATGCAGAACATAGGGAAAACACTATGACTTGATAACTGGTATAAAGCATGGAATGAAAACCAAAAATTAACTGCAAGTACTGATCTGAAAAAGAACTACATGAAAGTCTTATATAGATGGTATATAACACCCGAGAAGCTAGCAAAAATAACTAAATCAAATAAAAATACAGTGGTACCTTGTATAAAGGAATTAATTCGTTCCAAATGAAATTATGTTAAGCAAATTTTCCTTTATACAAATTCCCATAGGAATGCATTGAAAGCAGAGTAATCCCATTTTTATGTTGTACGGATTTTCCCCATAGGCAATTATGTTAAGCAAATTTCCCCTATCTCCGGAATTTTTTATGTTGTACAAATTTTCTGTTATACAAGCTGTCTGTTATACAAGGTACCACTATAAATGTTGGAGATGTAAATCAGAAAAGGGTTCACTATATCACATGTGGTGGAACTGTAAAGTAATAAAGAGGTTTTGGAGAGAAATTGACTATTTACTTGAAGATTCAAATAGAATTCAGATCAGAAATTTATTTGTTAAATATAAGAGGAAAATCAAGACAGGAAACTGGAATATGTTTGTATGTACTGCTCTATTGCTTTTAAACGTGTTTTTAGAATCATTTACTGATTTTAATCTAATATTTGTTTAATTCTTTTTTTAATATTTGTATATTTACTGTGTTTTGCTTCTAAATATTGTCTTTTAATTGTTGTAAGCTGTCTGGAGACATTATAAGAAAGACAAGGTAAGAATATTTTTTTAAATCAATAAAATGAAATCAATAAAACCAGTTCAATATTCTAATTCTTTTTGTGTCCAATAGAATTAATTCCCCTTATGAATTGCTTTGCATGAGTGTGATATACTAAGGCCAATCAGTGTTAAGACGCATTGTTGCCCTAGTTCAGTGATGATGAACCTTTTAGAGACTGAGTGCCCAAACTGCAATTCAAAACCCACTATTTTTTTTTGCAAAGTGCCAATACAGTAATTTAACCTGTATACAGGTGGCTATGAAGGGGCAATGTCGGGTGCCCACAGAAAGGGCTCCGAGTGCCACCTTTGGCACCTGTGCCATAGGTTCACCATCACTGCCCTAGTTCAAAGATCCCTTATGAGTGTGTCTCTGAACATCTGCTCTGAAAGCATACTGGTAACAGAACATGAAAAACTAGTAAGAAAAAAGGATTCGTATCGTAGCTATTTTTCTCATTGCAACCACTTCGATGAAGAATGAAGGAAATGAATGTGGATTGCTGCTGTTCACACCAAAAACAGTTTCTTTCCAGTCACAGCATTCAGAAACCCACATTCGCCTATGCTGGGACATTTGAAGAATAACCCCCCTTTCACTGACTCAAGTTCTCCTTTTGCCTAATTCAGTAATTAACATGTTACTCCACTTTATCCCCTGACTCATAGCAGAATAGTGGTCTCTGGCAATCATATACATTATACGTGTGGGTGGGTGGGACACCCAGAGAGAGAGAGAGAGAGAGAGAGAGAGAGAGAGAGAGAGAGACCACCACCCACACTATCCCTCTCCTTCTCTCCCTCTCTTTCTCTCTCACAGAGAGTGTACTGTGCATTGTGTACTGAGTAGCATCAGTGACTCAGTCCACAGAAGTCTAAAAGGAGAAATACTGTCTTTCCTCTGAAGCCCCTGTCAAAACGCTTCTCAAGGGTGGCACTGAGTCATGCAGGACCAAGCCCCATACCTGGAGGAACGAAAACTCTGCCAACCTGCAGGCGGCGGGGCGGGGGGCACACAGTGCTGGGCTCCACTGACGTGAATTGTTCACAGTTTAAAACTCAGTTCGAAAGGAAATTGCAGCTCTCTCTACTCTGCGTAATATATCAAGGCCAGATGGATTTCTCACAAAACTGATTTCAAGATTTCCCCTTCTGGTTCCCCTCGCGACAAGGAAACAAAGCAAAGACAGCTGGACTTTCCAGTCCTGAACACATCCCAGCAGGCAACACTGCAATCATGTGGAAAGGAGAAAGAACCTGCCAAAACTATATAGCTAACTAACATTTCGTACGTTAACTTGGTTGGGCAATGAAAGAGAGCATAGGTAGAAATGCCAAAAATAAAAAATAAAAAACTTTACCGTAAAAATAATCAACCCTGCCCTGTTCTTCAGACTAGATGGGGTTTTCCTCCCCACAAATATAGAAATCGCCACTCCTTGTCTGGCTAAATAAAATACACTATAGACCAATCGAACCAAAAGCAAAGTGTTCTGCTTATATACCGGCCCATACCACTTTAAGTCTCTGGGCGGTTTACAATTTTTAATTACAGTGTGCAGGCTACACATTGCCCCACCCTGAGAGGCAAAGAGCAACAGGCCCATGGATTTAAAAAAGAAATTGTTTACTATTGCTTTTCCTCAGTTGTTTAAAGCAATCAGTTTCTTTCATCATCCAAAAGTATTAGAACTTGGAACATGTTACCTATTCATTCACTACTTTTAATATTTTAAAATATTTCACAATACATTTAAAATTTGCTATTTTAATTGTGCTTTAATTAATAAATATCAGTTGTATTATTTTTGAATAACAATGAACAAATCTTGCTATTTAAAGTCATTTATTGTTGTTTTTATTAATATTATTGTCTAATATTCTAACTAAGTAATTAACAAATTAAGTCCATAAATATTGAGTTTGACAATAACAAACTGAATTTCTTAAGCCATTGCTAACATGTTATTTTAGGCTGCATTAACAGAACTGTAATTTCCATATCCCGTGGGTTGCTTGACCCCCTCTATTTTGCACTGGTTAAGTCTCACTTTGAGTAATGTGTCCAGTTCTGGACATTGCACTTCGAGACAGATGTTGACAAATTGGAACAAGTTCAGAGGAAGGCAATAGGGACGATCAGGGGACTGGAAACCAAATCCTATAAAGAAAGACTGAAAGAACTGGATGTGTTTAGTGTAGAGAAAAGAATCAATTTTCAAGTATTTGAAGGGCTGTCATACAGAGGAGGGGCATGATCTGTTCTCAATGATCCCAGAGTGCAGGGCACACAACAGTGGGCTCAAGGTAAGAGAACCCAACTCAGCTTTGAGCTGAATATCAGGAAAAACTTCTTAACTGTTAGAGCAGTACAGCAATGGAACCATTTACCTCCGAGATGGCACTGCAATACTGGAGGCATTCAAGAGAAATTTGGACAACCACCTGGCAGATAGCCTTTGACTTGGATTCCCGCATGGAGTGGGGGTTTGGACTTGACGGCCTTGTAGACCCCTTCCAACTTCACTATTCTATGACTATGTTACTGCCAATACTAATTGACAATTATAAATATCATAAGAGTTTAAAATCTCTGTTCAGTGACTATATTTAGATGAGTCTTCCTGCCGCCACCCCCCAAAGCTATAGTCTATGAAACCAGGAATGAATTTGTGCATTCCTTCCCCATCCTGTCCCTTCTCCCCTCGTCACATTTCAGCCTTAGCTTGCATTATGCCAGAGTTCCTCGTTAAATCAGAATCTGGTGGACCTAAATAAACAAAGAGAAATATGCAGTTCCTGAGCCTGCCAAGGTCCACAGAAACGAGGCAGGGAGGGAGCACAGTTAAATTATGGGAGCTCTAGCATACCATTCTTGAACTTGGAAGACCAGTAGCATCTTGGAAGGCTCAAGACTAGCAAATGAGTTCTATTTGAGATGACTTCATGTCCCAGCCTTCCCATCCCATTGAGCAGAGAGGGTGGAGTGCAATGGGTTAAAAAACTGAAGAGACCAAGACAAAAATGAAGTATACAACATAAACTTTATCTAAGTCTCTTAAGGAAAAGGTAAACAGGAGATTCCGAGTAAAAAAACAAAATACTAGCCGGACATAACAAACATATCAAAAGACGAAGTAAAACAAGTATGGTGAGTTGGTGACGTCAGCTCAGGCAACGCCCACAAAGTCAGGCAAACACCGTCTGCCTCACTCAGATGATCGGCATGACTGCTGGTTAGAAAGAAAAAAGGGTGATGGTGAGCAGGCAGGGGCAATTGCTTTTGTAGAGCCATACTAGTTCAACAGGCAAGACTCATTGGTTCACAGTTCCAGGTGAGGTCCACCTGACATTAACCCTCTAATGTCTGAATGTAGATCTTGCCACGTTCCAACAGAGTGGAGTCACTCAGTTATGGGAGAGACAGTCTGTGGTCTGGGGTGGAGGATCCACCCAAAAATATGGACCACCGGTATACAGTGGTACCTTGTATAAAGGAATTAATTCGTTCCAAACGAAATTATGTCAAGCAAATTTTCCTTTATACAAATTTCCCATAGGAATGCATTGAAAACAGAGTAATCCCTAAACGCGACCATTTTTATGTTGTACGGATCAGCCCCATAGACAATTCTGTTAAGCAAATTTCCCCTATCTCCGGAATTTTAATGTTGTACAGATTTTATGTTATACAAACTGTTTGTTATACGAGGGTCTACTGTACTTCCCTCTTTGGGCCTCACACAGCCTTTCCAACATGGAATAGTAGTAGAGAGGTTGCCATGGGTGGGATCTGCTCCAGTGAACACTCCACTTTGGGCTTACCTTTTTTTCCTGCAATCCCCCCCCCCCCACTCTGGGAACTGAGGACTTAATGTCTTGGGTTCCAAACTAAAGATGGTAACCCTTTCTGGGCAGAGAACTGTTCCTGGGAGAAATGCCCAAGGAATGCTGTTTTGTGCAAAGTAATCCCTTTCTTTGGACGATGCCCTTCCCCTCTTGCTTCCCTCAGGTGAGTTCTGCGTTTATGTGATCTGAGGCAAGACGAATATAGCCCTATATAGTATGTGCCAGTGGTGGCGAACCTTCGGCACTCCAGATGTTCTGGACCACAACTCCCACAGTCCTTTGTCATTGGCAATCTAGGCTCGGAATTCTGGGAGTTGTGGTCCAAAACAGCTCGAGTGCCAAAGGTTCACCACCACTAGTATATGCTTCGCTGAGCTCTGGTTTCTCTCTTAGGGGGCTTATATGCCAGTGGCAGTACATTAAGTGACAGCACCATTGTCAAATGGTGTGTGTAAATATATATATATATCATTCGTGTTCAAGTGGAAGAGAGACAGCTTCTGTGTGAAAGTGTTTACATGTGGCCTGGAGCAAAGGAGCCTTGTTGCCCTCTGTCCATGCCCCTCCCTCTTGCTCCCCACCTTCCCCACGACTTTGCCATGTGTTCTAATCCTGCTTCCTGCAGATCTTCGCTGGCCAGATGGTGTGCTGGAATATCTGAATTTTCTGACCAGGCATCTCTTGCTATTGGCATGTCTTGTGATCTATTGTCATTAATGGGACATTCACCTAATCTTTCACACGATTGGGCAGTATAACCATAGGTACAAGGGTTCGAGAATATTATTTATTTAGGCAAGGAGTCTATGGGTGGGAAGAAGATGTTTCTTTAAAACAACCATCCTTATTATCCTTAATTGGGAAGGCCTGTGACAGAGAGCATTCCCTGTACAGTGGCACCTCTTAAAACAAATTTAATTTGTTCTATGGGTCAATTTGTTTTAAACAAAATTTTGTCTTACGAAATGCAGTTTCCTATAGGAATGCATTGAAAATGGATTAATCTGTTCCGAAGGCTATGGGTCACTTCATTTTATGAAACTTTTGTTTCATAAAATGAAACAAATGAGCTGGGACTTTTGTTTCAAATCATGATGCTTCCTCCACCACACTTTACCGTTGGGATGATGTTTTCATGATGATATGCAGTACCCTTTTTAGTCCAGATGAAGTGCTGTGTATTCTTTTCAAATAGCTCAATCTTTGCTTCACTGCTCCACAAAACATCATACTTTAGAGTAGACACATGAACACAGATGTTAGCCAATTCCAAAGATGCCTTCAAATCTTTGGTTGTCACTCAGGATTGTTTCTTTACCTCACTGATGAGTCTTCATTGTGCTCTTGGAGTCATTGTGCCTGGGTGCCATCTTCTTGGTACGACAGCCACAATCTGAAAGTGTCACCATTTGTAGATTGTTTGCCTAACTGTAGACTGGTGAATTTTGAAGTCAGTTTGTAACTCTTTCTAGCTTTATGTAAATCCACAAGTCTTGATCACATCCTCTGAAAGTGTTTTTTTTTGGGGGGGGGTATGGCACGGCTCAGAAAACTGTGTTTTTTTAATTCCGTTTCGTTCCCCCCATGTTTCATTTTATTATAAGTAACATTTTTTCCAAAACAAATGAAGCAAATAGAGTCCCCCATGGCACCAGCATTTTAACTGGTGCAGTCGGTGATTCAAAAGCCTTCTTCCCACTGCCTCCCAGCTAATTTTGACAGCTCAATTCCAGCTGAGAGGCGAGGGATAGAAGGAAAGGACCAGGTAGGCAGAAGTATTTTCCCTGCCTGACTGCTCCTTTCTCCGCTGCCACCCTCTCCTCCCAGGGGTGTGTGTTTTGGACAGGGAGTGCTGTGGACATTGAGGCCAGCCCCCATGGCCTACAGTGCTCCCTGTCCAGAAAACTGACCTGGGAGGAGGGGAAAGGATGGGAGAAGGAAGGAGGCAGCGGTAAATTCAAACAGAGCTTCAATTTGCCACTGTGTCCTTCTTTCTTCCTTGTGATACCTGCCTCAGACCTGAGGTTTGGAGAGGGGGGCATACCTCTCCCTACACCCCAACCTGTCAAAAAGCCCCATCTTGGAAGTAGGGGAAGGGCAAAGCAGTGAGGGGGGAAACCCTGCTCCTTTCTGCTTTTTGCCCCTCCGCATGCCTACCAGCTGGGGCCTTTTGACAGGTTGGGGGGGAGGGAGAGGTATGCCCTGTGCGGGGAGTATGGAAACAATTAGGGAGTTAATACCATAGAGTAAATTTCCTGATTGCCTCCACACTTCCAGCACACTTTGCCAGTTAACTACCCAGCCCCTTTAAAGCTTCATAATTAGGTCCCCTTACCCCCAAATCCTTCCATATTTCATGGAGTACCCTAAAATCACTTTTTGAGTGCATATTTTTTTTAAAAAAATGCACTCAAAAATTACTTACCTTGGGGCACCAAAGTAGCAGGGGTACCGTCAGAAAGTGATTTTAGAGAACCCCCCTGAAATTTGGAAATTTGGGGGTAAGGGGCTCCAAAGGGGGTGTCCCTAGGAAATAACCTTCTAATTGGAGTTATATGGGAAGCAGCAGCAGCTCTATCGCTGGCCCGATCAGCTCCTGATTTGAACTAGAAGTTTTTTTCCCTAGGGGTATCCTCTTTGGAGCTTTGTAACTCAGTTCCCTAACCCCCAAATCTTTCCAAATTTGGGAGGTTTTCAGGGAAGAGCTTGAGGAAGCTCCCCTGCCATTTCCTCTAGAATGAATCATTTCATTCTAAAGGGAAAATTGAATTTCATTCTGTTTGTAACAAAAGGCTGCTTCCCTGTTTTGTTTTGTTTCATTTTGTTAGCTAACGAAACGGCGAAACAGTATGTCATTTTTCATATGGTGCCCATCCCTACTCACAACGTATTCTTCTTGAGTGGACCAAACTCAAAAGGTTTGAGTGGTTTTTATCGGTCAACAGAGCACTAATGTATACCTCCAAACTCATTTTCTTGACAAGTCTCCAGGTATGCTAACATGTGACACCAACTGGCTTTTTTGAGCTCAATTCAAGTGTTCACTAGGCATTTTGAATGTTGAAAGAGTGGGTTCAATCAAGGCATGAACAATCAGATTTTTTGTGTTATTATTTTAAGCACATTATATTTGTCAATACACTTGACTTAGAGGAAGATCAGATCACATTGTACCACTCAACAATACAGAACACCATGACATTCCAAAAGGTTCACATACGGTACTTTTTCTTGCAACTGGATAGCTCTTGTTTGGTTAAACAGCATTCATATTTAGATAAAACAAAGTTGAAAAAGTTCTGCTGAATTTCAACAAACTCATTTTCTTTTAATAATCCCTTATTGTATTTTATATCCCATGCCAGTTTATCATTGATTGCTATTTCCCAGACTTCATTATCCCATTCAATTATTTAACACTTTGCTTTCTTCTTCTTCTTCTTCTTCTTCTTCTTCTTCTTCTTCTTCTTCTT
>JAHTLZ010003542.1:20487504-20593018 GCA_023846285.1 Phrynocephalus versicolor
CTGCCAACTAAACTGGCTGCCAACCAGGTGTTTCATAGATATTTTGAGACTTATTCCACCCACCCTGCCTCATTTTCAATAGAATAATGGCATCTCAGGTACGATAGTATGGGTTTTTTTCCATGTATACCTCATATGTCTGTCACAGCTTGTTGGTAGCACAGGGACATGATTTTGTACCCAGGGGAGTTCACATCCCTTGTTGGCTGCCAACTCCACAGTCACCCAGCAATGCTCTAGAGATGCTGCATAATGGATGACACAATCCAGTATCATTAATATGGATCTGTTCCTTATGCTGCACCAATGCTATGTTCCTGTGACCAGTACAAGCTGAGGCCTTTTTGAAATGTTTCTAAAATAAAGCTTCTAAGATCAACGCTGTGTATGTCTTGATTAATCGGCTGGGGGGGGGGGGATGTCCCTATTTTTTTTTCAGCCGGGCCCGCAATGCCAGTCATCCTCCACAGCATATCACAATGTTTGGGGATAATGGAAATTATAGTTCCAGAACACTTGGAGGAGGTCCCTAGCCAGCTAATGCCTGGCTTATAGCATTACTTACTTAGACTTAGCTCCTTCCGTGCTGCTGGGTGCATTGGGCAACAAGTGGTTTCCATTGGGTCTAGCCGGCAGCTTCTATTTCTGCTATTAATGCTTACAGCATTAAATGTCACTCAAACTTTGAATTAAAATGGAAGGCCTAGTTGGAATTTTGAAAATTACCTTGTTGTATTCTATTTTGCAAGTGACTGTAAAATGTTTCCAGTCAGGTGGACAATATGTTTAAGGGTGATGCTGTATTTGGGAAGCATGTGAATCCACCCATTTCAGCTGAGAATAAATATCATTGAAATGAGTGGGACTTACTTCTGGAAAAAAGTGTGCACAGGTTTGCAGTTAGCTTAAAAGACATTTATAGACAGTCAACAAGAAATATGTAGATTCTCCCTACTATCTAAAAGGGATATTAAACAGACTGTTATGCCTTATTGCTTTGAACCTGGTTTTGGTGTCAATTTTATTTACCATTTTTAGAGGGATACTTGTTTGATTCCTTCAAATATTTGTATAGTTGCTGTTTTTAGCTTTTAAGTCTTGTTTAAGGAGATAGGTGGGGTAAAATGTTTTAAATAAATAAATAAGTATCTGACTTCTGTAGGCTTCTAAGGAAAAAATGTTTCCTTAAACACTTTAACCACTAAATGACAGAAGCACAGGCTAAAATTAAGAAATAAAACATGGTGTCTGGCTGAAGTATGAAACTTCCTATTCAAACAATTTTAACATAGGCAGTTCAGAAGCATGCAGAAGTGGTGGGAAGCATGTTCAGGGAAAGGTAAGCGAGGGAGTTCTACAGTTTATACAGTATAAAAAGAGGTCCTTCTTTTTATCTTGGCTGACTAAAATGTTCCCCTGTTTCAAAATGACATGTTCCCTCCACCCTCCCAGCCCTAACACTTAGTCCCACCACCACCTTCTATGGAAAAGACTGGAGTAGAAAGAAACCCCACCCTTTCCTGAGCTGGCATCAGAAGACCCACAGCACCACCCCGTGGATGGATCAGGAAATGGCGCCTTGGAGCCTTCCAAAGCAGGCTCTTGGAAGGAGGAGAATTGTGAAGTAGGCAGTTACTTTTCTGCCAGACAAGTTAGAGAGACCTTGAGCTGGAAAGATCTCTGCCACACTGGATGATTGGGTTCTCCTTTTCACTCAAAAGTTAAGAAGAGGAACGTAGCCCTGTAATGGCAGGACCCCTCCCGAAATAAACCAGACTTTTCTTCAGTTTGCAGTTTATTTCCCTCCTTTCCCCCACCAGCAAGCTCTGATGACCTCATTGTTTTACAGGTAAGTTAACTGTAACTTTGCATTCTAGATTTTTCTTTTGTTCCTTTTCTTTTAACAGCTATCGTAGGAGAGGCATGTATTACAGTCACTCCAAAGTTACTTGTTGCACAGAAAGCTTAACAGGCTGCTGAATAGTGGGAATAAATACTGTGAATTATGCTGTGCCTTTGATGGACTGAGGCGTCTTTCGGAAAAGATGTTATTCCAAAGAAAATTGTGCTTTTTGTGTCTTGAGGAAAACTAAATACTGGGGGAGATGGGGTGTTCAGTACACTTTTATTTGGGCACTGGGGGCGTGAATGTGCTTTGTGGCCAGTGAGGGGACCCTAACAACCACTTCTTGCCACGTGTGGAATTGTTGTAGCTTAGGTTGCCACTGTATCACACTTGACACCTCCAGGATCGCCAAATATTTTGGCTGACTCTGCTGAAGAAGGATGGGCGGTAAGAACAACACCTCTGCCCCACCACGTTTTTAGCTTGGATGCTAATATTCATCACGGATAGAGTTAAATGAGTTTTATTACTTGTTTTTTATGATACTGGGAAAAGCAACACTATTTTTGAAAAGCTGCCACTTTCCTACTTTTAATGCCACCGTCCTGACTTTTATGTCTTCTTCCCCCCGCCTTTTTTTTCTGAACACAACGTTTGGAGGATGGGATAAGTTGCTGTCCGGATTCTACTTGACTGAATTATCTCTAGAATCTTTGAATATCTTACTCTGTGATTATCAGAAGGTGGGCAGTAAGTTCATTTCTCTCCAGAGCGCTGCACCACAGTCATTCATACAAAATGCCTGGGTTTCTTGCTCTTGTTTGATGCAGAACATTAATAGCCACCATTCACTTAAGCCAGCTGTCTGGAAGACAGGCATAATTTGAGCAGCACTCACAAGTGAGGGGGTGGGGGTGCAGCTTTCCTAGCTTCTGTATGGTGTGTGTGTGTGTGTGTGTGTGTGTGTGTGTATGTGTGTGTGTCTTCCACTGGCCTTACATGATGATGGGAAACTTTGAAGAAACAAGGGTTGTGGCTCATTCCACACACATTGAGGTGCCAAAGATTTGTTTTACAGTACTTCAGGCACTGCTAGGGACCGTTTGGGAATATTCACTTTTTGGGAGGATTACAGCCTTACTGGCTGATTGATTGTGAGAATTGTAGTCCAAAGAAGTAACTTTTCTAAATTTTGCTTCCAGCGTTGCAGCAGAACACATTTGGCCTAGTACTACAAGCTTGGAACCATAGAAAAAGTTTCATTTGGAGTGACAGACTCTGGAGGACAGGGTTCAAATTTCCTTTTAACCATGTAAACTCATGGGGGGGGGGCTGGTAAAAGCACTCCTTAAATAAGACCTTGAAGGCCTTATTAGGGTCCCTGTGTCAGTTCTGACTAGATAGTGCAGAACACACACACACACACACACACAATGTGTGTGTGATCCAAATCAGTGTTTGTGGTGCAGATGCAGCACACACACACACACACACACACACACACACACACACACACACATGAGAAAGCAAAATGTAACAGTTGCTGAATGGTAGGCAAACAAAAAGCAAGGGGAAAAGTGCAACAGTAAGCAGTGTTTGTGTCCTGTTTGGAGGATGGGGAGTTTGGGGGCCCAGTTTTGTTGTCAAGGAAAATCTCAAAGATCTTGGCATGAAAACTTTAGTAGAGAGAGTGGGAGACTGTTGAATCTAGGCGTATATTAATAGTTTCCAGAGAAATGCCTGCATTCTACTAGAGCCTGAGGTTTGCCAATGGGAACTACAGTATATGACAGCATATGTAGGTGTTTTGAAGGCCCACATTTTTGTGAAATTTCATCGCCCCTCCCCTTCCCTCAATATATCTTACACAAAACAAAACTTGGGGGAATTTGTTCCCTTAGCATATTATAAAGCACGCAATTTAGGGAATCTAGTGCAATGAGTATGCAGAGATCTTGCGGGGGGGGGGATGCTAAGGCGTGCCTTTAATGTGCAGGCCTGGAAAGATTCCTGAAGACAAATGTTTGAGCTGATCAAAGGGGCAGGAGGAAGGAGGAGCAAGGACAACCCGAGAAAGGGATCTCCCATTTGTAGAGACAACAGCCTGTGTGTGCAAGCTGCTCAGTGACACACAAGCTTAGAAGGCTTAATGAGGGACAAGTCCCTGTGAGCGGCCTACAAACTCAGTGATCAGGTACAGGCTTGGCTTGCAAGAAATAAAAACATCTAGAACTTGGATAAGTTCCTTTTTTTGACTGTAAACTCTCGGCCAGGGGATTTTGGGATGTGCTGGTTTTTCCAAGCTCTGAAAAGACCATTAATCAGTTCCAGTGGGAGGGCTGGGATGAAAGTCAAAGGGACAGAGACTGGAAGGTGCCTCCTTGCAGGCTCCTGTTGTAAAAACCATCTTTCCTTGACAACAGAAGTTGATTCTGATGGAGGCAGGAGATGGAGCCTCTCCAGATGTTTTTGGACTGCTGTTCCCATGATTCTTCAGTGTATGTTGGCTAAGGCTAATGGGAGTTGTGAGCAATAAATATCCCCAGGCGCCCCTCTCTGACTTAAAGTCAAGAACAGAAAGCAAGGGGACAAGAGTGGAGAGGAGGAAGAACACAGAAGGATCAAGAAATGAAGAGTATTCCAGCCCACAAGAAGAATATATACAGTAACCCCCCACTTATCGCAGCGATAATGGAAAATCTGCAATATGCGGATACTGGGTTGGGTTGGGACTGGGGAGCCTGTTCAGGGACTCCTAGACTTACTGTCTCCTGGCACTGCCCCGAATGGGCCTCCGATGGGCTTCCTGGGCCTGTCGGAGGCCCCAGAAGTGGTTTCCAGATCGCCAGAAGTGCCTTCCGTAAACCGGAAGTGACCTGGATCACCGGAAACCACTTCTGGGGCCTCCGACATGTCCGAGAAGCCCATTGGAGGTCCATTTGGGGCAGCACCAGGCCTGGGGTAAGTACAGGAGTCCTCAAATAGGCCCATGCAGCTTACCCGAGGGGCACTCGCCTTTCATATACTGCAGTTCCGGTATATACCGGGACCGCAATATATGAACTGTGAAATGGCGGGGGACCACTGTACTATGCAAACATGAGCACAATCTAGTGTTCACATACATATTCCCACCAACCAGTGCAGTGGAACCAAGGGCCGCCCCACTGTACTTTCCATCCCTCCCAATTCCTTCTCTTTTGGTTTCCTGTCTTTTAGATTTTGTAATCCTGATAGCATCTTCATGATGCTCTTCATGAGACCAATTTATTTTACCAGCTGCTCTGGGAGCCCTTTTAGCCAAAGACTGGTAGAAAAATTGTTGGCGTTTTATAAGTAAACATTATGAATAAAACGAAAGTCCGTCTCACAACATCTCTAAAGCAGTTAAGAGCTAGAAATAAGAATTTTTCAATCAACCCTACTGATGTTCCAAGTTAAGTAGGTGGCTAGGCTGCATCTCAAGTGATTATGCAAGTTGGGGCATTATGGGTGTTTTAGTCCTATTACTGAAATGGTACAAGTGAGGAATATGAAGTTTTCTTCCGCTACTGCTGGTTTCTGAATTTAACTTTTTTAACAGGTTACATGTGGACCGGCCATTCTGGCCGCATGATGATGTAGCCCAGAAACATTATGTGCTAAACTGTAGTTATTGAAGGAATGTGAAATTTTCCTTGGCCACTATCATTGTCACAGTAAATTGATATTTACTGGGACAATTTACGTAGGAGATTGTGGTAGTTCTAGTCCTTTTACTGAAACAATTGAGAAATAGATAGAGGAGACCTCATATCCTGTGTTTAAGCAGGTTTGCCTGTGAAGAACTTGGGACATCTTTGCTAAAAGGGGATACAATCTGATTGGAATATTTGGATTGGATTTCAAGGCCCCATAAAATTGTGCCGTTCACTGAAAGAATTGCAGAAAGTATCCACAATTACTCCCAGGGAAGAAAGGCTGAATGTGAATAACTGTATCTGAACTCGACCATGTCACTGTGCCTGGGGGGCACTGCTCACATAACTGAAGGTTGCCACTGGAGATAGACATTTACTATGTTGTAGTGTTTTGGCGCAGTTCAGTGGATCAGGCCCACATATGATGCTTCAGCACCCCAGGTTCTGCACCCCACAAAAGCAACCTGATAGTCCAAAATCTAGATTCTTACCTTTGCTGTCCATCACTGCCTCGCCTGAAAAATTCAATTTTCATAATCCTTGTTCCAACTGTTACACTTAAACAGAATAATGAGACTTGTCACTTATAATATGAAAAGATTGTCATGCTGTGCTCGCCTAGATCTTTCAGCCAGGCTAGAAGAAATCCCTGGCCAGAAGAAAGGTACAAAGAAAGTGCCAATTCCTTAGGGTTAAAATGTCACAAGGTGACACACACTACTTAGAAGCTTTAGTGTTCTGGCCCTAATCTTGTTGGACCAGCGTAGCTCAGTGGTTTAGGTCTCTGGTGCAAAACTAGAGTTTGGCAGTTCGATTTCCCACGGAGGCTCCTCATCATAAGCTGGACTTAGTGATCCAGGGTCCCTTCCAGTTCTGCAAGTTCTAAAGATTATAAGTGCAATGGCAGAAGTCACAGCGGGAAACTGCTGCTGGCTAGTGAATTGTCACTTGTGTTCCTGGTTGTGCACAAACACATATCTCTTGAACAGGGTGTACAAGTAACCATTTATAGACTCATGCAATCATAGAGTTGGAAGAGACCTCAAGGGCCATCCAGTCCAACCCCCTGCCATACAGGAATCCCCATCTTAACTACGGTAGTGTAAATTCTCTGCTGCAATTTGCACCATAGCACTTATATTAGTGTAACCAAGAAATACAGTTCTACCCTGCAAATGGATCTGAGGGCCCCCACCTGAAATGTTAGGGTAGGATGCTCCCCTGCTTGCTCCTTGTATGTATTGCTTTTCAAACCATCTTAATGACTAAGAAAGCCAACGTGGATTTTAATAGCAATAGCAGGATCAGGCCCACTTATCTACACACGGGCTATGTTTTGTATTTGGGTTATCTCTGAGGCTGCTCATTCATTGCACACCACATTTGGGTTGTTGCCCCTCTCAGCCACCATACTCGACACCATCTGGGTACTAAAAGCTTAGTCACTTTTCCCCTCATGAAGAACTTGGGTGAATTCATGGAACAGCTAAATGTAGCCTGCTTGGTTATATTCAACTTGGGGGTGGCGGGTGGGCATCCACTCCCAGAGTTCAATCAGATAAAAAGATACAGTACCCCCCCCTCTGATTACGGGGGTTAGGGACCCACCCCACCCGCGATCCATGAAAATCCGTGATATGCAGAAGCAGGGAGGCGGGGGGGTCGCACGCCTCTCCGATAAGTCTTGGGGTGGTGCACGCCGGTGGCGGCAGGGGGATCTGACCTCCCGCCACCGCCCACCCGCGTCGCCAGAGACTTCTTGTCCGGGCCATCTCCATTGAAATGCATTGCCAATGCATTTCAATGGAGAAAATTTTCCCCATTGGAAAACATTGGCTCAATGCTTTCCAATAGGGAAAATTTCTCCATTGAAATCCATTGACAGTGCATTGAAATGCATTGTCAATTGATTTCAATGGAGATTGCACCCCCCGCCCCCCACACAGCCCCGAGACTTCTCAGAGGGGACTGGGGGTGCCGCGGAACGACCCGATCACCCCCACTGCACCACCCACCCCTCCAGAAGCCTCAGAGCAATGCAGGGGGGCGGCAGGGGGATCACATTGCTCCCCGCAACCCCCCAGCTCCAAGCCTTTTTGGAGGGGCCCGGGGGGCTGCGGGGAATGACCCGATCGCTCCCCGCCACCCACCGCCCAGCTCCAAGCTTTTCCAGAGGGGGCTGCGGGGAATGACCCAATTGCTCCCTGGCAGCCCCCACCCGGCTCCAAGCTTTTTCAGAGGGGCCCGGGGGGCTGCGCAGAGTGACCTGATCGCTCCCCAGTGCCCCCCCACCCAGCTCCAAGCTTTTTCGGAGGGGACGGGGGGCTGTGGGGAGTGACCCGATCGCCCCCCCCGCCACCCCCCTGCATGGCTCCTAGGCTTTTGGGAGGGATCGAGGGTGGCGTGGAGCGACCCGATGCCCCCCACCCCCCAGCGGTGCAGGTACTGCGATCCTGTGATGTAGTGGGACCGTGGGACCTGAACCGCGAAATGGCGGGGGGGTGACTGTATACACTCCCGATATTTGGACTGAAGTTAAGAGTGCTTAGATGTTTCACAAAAAGTGCATGAAAAAAAGATGAGTCTACTGAAATGTTATACTATTGGTTATTCTTTGCATTGGCTGTGTTCTGACAGGACTTGAAGCTATCGTACCGCTGCTGAGATGTTCCCAGAAACTTTTTTAGCTTTTATGCTCTGCACATCTCTGGTGCCCCTCTATGCTCAAAATAGTGAAGATGGGACTCCTGGAACATCTCTCTGTGCAGGTAAATTTAAGAGTCCCAGGCACCATACCTCCTCCCCCCTTTTCCTTCACTTCATTACTAGGAAAGGGGTTTGTTTATTTTATTTTATTTTATTTTATTTTATTTTATTTTATTTGAAGTATTCTTTACCCCACCTTTCTCCTTGGAAACGGACCTAAGGAGGCTTTACAGTAATGACGGACTATATACAGTCCAGTAAAATTAAGACATATTCAAGTATTGAGAACAGGGAATTGAGGGACATCTTACAGCATTAATAGACAACATTAAAGCTACAAGAGAATGCAAGCAGTTAAAAGAGAAAGTAAATATTCCATGTAATCATGCACGATAGACCACCCAAAAGTTATGAGGGATTGAAAATGTTATTGAAAATGACAATCAGTATTGAAGGTTTGTTTGATTGATTGATTGATTCATTGATCAGTCGATTGATCGGTTGATTTTTATACCACCCTTCTAGCAACCCAGCTATTCTGGACTGTTTCCAACAGTAGAGCTAGACAAGTTTATTATAAAATCACCCAACTATAAACAAATGCTATAAGTAACTATAACAACTACATATCAGAACAAGCAGCAGTTAAATGACAATAAAGTGTTCTAATTATTCTCTTTTTTCCCCCTTCTCCCTCCCCTTATTGAGAAGGTGAAAGAAAAAGGAGTAAAAGGGAGAAGTTTTTTCTCTCTTTTTTTGAAGTGAGATAGCGTTAATTTGATTCTGCAGCTTCAGATTAGTGAAATGGATTCCTTTTGCCCATTTTATCTCCTCCCCAGTGAAGCTTGTGGATCAAGAAATAAGGCAGGAAAGGGAGAGAAAAAAAACTAAGAAGAGTCTAAAAGCCTTTCCCAGTTTAACGTTTCTGTTGCTCACCACCCCCTCTTTCAAACAAGCTGGTTTGCAAAATGTCAGCTGGAGAATTGACCAATAAGTTGGTCGATCCACCACCTTCCCCTACTATTGCACCCTTTTCTCTTTCTCTCTCACATGCACCCAATGTGTCTGTTTTGCAGCAGAGAGAGACAGAGACAGAGAGAGAGAGAGTGGACTTGAGGTGACTCTGGTTCTTCCAAAGCATACAGATCTGGTTCCAAGCAAAGCTTTCAGATCACAGCTTGATGGCAGGGGAGGGAAGGAGAAACCAAGAAGACTTAAAGACTCTTCCAAAGCTTTCAGATATAGCAAAATGGAGGAAAGACAACAGATGCTTACCTCGGGGGTCATCCAACTCTGTCTCCTTTGCATCTAAATCCGAGGAAGCTAGTTTGATTCTAAATCTGTATCTGTATCCATGTCAGCAATGGACTGGATGAGGTGCACAAATTGAAACTTAACCCAGACAAGCTGGCATTTTCTTGACTCTTAATTCCATCTTTGGCTACTGTGCTACTGGCATGCCAACAACCACAAGCCCAACGTGGGGAGGCTACACAGTGAGCCCTGGAAGCCCAGCTGTTGCTTACTTGGTTGCCTCAAGACCTTCCCAGTGATCATTCTTCCTTACATTCTCTCTGTACAGATAAAACGGACTGCCCCATCAGAGTGTACTTTGTGATTGACACGTCTGAGAGCATCGCCCTGCAGACTGTGCCCATCCAGAGCCTGGTGAACCACATCAAGAGCTTTATCCCTGAATTCATCACTAGGCTGGAGAAAGAACTCTACCAGAGCCAAGTGTCCATCACTTGGCAATTTGCAGGACTTCACTATTCAGACGTGGTCATATTCTACAGCGATTTCACTAATAGCAAGGAGTTATACCTTGATAAGCTGAAGGGCATTGAGTATATTGGCCGGGGTACTTTCACAGATTGTGCCCTCTCCAACATGACAGCCCAAATACTTGCCAATACATCTCCCGGGGTTAATTATGCAGTAGTGATCACTGACGGCCACGTAACAGGGAGCCCCTGTGGAGGAATGAAGCTGCAGGCCGAAAGAGCGCGTGACGCAGGGATCAAGCTCTTTGCTGTGGCCCCCAGTGAGAATGTCTATGAACAGGGACTCCGAGAAATTGCCAACTCCCCACATGAACTATACCGTAATAATTATTCCACCACCAAGAAAGGTTCCATCGATATAGATGTTGACACCATTGACAGGGTCATCCAAGTTATGGTAAGTAGGATGTGATTCTCCTTTTTCTCATATACAGAGGAGGAGGAGAAGGAGGAGGATAAATAGTTCAGATTCTGTTGGAGGGGCAGTGTTTAGATAGCTACTGATCAGCAGGCAGATGAGTAGCAAAGCTTTGTTAATTAGCTTCATAGGATCTTCCAGCCTATTGTGAGGTTCAGTGATCACCTGAGCCATCGTGGAGGGATTTGTGTTGATAACTTTTCCAGCCACCAACAGCAAGAGGGAAGGAAGCAGGGAAACTATCTTTTAGATCAGGCATGACCAAACTTCGGCCCTCCAGATGTTTTAGACCACAGCTCCCACTGTCCTTGCCATTGGGAATACAGGCTTGGAATTCTGGGAGCTGTGGTCCAAAACATCAGGAGGGCCGAAGTTTGGTCATGCCTGTTTTAGATTCTCTCCTCCTCATACATGGAGTCTGGGTCTGTTTACCTATTCCACCCTGTTTCCTTCCTTGCTTTTTTCTTTCTTTCAAAGGCTTGCTAATCTAGTGCTATAGAAGCTGGCTGACCAAAGGGAAATGGGTGAGGGTTCTGTAGAGAAGGATGTTTTAAAGTAGTCCTGTGCCTTCTGTGTTGTGCCTTCTTCAAACCTGGTCAGCCAGAGCAATGCTACCTCAGCCTTTTTACCTGTTTGGTCACCTAGATGCCCTAATGTTAGGATAGCAAGCCTTTAAAAGTAAAATAGGGGGGACCATAGCAGGAAGAGGAGAGAGAAACATGTGGACCCAGGCACCAGGTGTGAGGAGGATTCAAATACAGTGGTACCTCGACTTACAACATTAATCCGTTCCAAAGGCATCTTTGGAAGTTGAACAACTCGTTAAGTAGAACAGTGGTTTCCCATAGGAATGCATTGAAAATTAATTAATCCATTCTGGAGGGAATGGATTAATAGGCTTTCATTTCATTCCTATGGAAAGGCTGTCTCAACCCCCCTCAATCAAGGGCAGCCTTTGGTGGCTTTCTGAAGTCCCACCGGAGAGCTGACTTGACAGGTTGGACCAGTCAAAATGAGCTCTCGTAAGTGGGGGGGGGGTTGCAGAGAGCACCCTTCGGCAGCCCTTGATTGAGGGAGAAGCCTGGGCACCTTCCAAAGGAAGCACATACCTCTGGGTAAGCACTTACCTTCGCTTACCTCTTTGGCCATCCCGGAGGTAAGTGAAAGCAAGCGCTTACCCTTACCTTGCAAGGCACCCCGGGATGCCCAAAGTTCCCAGGGAACAATGCAACTTTGGGCAGCCCAGGCGGTTTGGAAGGGAGGCGCATGGCCACCTCCTCCTCCTTCTTGGTTGCTTTGATCTCTTTTGCAGAGATTGAAGCAACCAATAAGGAGGTGGAGGTGGCGATGGGCAGCGAAGGCTGCTGTCTGCTCCACACGACAGCTGACTTTGACAGGTCCAACCTGTCAAGTCAGCTGTCATGCAGAGCGGAGAGCAGCGCTCGTAAGTTGAATTACTTGGTTGTTGAAGCATTCGTAAGTCGAGGTACCATTGTTGTTAACAAGTTACAAATAAGGCTCATTTCCCCCTCTGTCTTTGCTGACTCCTGTGTGGAGCCAGCTGAAAAGAATTAACTGAGGGAAACCCAAATTCCTAGGTGCAACTTCACTGCAGGTCCAATTCACTTTTTCCCCACTGGAGATTGGCACCATCGTTTATATTTTCTGGCATATAGGATAGTGACAAAAAGCAAAGAGGAGATGGGCACCTGTTAACAAATAGGAGCAAGGGAGTCAAGGACTCAATTAATCATCTCCCTCATTGATCAGATGTCAATAGATAGCCATATAAGCACTTCAGTGCCGCCATAAGGCCCAAATACATGATTGAAATGGTGGAGCAATATGATGCTCAGATGCATGCAAGTTTTATGTTAGAATCGCTGTGTCTTCCATATGTAGATGTGTTTTATTTCAGTCTTCTCTTTCCTGTGAATAATACAAGTAAATTTCTTTCCCCAATAGAAACATGAAGCCTATGGAGAGGTAAGTACCTTCTTGGGTTACTTCGTTCTAGAACTCTGAAGCCATAAGTTTCAAAGGAATGTTGCCTGTGCACTCTTAGAATTAAACTAGACAAACTGTGAAGCAGAGCTCTCAAGTGGTAAAAGGCATTTGTTTGCCCTGGGTTTTCTCTCCTCTCTATCTAGCAAATTAGTTTGTTTATTTCATTGTTGGTCATTGCAGGAAAAACCTGGCTTAATTTGGAAGTGGAATTGCTCAGACGCGCAACTCTCAGGTAGAGATGGGCACGAAATGAACTTTTAGTTCGTTTCGTTATTTGTTTCGTTATCTAACAAAATGAATAACGAATCCCAGAGTGAATTTAGAATGGAACGAAATGAACAATTTTTTTTGGTTTGGTTCAGTTTGGTTCAGTTCGTTAATGGCGACGATGTCTCCTACCAGGTGCTAGTCTTCTCTTCGGCCTTCCTGGCTGCAGGAAAAAGCCAACCGGTCCACACTACAGCTGTAGCGTGGGCCACGTGGTCAGAAGTAAAAAAATAAAAATAAAAATAAAAATAAAATAAAATAAAATAAAATAAAATAAAATAAAATAAAATAAAATAAAATAAAATAAAGGAGCGCCGGCCCGGCCCCTGGTTGCCACCCTAAAATCAAGAAAAAATATTAAAAAGAAAATGACCACCGACCAGGTCGGGGCTTGAAGAAAAAACAAAAACAAAAACAAGCCCCACGCTACAGGTGAAAATGAATTGGAAACACAAACTTTACAAAATGTTTGTATATATACAGATGTAAGAAACAATGATAACAACAATGTAGCACTGGATGAAAACACAAAAGCAAAGTGTGCTGCTAATATACCGGCTCACAGCACTTCAAGTATGCTCTGGGCAATTTACAGGTTAATTATGCAGGCAACACATTGGTACACCTTGACCCCACCCAGCCAGCAAGTCGGGTACTCATTTAACTTACCTTGGGAGAATGGAAGGTTGAGTTAACCTCAAGTCAGATACTACAGTGTGTACACCCCAAGTTCTTTTCACCAGCACCGGTACGGGAGCATATTTAGCCTTGAGAACAGAAGATTGAGGGGAAATATGGCAGTACTTTTCAAATATTTTAAAGGCTGTCCTACAAAGTGGGGGTGGAATTTGTTCTCTGTCTTCCCAGAGAGCAGGACACATACGGTAATATGGCTGTAGGAAGCCAGATTTAAGTCTAATACAAGGAAAAACATGTGAACTATTAGAGCCGAACAGCAATGAAACCAATTTCCTCAGGGAGTGGGAAGGACTCCAACTGTCAGATCTGCTTTTATTTGGATTCCTGCCTTGAGCAGGGGGTAGTAGTAGTAGTAGTAGTAGTAGTAGTAGTAGTAGTAGTAGTAGTAGTAGTAGTAGTAGTAGTAGTAGTAGTAGTCTCATCATCATCATCATCATCCCTGTAATGCAGGCTCATGGTTCACTCAGCCTTCCATCCTTCCAATGTCAGTAAATTGAGTATCCAGCCTTCAGGGGAGGGGCAATGTGTAGCCTGCATAGTGTAATTAAACTGTAAACCGCCCAGAGACTACTTGAAGTGGTATGGGGCGGTATGTAAGCAGAATACTTTGCTTTTTGCTTTAGTAGTAGTGGTGGTGGTGGTGGTGGTGGTGGTGGTGGTGGTGGTAGTGGTAGTAACAGCAGCAGCAGCAGCTTTATTACGGTCAAAGACTAGAAACATCAAAACAATTTGAAGTAAATACAATTTGAAATATGAAGTAATTACATAATTATGTGTTCTTCCATTAAAATCATAATAGATCAACCTTTTGTTGCAAGTCCATACTTTATATAGTCAGCTAAGCTGACTCTTATGTCCTTAAAATAAGATAAAACCACATCCAGTGTTATGTTACAGAGATGAATTATTATTATCCATCTGGGGTTGCAAACCATACATCTGTACACGAGTCACTATTGCTGCAGTGCAGAATTTAGCCACTTGTCTCGTAATCTTATAGGCCCCTTCAAACTCTAAGGTTCTATGATTCTATGTTTGAAGAAATAAAGAACAATGCAAACGACTCTTTGAAGCTGAATTAAAAACAAAGTCCCAGTAACATATGTTGACCAAGGTAGGCTATCCACAACATAGAGGAACTGGTACCAAGCCCACTGTCCCTCTAGAGCTAAAATAAAATGCTAATGCTATATAATATACAATATCACCTTTCCAGTGCCCCGCCACTACAAACATCTGGAACCTTTACTGGCTAAACCAGTGGTTCTCAACCTGTGGGTCCCCAAATGTTCATGGATGGCAAGTTGCAGAAGCTTCCACCACGTGCTGTGCTGGAAGGGATTTCTGGGAGCTGCAGTCCAGGAACATCTGGGGACCCACAGGTTGAGAACCACTGGGCTAAACCAAGGTCGCAAGGTCCTTTTCTACCTCCAGGGGTAGCTTTCCCATTCTATTTCAACTTAAATCAGGATCAGGAATCACAGCCTCTTCCTAAGATTTCCCCACCCACTGGAATGAACCTGGCAACAGGGATTACATGTACTGTTCTCTAACTTGTATTTTTTTTGTTGGTTTCAGTGTTACAAAATGAGCTGCCTAGAAATTGCAGGCCCTCCTGGTCCGAAAGGCTTCAGAGGACAAAAGGTAAGTAAATAACATGGGGGGGGGAATCCTCCACCTAAAAACCCTCCTCCAATGGACAAATAAAGATTTAAATATATAAAGTAATAATACAGCAAATGACTAAGTATAAGGAATATGCAAGAGGAAAAGGCTGCTATCCCACAACCACTAAAAACCACTTCAAACTGCTTGAAGATATGGTTAATAAAATTGTGTCCCCATGACCAGCAGACTTTAAAGGGGGGGGGAAATGTGGCCATGGCCAGTTAAGTGTGACCCAGCAAATTTTACAATCACCTGGTCTCGAGCTGGTACAAAGATTGTCTCAATTCCAGTGCATATTTTAAACTGGTACTTGAGTCCATGGGGACGCGGGAAATCTGCTGTGTTGCAGTTCCCGCTCATGGGAACACAAAATATACGGTTCGTTAAACTGCGCCCATGGGGACATAGGAACCACGTTTTCAAGCATGTATCCATTCGGGGGGGGGATCCACATTTTACTTTGATCCAGATTTTCTGGCTGTGGGATAGAAACCTATTTTCTTGTCAAAAATGTTGGATGGGGGAGTGGTGACTCAAAGTTATTTGGAGATAATAGTGAGATGCAATATAATAGAGTGGGGTGTGATCTCTTTAAAAATGACTATGTCCTTGGATAATATTTCATGAGCTGAGAAAGAAAACCAGCTATCATGTTCTGTAAGATGATAGATCATGTGACGGCATTCGTTTTATAGAGAAGATAATACAAGCACTGTATTTTTATTGGGCTGGCTAAAGGACCACAGGCATTGATCATCCTCTGCCACTGTGCCTTCTCCAGGATTAAATGTTTTTCTTTTATTTGAGATCTCTCTGGCTGAATTTAGAATGCTAGCAAGACACTGAAGTTACTAAGAATGAATTTACCCCATGCTGGACATAGAACAGTACTTGGAGGAGTGAAGGTGCTTCAGCATGAAAAGTTCCCATCCTGAAGCTACAGCCCTATTTTCACTTTCCTGGGAGAAAGCCCCATTTGAACGCAGTGCCTAAAGCCCCATTTGCTTATGTGAACCTTTAAGGCCAATCAGGTCGCCATTTCTCCCTATCCCAAACCCCTTGACACGCTCCCGGGAGCATTTTGAAATCTGACCTCTAAGTATTAAATGAAGGGGGGAAAGAATGCAAGAGGGGCTTATATCATGCCCAATTTCCCTTACACAGGTGTAAAACATGACAAGGACTTTGGACAGTAGAACTTACTTCTGTATAAGATTGTGCCGAAAGCCGCCTTTTGCGTTTTTAAAATAAACGCTTCTTTTGGATGTTGTTTTCCTTTTACAAAACTCAGTAGCATTTCTAGTACCTTAACAAAGGGCAACAGGAGAGCCTCAATCAGAATAAGAAACATCTTTCAGCATTTTTTGAGAGTGATCAGGATATCTCATAAATGATTGGCAAGGTATTTTAATCAAGGCCCCAAAACGAATCAGCTCAGAAGTACGTGGTACAGATAATCCGTAATGGCCAGTTCTGCCAGCAGCAGTAATTGAAACAGCTTCTGTGCAATGTGCGTATCGTCTCTGGATGACAGAGTACAGTCTTATACAGTGTTCATCCACTGAACATGTGCGGGTACCTCAGCCTTTGTATCTTCTGCTGTTCTGTCAAGTTCCTCTCAGTCTTGGAGGTGAGATCATGGCATACTCCTTAATATACAGTATTTCCTTCAATAATCTTGGGCCATGTGAACCCGGACAGTTAAGTAACACATCTTCTTTCCAATCTTGCTCCCTTCCAGATATGTTACACTGCATTTCCTATGACCTTGCAACTAGCATAGCTCCTGATTAGGCTGTTTTCTTATAAGTGGTGAATTGCAAAAAGACATTCTTCTAATCGTTTCTGTTGGTTGGTTTGTTTAGGGTTCAAAAGGTAACATGGGAGCACCAGGCGTTCCTGGGCTGAAAGGACGGCAGGTGAGTAAATGAGATATGCAGGGGAGCTGAAATAGCTCTTCCGTTGACACCAAACTACACAGACCACTGAGGTTCTAGTTGGCCACGTAGACTGTAGTTGTCAACTAGAATCTGATTTGTATGCTAACACCATAAATGCCACTCGTGTCAAAGTGTTCAGTTATATTTTGTAACAATGTTTTTCTTGCCATGACATGACGTGTATCTGATGCTTAGTTGATGATGATGTGAAAACCTTCAACAAAGTCCAACACAGCAAGCTGATGTAGTTATTAATAAACAAAGCTCGTCAGGAATGCTGCAATAAAAAGTTGCTTCGTTACAAATTATAGAAAATGCAGGACAGAGATACAAAAAAATATATAACAAGGAAGTAGACTCTCCCCATTGCTTTTCTCTTTGTATGCCATGAACATCTTTACATAAGCACTTATTGATTCAAACAAGGGTGTCATTTGTCAATTGAGAGGTTATCAGCAACATGTGAGATTTCAATTGATAACATATTACTTTTTAACAATTCAGGTCAGTGTTTCCCAGCCATGGGTCCCCACATGTTATTTGACTACAACTCTCAGAAATCCTGGCCTGCACTACTAGTGGTGAAGGCTCCTGAGAGTGGCGGTCCAAGAACATCTGGGAATGTAAGATTTGAACCAGTGATTTAGATGCTCTGCCGAGGTTGTTCACTAAAATCTATGAGGTTAGCAATTAATTGGATGCCCTGTGTGGTGTAGATGACAGAGTGGCAAACTAGGGCTGCTATCTCACCTGGGGAAGATCCTGATCTTCGGAAGGTCCGGCTTTTCCTCTTCCTCCCATCATGTGACTGAAGATGTGGGATAACAGTTTGCATGTACAACGGTTTTTTTAAAAAGCGCGGTCTAGCCCCATGGCCAGCAGGTGGTGCTAAGATTTTTTAAAAGACCAGCTGACTGGCGCTAGGGGTGGGGGAAGTTAAAAAAACAGCACCCGATCAGCCAGATGCATGGCACTAGGTGGGGGGAAATTAAAAAAAAAACAGTGCCAGACCAGCCAGGTGGGGGAAGTGGGGAAAAAAACAGCACCCGATCGGCCCCAGGAACAGCCGGTCGGTGCTATGAGAAAAAAGAAAGAAAACCAGATCATCTACACAGTCCCACAATGTCTTCCTCCCTAAAAGGTGGATTTTTTAAGCGAGGCAAAAAATCCCCTACCTCTCTGGTAAGTCTTGGAAACCTCGCTTAAGGGGGCATTACTGGGTTTTCTTTCTTTCTTTTTTTAAAAAAGCCCGGTGGCCGTGGGGATGACATTTTTGGACACAGTTTATCTACAAATTTAATCTGCATTTAAAGGGCCGTGGGATAGGGGCCTAGGACTTAGAAGGCCTAGGTCCAAATTGCCACTCCGCCATAGCATATACAGTGGACCCTTGTATAACAGACAGCTTGTATAACATAAAATTTGTACAACATAAAAATTTTTGGAGATAGGGGAAATTTGCTTAACATAATCGCCTATGGGGAAAATCCGTACAACATAAAAATGGGATCACTCCATTTTCAATGCATTCCTATGGGAATTTGTATAAAGGAAAATTTGCTTAACATAATTTCATTTGGAACGAATTAATTCCTTTATACAAGGTACCACTGTAGTATACAACAAGTGATGAACAGGATTAATAAAGCCAAGTTTATGGAATCAGTGAAAAGCAATTAGCCCAGGAAAGTCAGATGGCACCAAAATAAAAGCATGGCATAGGTTGACAAAAATAAGTATCTTAGAATTTAGTGGATTGAACAATGAGGTAATAGCCATGCAGTAAAGCAGAAAGCAAAAAAGCAAAGTGTGCTGCTGATTTACTGCCCCATAGTGCCTAAAGCACTCTCGGGGTGGTTTACAATTGAATTATGAAGGCAACACGTTGTACCCCACATCTGGTCAATTTGGATTTACTATATGACACTAAGAATTTGTTGCTTCAAAAAGGTGGCCAACAAAGAAGTGCTAAAATGAGTGAATAAGGACCAGTAGAAATCAGACAGAGGAGATAATATTTAGCCATGTAGGGAGAAATGAAAGCTACACATTGTGAAGGTAAAATACGGTTAAGTGGAAAGAGGGGTGGCTGAATTACCTGTGAGGCTGGTTTCAAAAGTAACACATCACTGTTCAGAGCTGGCAAATCCAGAGTCAAAATGGCTATGATGACATCCAACCTCTGAAAGGTGAGGAGGTGGAGGTGGAGCAGGAAGAAGAAGAAGAAAGAGAACAAAATCAGCTTGTGCATATGAGAAGAGAGTCAATTCAGTTATTTAAATGTATTCATTACCATTACAGTTGCAGTGCTATACATGTAATCCACAAAGATTCACTTTGTTTCATCCAGTTAGGGTAGGAACGCAGGTGTGGGTGGTTGAAAACCCATCACTCTCCCATCAAGCTGGTGAACTAATGTAGGGCTTCCTATTCAAATGTTGGAGAATGATATCACTTTACTTTAACCATTCGCTTACAATACAGGGAAAGAGTTACCTCAACCAGCATTAAAAAAAAAAGATACTGACCCAAGTCCTGATGCTTTGTTACACATGTGGAGGACAGCTAACCCAAAGCACCAAAGAAGGAAAAGAGTGAAACCATAAGGGGACAGATGATCATTTCTAGTTTAGCAGAAGGATATTTGGAAGTGTGAACTGAGATAGGGTGGGACAGGGTCTATGGCCTGTTTTTGAGGCAAAGGGCAGCTCCTGAAGATTTGAGGAATAGCAGTGCACTGATTCTTGTGGGTAGAGGATGGGTGGGTGGGTGGGTGGTGGTGGTGGTGGTGGTTGGCAACAAACAAAGGAGGAGTTTAAAGGGCAGCTCATTAGGAGGCCCTACTTTGCCCATCCTTGCTGTACATCAAGCCATATTTGGGCTTTGTGTTGTGTGTGTTGTGTCATTACAGTCATGGCCAACTCTTCGTGACTCCATGTCCATGTGGTTTTCGTGACAGGAATATTGGAGTGGCTAGTTCCTACTCCAGGCACCCACAGCACCTGGTATTCCCTGGTGGTCTCTCATCCAAGTACTAACAGGGCCAACTCTGCTTAGCTTCTGAAATCAGGCGAGATCGGATGTGCTTAGGGCAGGCATCCCAGACAAAACCAGTGACTTTGCCACAGAGAGAAAGGTGGTTTGAGAGATGAATTGTTCCTCAGTCTACATGCAGCCAAAATTTGCCTCAGGCTAGACAAAATTTTGGTTTAACAGTAGACATAGTAGGATAAAAGAAGTATATTTGTTCATTACGGGAAGTGGTGCCTATATCTATAGAACCTTCTTTCACCATTCTTAAATACGATTGTCTGTATCCAGCCTCAGTATCTTACAATTTCAGCTCATCATCACTGAGACAAGCAATTATTTGCAGTGATTTATCAGAGGCATGACTGAATGGTTGTGTAAATGACACAAAAAATGATCGCTTAATGAGGATTACTCCCATGCATGTTATGTGCAAAAACTGTTTTCATTTTTATAATTAATGTATTTAACAATGATATTTTTCTCTATTCTTATAGGGTGACCCAGGAATTGAAGGTCCCATAGGATATCCTGGTCCAAAGGTGCGTAATATTGAGTCTCCATGTTTGAAGCCTTTACATTTTTAACGAGGCATAAACAGTTATGTTTGTGAATTTTAGCTCCCAGAATCCATGTTCAGTAATGCTAGCAGTTGTGCTGGCTATGAGATACTGGAAGTTCTCTCATCTTCCTTAAGAGGGTGCCATTTTTAAAAATCAGTCCCTACAAACAGCACACCAATAACTGGCCTATCCCTTATTCATTGGTGTTACAATAGCCCATAAGCATTTGGCTCATCAACACTCAGAATAGCAAGAAATAAGAGACTGTGAGACAAAAGCTTACAAGTTCTAGTGGTAAGTAGAAATGATTTTGAGCCAGAAAAATGGCAGTCTATGGTGGTTCTTGATTTATGACTAAACATGATCCACCACAAACCATCTGGAAATATTGTTTGTTTGTTTGTTTGTCACCCTGTTAGTGCCATGGAGTATTCTGGGTGGTTTACAGAAGTTAAAAACATACACTAGTAGAATACTGAATTAGCAGTTATAAAACCACAAAACTTGTTTTTGTTTTTGTTCTTTACCATTGGATTTATGTAAACTCTTAAATCGTTAATCACTCCGAGAGGTGGTGGGGTTGGTTTAAAAGGATTTCTCAATCCAATGCTAACGTCGATAGGTGTGAATTTTTTTATTAAAAATATTTAAGATTATGTTTAAAAATTAAGTCTTCAATCAGCAGCATTCTGCATTGGCCAGCATATCAAAACAAAATCAGAACTTTAAATGGGTAGCACACTTATCCATTAAAATCAACCTGTTTTCCATTCCACAGGGTATCAGTGGCCTGAAAGGAGAAAAGGTAAAGTATCTATATATACTTTTCAGAAAATCTTGGGAAGTGTGTTGTGTTTTTCAAAGGTAACAAAGGGATCGTTGTCGAGGTAGAGGTGGGGAGGTTGGTTTGGTTCCTTTAACAGAAATCACGTGACATAATTGCTGGAATGAACCCTGACTTCCACAAAGCATTCCTACCCATACCTTTCTGGTCTCTGTCATGGGCTTCTAGTTTTGGGCACAGGTAAGACCACACTGGTTTGCACCATTTACAGCATGTGTGATTGATGGAAATGGACCAAGAGCTATCTTTTTGCTAGGACTGTGAATCTGACTAAGGCCGCGGTCTCACCAGCATTTTCTGCACATTTTTGCTGCGGCGAACTGCACAGTAAAAGATTGCATCCTAACTGCGAAGGGAAGTAATTTGGTGCCCCGACCGACCACGCCCCCAGAAGCGCTAGGGGTTGGTTTAAAAAACTTCCCTTAAAGATGCGCAGTTTTTGCTACTCTAGCGAGATGCGACCCCAGAAAATATGCAGTAATTAGATTCATACCCATTTTCCTGCCACTTCTTGCAATGGAGACTTAGAAAATCTACCCAGAAAAAAAGGGAAAACATGTGTAGTAAGCAAGTAGAGACGGGCACAGAGCAGTAAAATACTACCCTGTCGACAGGACACTAACTGTGCATCAAACACCGGAAAAAAAACTACACTATTATTATTCTAACGACTATTTTATGCCAATAAAGGTGACTTTGCCTTTAAAAAAACTACACATCAAATTAAGATGCACAGAAAACTTTAGGGAGACCGCGGCCTTCATTTTCGTGGCTGCATGGTGGTGCCAAGAGAGTGAAACAGAATTAAAATGTGAATATTCACTGCATCACTTTCAATGGAAATCTTCTTCCCCTAAGCTTTGCTTTTCAGGATCCAGTCGGGGCCTGCCTGACTCGGCCGAGGGCAAGCTCTTCACTGGCTTTGGAAAAACAGCGCAAATGAAAGCTTCTAAGAGGAAGCCTTCCATTTAAAACAATACAGTGACTATTTGCTCTGAAATACACACTTAATTTCCCCCCCCCACTTCCTTACCCATTCCATGGACCTGAGGAAATGATTCATTTGCTAATATCCTGAAGCAGATGTTTTTATTAATCCACTTCACAATATTGACAAAGCCTGCAACATATAAAATAGGATTGTTTGAAGTGCATATGCCATTTGGATGTGAGGACTGCACCAAATGGCATACCGTAACTCCTACCAACTCTGTTTAACTCAGGTGGTTACTTCACGTCCTTCCTCAAGCCGAGGTGAACTTGCCTCCGTGTTGAAATCGGTTTTCAACACAGATCGAGAAGTGGATTGAAAAGATTCCCGAGTTTCAGGACGGGAATCTCTCACCCCGCTTGGAGCGCAGTTCAGGGGGCGTGGTCGGGGTGAACTTGGATTGACCCCACAAGGACGTGAGGTTCCATTCCTTTGAACTCTGATTGACCCCACAAGGATGTGAGGTTATGTTCCTTCGAACCAGTCTCCAGCGGGGCTGCGAACTGCAGCGAGAGGGACGTGAAGTATCAGCCTCAGTCTCAAACATCCAACCAAGACATGTAGACAAGTCCTTCATTAAGTTTAGTTATCCCACATGTACTATCCAAGAAACAATCATCTATGTATCTGAGTGAGCCTGCAGAATATGGAAATCAAGTAGTCAGTCTGCAGGCATTTGAAAGAGAAGGTTGCTTATATTTTCTTAATAAATTAGCAAACAATTTGGAATGCTGATAATTGCACTAGTTTCAAAGGTGGGGAAAATTAACCTGGGCTGTCCAAGGTCAAAGTCCAACTAACATTTCTCCCAAGCACAGTACATGAAATTCTATGCATTTCTTTGCCAGTCCGTATAAGAACACAGAGAACCCGGCAGGTGATTGTTGTAATATGGAATTTTACGCTGTAATCCATAGTGACCAAGGTTCCCTCTAAGTCATGTGTGCTTCTGTCCCCTGCATGCAGGGTTTTCCTGCTCTGTGCACCCACCGTGGCCATTTTTGCTCTAGTCAAGACACGACCCCTGTTTGTGTGTGGGGGGGTTACGTGTTTGAGGGACACAGCCCACTTACCAGGGCTGAAAATTAGAAAGGATGTTGATTGTGAACCAGACAGTTCTACCAAGCCGTTGTGACTGCTTGAAAGTCAGCAGGCATTGATTCACTACTATTCCTTTGTCTTTTTGCAGGGAGAGTTTGGAGGAGATGGAAGAAAGGTAAGTTCACATCTTGGAACGCTATCCATACTAACAGCTCTGTTTGCCTAGTGAAACTTGTTTCTGATATCCTGATTCTGTTATTGCAGGGGTCTGCTGGATTGGCAGGAAGGAACGGCACCCATGGACAAAAGGTACGGTTTGCAGCTTGCTCATATTGAATGGACGCCTTTTTCTAGAAGAAGAAGATATCAAGAATAAGTGTTCAGTGTCATTCCAAAAATGGAAGACTGGGACCTCTATCACATGACCCTTAAAAATTGCTTTTTATTTCTTTAAAAACTGCATCCAAAAATCTTGTCCCCACCAAGAGCCGGTTAAAAAAATAAAAGCCTTGGCCACGCCCCTTGAAGCGCGGCCCATCGTGTTTTCCTGTTCCTGGCTCAGTGGGTGGTACTTCTTTGAACCGCATCTTATGCGGAGCTTGATACAAAGCAAACAAAAATGAGGACAAGAAGAACCACATCTTCATTTTTCTGTTTCTCTTTCTGAGATATCAGGCAGGGTGTGTTGGGAATGGGGGAACGCCCATGGCGTGCCACGGCTCAACAGGCTCCTGCGGCCTCTCCAGCTCCATCCCCCCTTCAAGCAAGCAGCGCAATTCGGCTGCTCATGCGAGGTTTACCCCGCTCGTGGTGGACGTAGAGGGCACGCGCAGCACCCAGCAGCCAACTGCGGGTGTGGATGGGAGTGGGGGAATTGCACTGCGGGACCCTTTTGCCTCATTGGCTGTAGTGTCCCCCCTGCGGACCCGCCACCTTCTGGATTGCCGGGTCTCTCCCTGTGAATATCGAGGGCGCACGCGGCACCCAACAGCTGACAGTGCTCCTCCACCCAGTAGGCATGGGGAATGGGGGAGGAGCGCCTAGGGCTTCACTACTCTGTATATTTTCTGTGTGTCTTATTGTGATGTATAATGTGTACATATGTAATATAAGCTTTTAGGCTAAGTTCCTTTGTCTCCCAGCTCCAATCTGTATATTGCAATTATCTTTCCACACCACTGTGCAATTCTGCAAGTTGTCTAAACCACATACAGTGGCCCCTTGTATAACAAACAGCTTGTATAACATAAAATTTGTACAACATAAAAAATTCCAGAGATAGGGGAAATTTGCTTAACATAATCGCCTATGGGGAAAATCCATACAACATAAAAATGGGAGCACTCCGTTTTCAATGCATTCCTATGGGAATTTGTATAAAGGAAAATTTGCTTAACATAATTTCATTTGGAATGAATTAATTCCTTTATACAAGGTACCACTGTATTTAATCCTCATGTATTTATTGTAACACTTTTACCATACCATTTTGCAGAAATGTTCCCCTTAACGGTGAAAGCATGTTTGCATTGCACATGATTTTTTTCTGTGTACCTTCCATTTAGCATGTTTTGTTATTGGTCACAATGAGGAGTTAAACATGAAAATTTGCAAGGGCAAGCTGGATAATCATATAGAAATTAACCATTCTCATACAGCCTGCATTCGCTCATAGAATGCTTCCCCTCCCCAGAAAATTTTACATAGGCTTTTTCTTGAGGAGAAAATGTTTCCCCTGTTTAATGATTGCTATTATTTTGCTCATCTCTAAAAAAAATAATAATAAAATAAATTTTGCTCATCTCTGTTTTTATCATTTTTCCAGGGCAAACTGGGACGGATTGGACCTCCTGGCTGCAAGGGGGACCCAGGTGAAAGGGTAAGAGGATTAACCTGAGAGTGATGGGACTTGAGGGAAGGGAAATGTGTTTCCCTATTTAATAATGGGATTTATTTATATTTTATTTATTTAGAGTATTTATTTATTTAGAGTATTTTACCCCACCTTTATTTATTTATTTATTTATTTATTTAGAGTATTTTTACCCCGCCTTTCTCCTTGGAAAAGGACCCAAGGCAGCTTACAGTAATGTGGGACAATATACAGTCCAATACACTTAAGACATATTCAAGTAATTGAGATCAGGGAATTGAGGGACATCTTACAGCATTAAAGGACAACATGACATTAAAGCTACAAGAGAATGAAGCAGTTTAAAAGAGAGTGAAAAATTCCATGAAAAGTTATGAGTGAGGGAAATTGTCAATGCAATCACAAAATAGATAAACATAATGTCTATGTGATCATGTATGGTAGATGCATATAAAGGTCACATAATAGGTAGTCCATCATTCAGGGATGGCTTCATCATTCTTTTATCTGGTCACACTTCCTGTTTTTGTTGCTTGTGCTTGATGTTCTGAATCCTGTGCCATGTCACTTACAAGTGATTAATTTTACTTCCTAGGGTCTCGATGGTTATCCTGGAGCTGCAGGAGATCAAGGACCACCAGGGGATGAGGGAATAAAGGTCTGTACTGTTCCTTAAAAAGACCAAATGAAAGTTAATGAAAGTAAGCTACAGGTGTCTGGAAAGAGGCAATAATATGCATCCTGCCCATTAAATCATCGAATCATTGAAATGTCAGGTCCTGATTAGGATGCCAAACTCCCACCCCCACCCGAATCATACAGCAATGTATAGATCTCCTAGACAAAAAAAGGAAGCCTATCGTTCATCATAGCTGACATAAAAGGAGCCTTGTGGCACAGTGGTTAAATGCCTATACTGCAGCTAAAACTGTGCTCACAACCTGGGGTTCAATCCCAGGTAGCTGACTCATGGTTGACTCAGCCTTCCATCCTTCTGAGGTTGGTGAAATGAAGAACCAGCTCACTGCGAGGGCAATGTTTAGCCTTCATAATTAAATTGTAAACCACTCAGAGAGTGCTTGAAGATCTTTGGGGTGGTATATAAGCAGAAAACTTTATGAGTCCAGTGAAGGGTTCATTCCTTGATGAGACCATACAATCATTGGCAGGCACTTCCAAGACTTAATAATAAATCTTTCCGTTGTTACAATAACTGCAGCCAACTTCAAAATTTGTCCAGTTCTACATTTTTTATATTCTGAATTATAAAATGCACAATCTCTATATGATGCCAGGATCATAGAGTAGTGATTTAGGAGGAATGCCATTTCTCCCTCAGTCTCTATGGACTAGTAGGAAAAAGCAATTAAGCTCTATGTAGAACGAGAGTGACTTACTCCACTTCTGATTGGTTCTTTTTCAGGGTGATCCTGGCCGACCTGGCCGCAACGGACCACCTGGACCACCTGGAGAAAAAGGTGGCAGGGTAGGTACTCCCACGGCTTCAGTTCCTGAATCTCTCAGACATTCTACGCTGCACTAATTATTTATTTGCTTCTTTACAAAAAAAAATTAGCTGCCCCACTACCAAGAGGTCTCTGGGCAGCATTCAACACTGTATTAAAAGCTATAAAATTAGTTGCATGGCTGCTAGTCAGTCATATACACATTAAATCAGATAACTGGAAATAAAGAATTGAAACTCTACAATTATTTGATTTTGTTTATTTACAGCAGCCATTATAAGATGGGAATGCTGGATTCCCTGGAATAGACTGCCTTTTCTATGTGAATGGGGGCTAACATGTTGAAACTGAATCCTGACAAGGCCAAGGTCCTGTTGTCGGGTGAGACTCCAGATCAGTTACGTGGCTGGCTGGCTGGTCTGGATCGCTGGGAGGGAGGGGATCACACTCCACTTTTGAAGAGCCAGCGTGAAATGTGGGTGTGCTCTTAGACCTGTCTTTCTCAGTATGGAGAACCAGATACAGTATTGGCAGTAGCCAGGTCTGCCTTTTTCCATTCGAGGCAGTTTACACAACCTCGGCCCCTATTTTGATAGGAAGTCTCTAATTAACACTGTTCCACTCACTTCTAATCTCAAGAATAGACTACAGCAACATGGTCTATCTGGGGCTGCCCTTGAAGGCAGTCCAGAAGCTGCAACAAGCACAAAACACAAGCTGCCAGGCTGGCATCTGGTTTGTCACAATCTGGTCACATTTGGACTGGCTGCCTAGTTGCTTCTGGAACAAGTTCAGGGTGCTCATATTGACATTTGAAGTCCTCAAGAAGTTAGAGACTTGCTACTTATTTAAGCACCTCTACCTCAGAATAGCTACCTGCTCCCCCCTACTTCTCATATACTGAGAGGTTGTAAGTGGTGACTCTGAGGGAGGCCCAAAAATCTTTTGTGTGGTGGCCACATTGCTCTGGAACTCTGAAGTGCAATTAGCCCCATTCCTCCTTGGCTTGAGGTGAGAGATTAAACTTGAATATTCACACAAAGTTTCTCTGGCCTTAACCCCAGATTAATCCTGTCTCCGGTAATCAGTGTCCCCCCCCCCCCCCGTGCCTGTGAACATGTTATTTGCCACTGTTGAATATTATAAAGTACTTTGCACTTAATTTTTTTAGTGCTGCCGTAGTATTTGTAACCTTAATTTTTTACCGATTATATTTTTGTTTGTTGCTCTATGTTAATTTTTTTCATGACTTGGTGTCTTGTCATTTGTTTGCTATCAATAGTAGTGGCTTCACCACTAATTTAGCAGGCTGAAAATATCAATAAATAAATAAATCCAATGTATGCACACCAACAGGTAAACTTGCTTGAAAATGTAGTCACGTGTAAGAATATGCAGAATGGAGACCATGTGCAAAAACCCAAGTTTTTTTCCCCAGAGTTGATCCCTTCCTCCAGTGCAGATTTTGGGTGAAATTCAAACATTCCACTTGGTCCCATTTGCACTTAACAAAGGTCTCCTTTCCATGTCTTGAGATGTTTCAGCACATCTCCCCAAATTCATAATGAAAAATTAATAATAAGAGTTTAGAGATGGAACGAACCAAATAAAAAAATTGTTTTGTTATTCGTTATTTGTTTCATTATGCAACAAAACAGATAAAGAACCACCCTCTCAAAGAAAAATGAAATGAAACGAAATGGAAATTTTTGTTTCGTTCCGGTTCATTTTTCATTCCCAGTGTTATCTCCTACCTGACTGATGGGATGTCCTCTGGCCGCCGCTGCCACCATCAGCCCCCGGGAGGGGGCTTCCAGCCACAAAACAAAACATTTAACAACAACAACAACAACAACAGAAACGCCGACCAGGCCCAGCTGGTCGGCAGGCCACATGGTCAGCAAAAAATATTATTTAAAAAAAGCGCCGACCTGGCATGCGGGCCAGCTGATCGGTGCTAGTAGTAAAATAATAATAATAATAATAATAAAACATTTTTAAAGCGCCAACCTGGCCCGCAGGCCAGCTGGTCGGCGCTAACAGGTTCAAAAAAAGTAAGAAAAAAGAAAAACAAAACGAAATAAAATAAAATGAATTACGAAATGATTCTTTTTTTTAAAAAAATGTTTCATAGTTAATGAAACAAAATGGGGTGGGAGAAAACGAATGACAAAACAAAATGCCATTTTGTGTCCATCTCTAATAGAGTTACAAGCACTGAATGAAGAAATCCCAGAAAGATGACCTGGAAAGGAAATATCAGACATGAGACCTGCTGGTTGGGGTTTGGGGAGAAAGACCAATGTGTAAAATATGAATTTTGAGGTCTTCCTTTTATTTATCTAAGGGACCAAAAGGAACCAATGGCGCTCCTGGCAGTCCTGGCATCAAGGGAGCCAAAGGCGGACCTGGACCCACTGGACCCAGAGGAGAACCTGTAAGACTTTAAATGGTTTCACATTTGATCTCGAAAACAAGATTCCAGTCCAAACTTGAAGTGACAGGACCAGCCTGTGAAGCCCTTTAATTCTAAACATATTGCCTAAACAGATTTCCTGCAGTTAGTGGACTTCCACATGTCTTACGGAAGGATTGTTTTACAGATCCACTGCATTGTTTACCATGTGCGATGGTTCCGCTTTCTCTTTCTTCATAACACATAAATATCACATAGAACATGCCCTATTTCCTTCCATTTTAGAGGGGGTTCTGTAGACGATTGATTTGGATTTGTTTGATGTGTCCACGTGACATTACTGCAAAATCAAATGAATTCCTGCTTCTTCCTTTCTTTCTCTTTCCAGAATATTTTGCCTTGCTTGGGATTTTTTTCCTTTCTAGCATGCTTGGGATGTGTCAAACGGTGCCTATTCCTTTATTCTGGTTCTGATGGGAGCATGTATTTTGAGACCACCCTTGAAATCAGCTGTGACATCAGCTGTGCATATCTTCTCCCCAGAACAATACCAACCATCCCGCTAAGGGAGATCTGCTCAAGGAGACCCACCTGGTGCTCCTGGATCTCCCAGCAGCTTTTGATACTATCAACCACAGTATCTTCCTGGACCAACTGTTCAGGATGGGATTTGGTGCACTAACACTTAGCTGATCCTTCCTGGACAGTTGGGTTTGTCATATTCGGTTGGAAAGATTTTTCTTTCATCCTTTTGGACAGTCAATTGTGGGGCACCTCAAGAATCTCCTGTCTCTCCAATACTTATTATCATCTGCGTGAGGCCACTAGGAGATGTCATCTGGGGGTCTGGAGTGCACTACTCTACCTCCTTTACATCCTTTGCAGTGGATGCTGTCCAGAACTTTGAGTGCTGTCTGGCCTCAGTGTTGGAGTGCACCAGGACAAACAGGTTGAAGCTGAACCTGGACAAGATGCAAATTCTGTTTCTGAGGGGGCTTCCAGACCTGGGGGTGGGGTAGGGGCCAGGTGCCTAAGCTGGATGGAGTCACGTTTCCTCTTCAGGATAGAGTATGAAGTGGGGAGAGTGATTCTGGACTTGGCTACTTTTTTGGAATAACAGATTTCTACAGTTGGCCTTCAACCAGCTTAGGCTGACTGCCTTGTTACACCTCTACCTGGACAAGTTGTCTTTTGTGACATTGGGTCACATGCAAGTGATCCCAAAGCCCAACTACTGTAGCACTCTCTGTGTGGGACTGCTGTTGGGCCTGACTCAGATACTGCACCAGGGGTAGATATGCAGCAGCGAGATTGAGTACAGTACTGACACAAAGAAGTGTGATCATATTTTACCAATTCCAGCCAACTACATTGGCTTCTAGGGCCGCCCTGAGTCAGATTCAATGTATTGGTACTTACGTACAGAGCCCTTAATCTTTGGGAACCTGTTACATATCAGAATACCTCCATTTAAGAACTTCTGTGCACCCCACCCGATCTTCTCAAGCCTTGTTATTAGGGGTGGCCACTCGAGGCTGTTATTAGAAATCAACCCTGCTGTGTTGTGCCCCCTTCCTTATGGATTAGATCCCTCATTGCCTTGATTACTTTTAAGAGAATTCTGAAGACCAAGCTGCTCAAAGAAGCATTTAGTGGAATCCTTCCCTGAGGTGACAGTGGGATTTGGTTTTACTCTGCTCTAACACCATCATTAGTTGTTTTTACTCCTATGTCTATGAAGTCTTTGGAGTCAGGGCAGTGACCCTGTGCATCACTGATGCTTTGACAAGGCTTTATAAGCCCTTTCAAAGCATCACTGATAGGTTAGCGACAGTTTAAAAGAAGTACAAATCTTTCTCTTCAAAGGAGAGGTGAGTGGACGTTTACCATTTATCAGGATTGCATTTATCCATTTCTCAGAGGGACAAATTGCCAGCTGATTAATGATCTTGAGAAATATTTCCCTTTAAAGGAAAGAAAGCCTGGATTATGCTAAACAGGGTGGTTTCTTTATCCTAAGCCACCTAATTATTGCATGTGGCATACACCTCTATGCAACCTTAAGCAACCCTCTCTCGTCTGATCCAGCCCAATCTAAATAACCCGTCTAGCCACACCCTTACTGGAAGAACAGAGAAGGGGTTATATTATGCTAAGACAAACCCATATTTCATCCTCTTGCAATGTTATTCCTCCAGGGACATGCATAGACCAGACATGAAAACCTGATTTCCACTGACGAATTGCAAATTGCAAATTTTTGATGAAGATCTGCATGCTGTGTCCTTTGGAGTGGCACTCAGAGACTTACATATGCACATCAGCAGGTGGCAATGCACATATCTAGGCAGGACTTAAGTTTATGTGTCAATTTTTTTAATGATCCAGTGAAAGATATAACTTCTACTAATCCATTTTTTTAAAAAAAAATAAGCAAGCCAATAATCACGAGAACAGAAGATAGTCTTAGAAAATTGTCTGCAGTACAACAACAAATGCAATAACGCAGTAATAACGCATTTGTCTTTCTTTTCTTTTGACCTTTTCTTTATTTCACTAAGGGTCGCCGTGGTGATCCTGGATCAAAGGGGGGGCCTGGAAATCCTGGACCTAAAGGAGAGAGAGTAAGTTCATCAAGGTTTTAGATTAGTGGAAGTAAATGCCCACTGCAAACTGGGAGAAAGAAATGCGTCCAAAGTATTGTTTAGTTGTTTAAAAAAAATAATGAAATAAGCCTATGAGGTAAAAAGCAAATGGACATTTTATGATTGGGAAAGGTTTTGCTCTGGTTCTTAAAGGTACAACGTATTAAGACTTGTGGAACTCAAGGCATGTACTTTTCTCCTTTAATTATTATTGCTATGAATACGCAAAGTTTCCAAAGTGGCTTAGGAAGCTAAAATAATAAAGCAAAACAAAACAAAACAAAAACCACTCAGTTGAAATATTTGAAATAAAGTAAACTGTAACACCAACAATAAATCAGTCGTATAAGAGTATCTATCCCAATTTAGTGGCAAGAGTAATCCTATGGTTGAGTAAACCACTTGAGAAGATTGTTCTAGGGAAGTTCTTCAAACAACACAACATGAGACGGAAGGAGGGGAAAATAAGATTTTCACTCATTATCTTGAGTCCCTGTCTTGATTCAGAACACTAGAATGGAAAAGGCTCAGAAGAGGAGGTGAACGCTAGCAGAATCGTCTAGCACAGGCCTGCCCAAAGTCCAGCCCGGGGGCCAAATCCGGCCCGTCAGGCCATTCTGAGTGGCCCGTGGCTGGCTGGCCCGCCCCTCCCTCCCTCTCCTTCACCCCTTTTTAAAAAAAAATCTTCCACCAGCACTGACACCGCTGGGCGGACGGGCAGTCTCCCGCCACCGGCACCACAGGGGAATGTGTGGGGGTGGGCAGGCCAGCGGGCCTCTGCCACTGCCAAGGAGCTTTGGGGTGCAAGGTCGCAGAGATCGCCTCTTCCAAGGGACGACCTGTGGCATGGCTCCCTGTGCTTCCTTTGGTCTCCACCTTCCTTCCTTCCTTCCTCCCTCCCTTCCTTGGTCCCCACTTTCCTTCCTTCCTCTCTTGGTTTCCACCTCCCTCCCTCCCTCCCTTGGTCCCCGCCTTCCTTCCTGCGGGTGGGGTTGCAAGGGGTCAGTGGGTCAGGCTTATGGGTCAGTGGGTCGGGCTTGCAGTGGGGTGGCAGGGTCAGGGAGCAACCGGCCCCTGACACATCTCAGCCACCAAATCTGGCCCTCCTTACAAAAAGTTTGGGCACCCCTGGTCTAGCAGCTGGAGTTCCACTCTTCTACAGTGAGCCTGAAGGAAGCTGAGCCATGCTGTTTCACTTTGGAATTGACCGCCAAGTGTGCAAAACCAGTGCTGTCTTGAGACATTTGGGGAAAGTAGCTGACCCATCCTTTAATGGTGATTCTGGAGGAATTATGACAAAATAATTCATAGTATTATCCTCAAATGTGGGAAATACCAGGGTTCAGAAACAGTGTGTGTGTGGGAGGGTGTTCTTATTGTTCTCCGACCTATAGATGTTAATCGCCTCTGTGTGAAAGGGGAGGGGAGTGAAGCCATCTCTTCCTTCTAATAAAAATGATGACAAACCTTTCCCCCAAAATGGGGAAAGACCCCTATAAAATAAATGGTCAGTAAACAAAGAACTGTTCCTTGAAATGTGTTCTGTGACCCAGGACCACTAACTTCCCCATCTGACCCCCCACCCCACCCACTACCATTGTACAGTCTCCAACCAGCTGCTACTGAGGGACAAACTGCCTCGATTATGTATGGGTTTTCTGTGTAGGTGTGGTCTCCAACAGTAAGGGTGTGGTCTAAGGTCCATCTGTTGCTAAACAAGGAAGGAGGGACTTCCCGATGCCAGGCTGAAGGTTTTTCTTTATTCACAGGGAGATCCTGGTCCAGAGGGACAAAGAGGGCTACCTGGAGAAGTTGGAAGCAAAGGAGGACGGGTATGAAAGAACGATGGAATGGAAGCAAAAGCCTGGATAAAACCTCTTTTTGTGCTACATAGCCAGCCGACAATGCCTAAACTGCTTTCTTCGAAACCGTCTGCAAGATATTTACTTAGCAATGACTTCTCTCTCAGTGTATGCTAAATAAGTGGGATTCCTAAATCTTCTCCAGAGTTGGGTTGCAGGCCATCACGTCAATTTGGTTGTATGCCATCAAGTGATCCGCCGCCACCCTTCGCCCGCGCTGCTCCAAGAAGTCTCGGAGCAGCGGCGGTGGCAGTGGCGGCGCTGGGGGACCTCATCCACCGCCAACGCTCGCCCGCACTGCTCAGAGAAGTCTCAGAGCAGCATGGGTGAGCAGTGCTGGGGGACCTCAGCTGCCACCACCGCTGCACCAAGAAGTCTTGGAACAGCCCGGGTGAGCGGCGCTGGGAGACCTGATCCGGCCTGTACTGTGGTCCCGCAATACAGCAGGACCACAGTACATGAACCACGAAATGGCGGCGGAGGGGGGGTTACTGTACTGATATACCTACCTATCCGGTTTTAATTTGTTAATTTTTTTAAAAAAATAGTGCAGCGGGAAAACAAAACAAAATGCTCTTTGATGCAGATCCCATCCATGGGGGGGGGGGTCACAGAAGTTACGTAACAATAAAGTGTGTCTTTAGGGATGCAGGAACAGCCCCCAAAAAAGTGACCACAACAAGATTTATTACACATTTTACTTTGTTGCAGTACAAAGTGGACATGGAATAACAGCCCTGGATGACTGAAAATCTTCACAGATACAAAATCCATAGTTCCGCTTTTTATTATTTTTACTGTTGTGCTTAAGTGGACTGGGTGCAGTGTTCCACTCTTCCTTTTATATAGGGAACATTTGTACTTTTACCTGTAAAAACACCCTTGATTTTTAAAAATTCTATAAAGATGACAATTTTATGTGATAGCTAAGAAATGAGTTATTTTGAAGTTACTTGCACTTTGCATGTAAGTTGGAGTTGGTGCTAGTCAGGTCTGGACACTACTACATCCTGTGATTTTAGGAGAATAAATTTCCTCAGGAACATCCAGGCATCACAGGTCTAAAGAGATAAGGGACGACATCCAGGAGTTGTGTGTCTCTCTCCAGAATTATGTCACAGACCAATAATCGCTTTTTTATCACTGAACCATAGTTATTCAGTCAGACTTCTCTGGTTTCAACTTGGTGGTAACCAGTACAGTAATCAGTGTAGACATTCCAACATTGGAAGGATCTGGTAGACATTCTACACAATGTCTCTAATGCAGCGGTAAATTAACCTGTACAATACATGGTATTTACCTCATGTAATCGCCTTGGGTTGGGTTGACAGCACCTCCTGTCAGGAATATTTCTGAGAAAAGCATGCCTGATTTTTCTTCTTATTTGTGTGTTTCACAGGGCGATAGAGGATTACCTGGACCACGAGGTCCTCAGGGTGGTGTGGGAGAAGTAGGCAAGCCTGTAAGTTTCTTTATTATTATTATTATTATTATTATTATTATTATTATTATTATTATTTATGTATATGTATGTATGTGTATATATATATATATATATCTCCGTACTCAAGCCAAAGAGCCAGTGTTGTGCAACTCCATGACCATGTAGCCAGCATGGCTGCAAGGAAACACTTTTTTACCTTCCCACTTTTTTACGGCAGTACCTATTTATCTACTTGCATTTACATGCTTTCGAACTGCTAGGTTAGCAGGAGCTGGGGTTATCAGTGGGAGCTTGCTCTGCTGCGTGGCACCTGGGATTCGAACCGCCGACCTGCCAACTTTTCAGTCAACAGTTTTCGGAGCCTTAGTCCACTGAGCAAGATCTAGTCAAGTTTTAGAGTTTTAGTTCTTTCGCATTATGTGGGGGGAAATGTCACCTGGTAATTTTCAAAGATGGGAGAAGTCGCTGTGGCTTTTGGAATGCCCCAGCCAACATGGCCAGTATGCTGATTTCTAAAACTCCTAATGTACCTTTTTTTTTTCATTCTGCTGCACCTCTCTGTTGCAGGGCTCACGGGGAGATCCTGGTGATACAGGTATAAGGGGTGACTCAGGTCCTCCAGGGCCAAAGGTAAGGGAAATAAGATAATGTTAAAATTTTAAATTGTAATGGTAGTAACGCAGCAGAACTTACTTTAGCAGAGCTTACTTAAACCGTCCAGAGTGGCACTGGTGCCAGATGGTGCGTTATATTAAATAAATAAATAAATAAATAACAGTGATAATTTTCATGACGCAGGAAGTCTTATTTTTTTTTAAAAAAAATGCCAGTTTAACATTATTTGTAAGAGGATTTAATGCATATTATGTTGTCTTTGTACATTATTTTACTACCCCTTACTTTTCTTCCTGACTAAATTAGGTTATTCACACTCCACAAACTGCTCCTGCTCATTTCGATCTGCCAAACCCAAAAGGAATAACATCTCACCATGTTCTGTCCTAATAAGGAATGAGACAAAGCAACTTTCCCAAATTTTGTGTTTTGTTTGAAAAGCCTTTTTTCTTTTTAATTATAGGGTGACAGAGGAAGACCTGGCTTTAACTATCCTGGGCCAAGAGGACTAGCAGTATGTATTTCAATAACATATTTACACTTAAATGCTTCACAAGAAAAGAAGTGGAAATTTGCTAGTGTCAGCCAGCTGCTTAACTCCAGTGCAACAGAATTCTAGCTAAGACCTCCTTGTGGACAATCGGTGAAGACAGCAAGGAGACTGTGGACCTAATCTGCTTTTGCTGTGATCCTTTGGCGTAGCTTATCCTAAAACCTGGAACTGGAGCCAATAGGGCAGTACAATGGTACAGTGTTCCCCCGCCCTTTCGCGGTTCATATACTGCGGTCCTAGTGTATCACGGGACTGCAGTATACGAAAGGCAAGGTCCCCTGGGGTAAACTGGATTAGCCTGTTTCAGGCCTTCTGTACTTACCACAGGCCTGGCACTGCCCCAAACGGGCCTCCGATGGCCCACCTGGGCCTGTCAGAGGCCCTGGAAGTGACTGATGGAAAACTGAAAACTGATAACTGGAATGCATTGGAAATAGATTAATTAATTCCAGAGGCTGGGGGGTGGAGAACAGCCATGGGGGATGTCAAAACCCTCCGCCTCCAAAGATGGGAAGCCCTGCTCCCTTTCCACTTTTTTTTACAGGTCAGGCTGGGAAGTGTGGAGGCCCCCCTCACTCTCCACAGCCCAACATGTCAAAAAAAATCTGGGAGGTGAGGCAGCAAGGAAGAAAGGAGCAAGCAGCACTCTGTTTGAATTTCCTGTTGCTTGCTCCCTTCTCCCTTCCAATCCCTGCTTCCTAGCTTTGTTTTTGTTTTGGTTTTTTTGACAGGTTGGGCTGTGAAAAGTGGGGACCACCCTCATTCTCTACAGCCCAACCTATCAAAAAAAAAACCCAGCTAGGAGGTGGGTATTGCAAGGGAGAAGGGAGCAAGCAGCAGGAAATTCAAACAGAGTGCTGCTTGCTCCCTCTCTCTTGCCACCCTGCCTCCCAGATGTTTTTTTTAACAGATCCAGCTGTGGAGGGTGAGGGCAGCCCCCTGCTTCACAGCCCAACCTGTTAAAAGGGGGGAAAGGCAGCTTGCTGCAACACAAGGTGGGGAAGCCCCGCTGCGTTTCCTGCGCGTGCCGCAACAAAAGGTGTCCCAACTGTTGTGGCAGGCACATGAAAACAGAAAGGCATTGGGGCTTTCATGCCTGCTTCAACACAAGGTGGGAGCCTTGCGTTGCAGCAGGCACTAAAGCCCCACTGCCTTTCCCATTTTGTGTGCCTGCCACATCACAAGGCAGGCTAACCCAAAGAGCCTTCAGTTACAGTGGACGCACGAAACGCAGCCCACACACACATACTCTCTCCTCCTCCTCCTCCTCCTGACTCTGCAGTGTGTGTGTGTGTGTGTGTGTGTGTGTGTGTGTGTGTGTGTGTGAAGAGAGAGAGAGCGAGAGAGCTAAAAGGTAATAATTGGAACCGAAAGATAATGATTTCCTTTCGTAACTCAAGTTTTTCGTAACTCCAGTTCCAGTTATTATCTTTTGTAACTCGAGTATTTCATAAGTAGAGTTGTTCGTAGGTCGAGGTACCACTGTATTAGTTCTGGCACTTTGTCTGCACAGCTATGTAAGTGCACGTCTCTCACAGAATCTATGTGAACGATTATTGCTGCCCTTGACCTCTCTGTTTTGGCAACATGTCGTTTGAGAAGGAGACTATCCAGTTGGCTTTCATTGATCCTACAAAATATTTACCCATAGGAGTGTTTCCTTGTTGTTTGTTTGTTACGGTTTTGGAGATGCTTAGCAGGATTGTATGTCACTCTTTTACCTGTTTTTTACAGTTTGATGAGTTGAGGTATGAATGTGAATTAAATACTCTCTAGTTGGTCATAATTGTTAGAATCCTAATGGTATTTGTGTGAGAATTGTATGATTTACCTTGGCTACTTGTAATCAGTTGATGAGAGCATATCGGCTTTGACTTGGATTCCTGCATTGAGCGGGATTCAAGTTGGATTCGATGGCCTTATAGGCCTCCTCTGACTCCATTATTCTTCGATTCTCAGATGAAGTGCTTGATAGACTATCATGCTTGTTTGCCTGGTCACGTGCTGTGGCACTCGATCAATTAGCTGCAGTTAGCCATGGCATTTTTTGTAAACATGTTATGTGAGTGTTTTAGTCCAGCCCTAAAATAAAAAATGATGATTGGCTAATGTTAAATTTGTAACGCTTTGTCCAATATGTGACAAGAGATTGGATGCAGAGCTGCAGTTTTCATTCTGATTTTCATTCTGAACCCTAGTAATTTCTAAGTGATTTGAGAACACATTGGTCCTGAGATACAAATGAGTGAAGAAACCATGATTTGCTTGCATTTAGTGGTGTTGCTTCTAATTCTGGTACAGAGGTACCTTGATTTACACATTTAATCCATTCCGAATGCATGCTCTTAAGTCGAACTACTCTTAAATCGGGGTACCTATCTAAAAAATTGAAAAAATAAGTTAAAAATAAAAAATGGAAAAAAAAATGCAAGTTGAGCAGACCATATCTAAAATTTGTAAGGTGGCAGTTAAAATGCCAACAGTTTTCAGCTCTTAAATCGAATTGCTCTTAAGTTGAGCTGCTCTTAAGTCGGGGTACCACTGTACTTCAAATAAATGGTTATATTTGCTAACATAGAAGTCTGTATTGGGCACTACCCTAAATAATATAGGGGTGGGTTAGTTCCAAAGCTGTGGGAGCAGCAAAAATGCATCCATACCCTCCTACCACAGCCTCCAACCCCCAAATATTTTACTGGGAGAAAGGTCCTCACACTATTTAATGACTTCAAAGAGCATATTACGTTTGATACTCTTGAGCAATTCTTGGTATCTTCAATGCAGGCTGTTTCCCATTTCACCCCTGCCTATAAAAAAGGTAAATGTTCCCCCTGCACATGGGTGCTAGTTGTGTCCGACTCTAGGGGGCGGCGCTGATCTCCGTTTTCAAGCCAAAGAGCCAGTGTTGTGCAAGTCTGTGGCTGGCATGGCTGAATGCATTTCTGCACACGAAACACTGTTTACCTTCCCACTTGTTATGGCAGTACCTATTTATCTACTTGCATTTACATGCTTTCCAGCTGCTAGGATGGCAAGAGCTATGGTTAACAGTGGGAGCTCACTCCATTGTGTGGCACCCAGGATTTGAACCACCGAGCTGCCGACTTTGCAGACAACAGTTTCAGCACTCTAGCCCGCTGAGCCACCACACCCCTAGAAATGGCAAAAAATACCAAACACACCCTACAGTAGGGGTGGCAGACCTTTAGCACTACAGGCTACAACTCCCAGAATATTCAGCCTCTATTGGCAATGATAAAGAGCTCTGACAATTGTAGTCCAAAGCCACCTGGAGCGCCCGCCCTATCTTACAAGGCCCACCCAAAGGATATCTTCAGGAATTTTTAAAAATCTACAATTTGGTGGGGGGTGCGAGGGAGACACATTTGAGTCTACACTGCCTACCACTGCAGTCAGGGGTGGGGGGATGCTCCTTTTCTCAGAGACTGCTCGTTCTCCATTGGAGTTGCTGGAAATTGTGGGGCTGCTCCGAACATTCATTCTTATTTCACAAATATTTTAACAGTTCAAATGTCCTCAATCTCTTGAGGAAGTGACAACAAGTACCACTGATTTGTTTCAGAGTTTTAAGTCAGGTTTATTTTTTGTTTTGTTTTGTTGTTTTGTTGGTTTTTGTTTCTTTTGTTTGTTTGTTTGTTTGTTTGCCTACAGGCAAAGGAGCCTAATTGAAGTAATAAGGTCATGTTAAAGTATATCATTCACATTACAACTTTATCATCTGATGGTTGACCATACTTGGAATTACCCAGTGGCAACGGAGAGCTCCCGTAGCCTATGAAAAAAGCAACACTGTTCTCAAATGTAAACAACATCACACTTGATATTCAAGCTTCAAGGGCTGTGTGCCTTCTGAACTGAAATCGGTCCCTACCCACATGCTCTAACCAGTTGTGATGGAGAGGGTTATGCCACCTCCTCTCTCTTTTAACATGCAGAATGTGACAAGTCCACATAGATGTTTATGTTCTCCTGGCCTCTGAACGTGAGGAAAAGCATCTCTTCGGCAGAGTTGTTCTTTTCTACATTGCAGAATGCAACAAGAGGGGAAGATGAGTGTATTCAGAGTATCTTGAGTCTAGAAGGGCTTGACACTACTGAGGATGTATGCCTAAACAAAGGACAGATAAGTTGTATGATATGTCCTGCCCCCTCACAACAGCCCTAGAAATCACCCTTCTGCACCACACTAAGAAGACTACAATCTTGTCTAAACCATAGAGGAGGTATTTAACCTAACTGGCTCCATAACACAGGGATACTTAACAGTCAGAGGTTTAACAGAGGTTTTCCCCCTAAACCAGTGATGGTGAACCTTTCAGAGACCGAGTGCCCAAAGTGTGATTCAAAACCCACTAATTTTTTGCAAAGTGCCAATACAGCAATTTAACCTGAATACAGGTGGCTGTGAAGGGAGATGTCGGGTGCCCACAGAAAGGGCCCCGAGTGCCAACTTTGGCACCTGTGCCATAGATTCGCCAACACTGCCCTAAGCCATAGAGGAGCTCTTGAACTGAATCAGCTCCGTAACACAGGGATATTTAACAGTCAGAGTTTTAACAGAGGTACTTTTCTTTTCTTGCAGGGTGAGAAAGGTGAGAAAGGAATTCCCGGACCAGAGGTAAGGTATTATATTTATGAGTGGGGGATAGGGGATGCTAAGAAATCTGGTAGCCTGTGACATCTGGCCTCTTAAAAATACTTTTCCCCCTTTTTGTTTCCTATATTGTTTTGTTCTATTCTGTTTCGGAGGAGACAGGGGTTTTCAGGACCACTTCTTAGGCCATGTCTGCAATGGTGGCATAGTGAGGACCACGGCAGAAGTGAGCTGTGAGATCAACCCCTTACTATGCCCTGGTTAAATCAGTCTTCACTAGCATCATCATAGTGTGTGCCATACAGTATCTGTATTAAAATTGATTATTTTGTGTAGTCCGTCTGGATTTTAGCTGTCCAATTAAGTTACCTCATTCACCAACTGCTTCTTGTACTTTTTTTTTACTTCTCCTTCTTAGCGTTTGTCCCACTTGGTTGTGGGGTCCACTCTTCTTGTTTTGGCCTTCCACTTGACACGATCATGGGCTAGGTCTGGGTCAACACAGGACAACTTCATGTTGTTCTCAAGGGTGTTCATCCAGCGCTGTTTTGGACATCCCCTCAGTGGGGATCCACTGACCTCTAGGGTGAGACCCTTTTGGCCAGAGTTTCCTTATCAGCATGCAGGTTGTGTCCAAACCAACTGTGAGCCTTTGTACACGACCCCTAAACTCTGCAGCAAATGGCTGCAAGCTCGGAGCTTACAATTGTTTCTCCACCAGCTCCGGAGTTTGCAGGAAATTAAGTGCGACCACGCCCACCTAAGCGCATCCCAGCACACTTTTCTTGTACCTGCTCGAGGAGGGTGAAAATCCCCAGGTCCGGATTTAATCTGGTCAGTGCGGGGCTCTCCTCGCTTCTGTTTGGGTTTTTTGCCTCCTGCCCCTTTAAGAGAAGGGGTGGGAGGGGAAAAAAGCAAACAGAAGAGAAGGAATCAGGACAACGGAGCTCCGGGCAGCTTCGTAGGTGAGCCTGCATTTTTTCCTCTCTTTCTTCCTCCCTCCCCTCACGCAGAAAGGAGCAAGGAAGTGCAGAGTGGTGGGGAGGAAGGAAGAGCAACGAACCCCTAAGATCTCTGGTCTGAATTTAAGTGGCCAGCGGATCTTAGGGGTCATGTGAAAAGGCCCACAGTCGAGCTTTGTGTACATGTTGTCTTTTAAATCAGCTGTACAGAGAAGTGCTGGTAAAAAGAGTACTGAAAGGAATGGTCTTACTTGAAAGGAAGAAGTGCAGGAACATCCTAACCCTTTATCCCATCTTTGTAACAGGGAGCAAGGGGTGAATATGGACCAAAAGGCCCTCCGGGAGTTAAAGGGGAGAAAGGTGAACCCGTAAGTACTCTCTACAGTCCTATGTTACTAATATGTTTGAAGAGGTAGGAGAAATCATTGCTGGAATTCACAAAGAACACACACACACACCTTGGCTGAGGGTAGCACATTTTGGCAACCTGAACTGTCTTGGGGTTGGACAAATACCTGCTGAGTAACTCAAGAACTTGGAGGAGGAGGAGGAGGAGGAGCAGCAGTGGTGATGGTAGCAGTGGCTGGAAACAGAAGAAGGGCAGATACAGGTAAGGGTGTGGGTGGAGGAGAGAGTAGGAGGACAGAGATGATGATGACGACGACAATGACAACGACGACCACAACCACGATGACGACGACGATGATGAATACTTATTAGCCACACTGACTTTCCCAAAGGGAACTCTGGGCGGTGAACAAAAGCAAACAAACAAGTAAATTGCAGGGATACAGTAAAATTAAAAATAAGCTAAAACAAACTTAGATATAAATACAACATCAGTAGAGTAGGGAAGGAAGTCAGGCGGCAAAAGCAGCAGAAGTAGTGTGGAACATTCCTTTAAGTTCTTTTCTGAAAAACACATGGCTCTTGGTAGAAAAATTCTACCTATTCCTATCCTGAATGGCCAGGATTGGAATAGCATCTTTCGCAGATCTTCAGCTGCTTAAGCAATCATTGTGAACAATACGAGATCTATGTAGATCTGGCAGCATGTTACAACAAAGTGACAGACTGTTTGGAAAGACCAGTTTGTCTAGGTCTCGTCTTTTCTCTAAGGAATTTGCAGAGCTGTTTCTCATTCAAGCAAACAAAGGGATAGAAGAGGCCTCCACTCACTTACCCTAGTAGAGCTGTCCCACCCCCACCCCCACCCCCACAGGAATGTGTATCTAAGAAATGAAAATATATCTGTTAGAGGATGTCTCATCTCGCCCACTGAACTGGGCAACTCAGAGCAGGACTGCACAGCAGTATACTCCATGGCATAAGTCTGAATTTACATGGGTAAATCCATTTTTTTCTCCATTGAGCTCAAAAGCTACTCTGGGCAGTTTACAGTAATAAATTGTTCTTATAAATGTATCTTATTTTATCTTATTTTAGTTATTTTAATCCCATCTTTCTGATTAAAAAGACCAAAACAACTTACTTTAATAAAACACTACTAAAGCTAACAACAGTAAGTATACAAATACTAAAAAGGATCTGACATACCATATAGTATACAAACATAAGCAACATAAAAAAAAAACCCATTCAAATCAGTAAGATACCACAATCCATTTACAAGCGTCATTCAGGCAGACTGTCACTCAGGGAAGGCCTGCCTGAAAAAAAAAAGGTCTTTGCCTGCCCGTGGAAGGACAGCAAAGATGGGGCCAGCCTGACCTGCTGTAGGAAGGAGTTCTAGAGTCAGGGAGCAGACCCTCCCCCAAATACGCACCAAACACACCTGTGAGGGTGGTGGGACTGAGAGAAAGACCTCCCCTGATGATCTTAACATTAAAACAACCATGAATATTTTTGATACTTTCTATAGCAATTCATTGTATTTTGCTTAGCTGGGAGGCCATTCACCCCTTTTTTTTTGGTAATTAATTTCATTTCCGTTTTTGGCATGTGAATTTGAAGATGGCTTTATTTTCATGTCAAGTAGAAAAATCTGCTTTCCCACAATTAAGGAGGAGAAGAGAGGGGCCAACTATTTATTTGTTTGTTTCTTTGACTTTAATATTGCCCATCTAGCAAATAGCTACTCTGGGCAGTAATCAAATGAATTAAACAAAACAAATACTAATACACAGGGGGAAATAAAGTACACATACATATAAAACACCAATTAACTCACATTGTATTATAACTACAGTGGTACCTTGTATAAAGGAATGAATTCGTTCCAAATGAAATTCTGTTAAGCAAATTTTCCTTTGTACAAATTTCCCATAGGAATGCATTGAAAATGGATTAATCCCTAATCGCGACCATTTTTCTGTTGTACGGATTTGCCCCATAGGTGATTCTGTTAAACAATTTCCCTCTTATTTCCAGAATTTTTTTCCTTTAAGCGGATTTTCTGTTAAACAAACTGCTTGTTACACGAGGGTCCACTCTAATGGTATATGTGCTGCTTTGTATGTTTAAACTTTGTTTGTAATCACTACCTTTAAAGACTTTGGTTGTTTTCTCCTCCTGCTTATCAGTTCTGTTATTGTGCATGTGATAGGATCCCTTTAAACCATGAAGATGACAAAGTACAAAGATTAATCTAGGGAGTAAGTCACTCAATGTCAGGCTATTTGGAAACAGTCACAGACTCGCCATTTGGATGAGTGGAGTAGGTAGGGTGATTCTTGTTGGTAGTGTTTGGTTTGGTTTTCATTTTGTTGACTAACTTGGATTCTGGAGGACAGTAGGAACACAGCCCCCCCCCCCCGAAGGCCAGGGTAACAATTTCACACTGGCACAAATGGGTGGAGGGGGGGAGTCACAACTATGCAATCTGGAAGCTGAGTCATGGCAACTGGACTTCTTTTCTTGAGAGACTGAAATGTTTCACTGCTCATCCAAACAGCTTTGTCAGTCCAAGGAAAGCTAGTTGTGAGTCCTCCATTTAATAGTTCACTTGGAGCCTATAGTTCACCCAACCAGGGTGACATGAGGTCAAAGTGAACTATAAAATGGAGGAGTCACAACTAGCTTTCCTCAGACTGACAAAGCTTTGGATGAGCAGCGAAACATTTCAATTTCTCAAGAAAAGAAGTCCAGTTGCCATGACTCAACTTCCAGATAAACTCACCTGGATCGCTGATAATCTTCACAGACATTCTCCCTACAATGTTTCAATGCTAGTGACTTGGGGGTGGAGATAGGAGATAAGAATTCTAAAGTATTTGTATGCTACAAAGCACTTTAGAAGTTGGACAAGTAATATGTTGGGCACAGTACACCTAGTTCCACCAGGCAAACCACCCCTTGCTTGCATAGGAAAACATACATGCATATTAATTGATGATTTTTCTCTTTTTAGGCTGATCCTGGCCCACCAGGTGAGCCTGGACCTAGAGGAAGTACTGGTGAACCTGGCCCAGAGGTATTCTATTTATCATGTTGTATGATGCCATGTTGTGTCTTTTACCCCCTTGTATGGTGGTTCCGGCTCTGATTCCTAGGTTCATTATCAGTTACACAAACCAAGTTAACCAAAAAAACAGGCAAAAGCTGAGCGAATATATCTTGAGTCAAATTATAGTCAACTCTTCCCGCCTGTGGAGAAGATATATTTTGGAATATTAGCCATGACAAAGGATCAGTCATTCCTTGATGATACCTTTGCCTCTGTTCTTATCTTGGGGAACAGTAACGGTGCTGAAGGCCCAGAGTTATGGTGCCAGGGATTTGGCCCTTCTCCTTTGAGGGACAAGACTGAACTGCCTTGAAGGAAGGATTGAGACCTTGGGTCTCTGGGCCTAATCACACGAGCCATTTGCAACTGTGCTCCAAAAACCTTGAGCAGGCCTTGGGCAGATCTAAAGTATTTCATTCGCATTGCAAGAAATGGGAGGAAAATAATTTCAATGGTTAAAAAAAATGAAGAAGGGCAAGGAATGCTGTTTTCCTTACCTTTATGTCTCTGCGTTGGTGGTAGGAGCCCAGCCAGGATTTGGAAATGTTGGTGCATTTTGGCCGCAGGGTAACAGAACAGCTCTGCCAGTTTTCTCTGCCAACAGGGCACACAGATAAATTTGAAGAAGCAGCTCTGGTTTTTTAAAACAAGTTCAGTTTGTTCAAAATATTGAGATGGTGCAACTAATGATGGTAATCATTCAGTATTACAGATGGGCACAAACAGAAAATGAAATGCTGTTTTTTCGTTTCATTATGAAACGAAATGGTAGATGCGTTTTGTTACAAAATGAAACAAAATGCCATTTTTCCCTCTAGGAATAAAACAATTCATCCTAGAGGAAATGGCAGGGAGCTTCCTCAAGTTCTTCCATGTAAGCCCCCGAAACTTGGAAAGGTTTTGGGGTGAGGGGGCTGAGTTATTAAACTCCAAAGGAGGTGCCCCTAGGGAAAAAATCATTCCAATTGAATTGGGAAACTGCAGTAGCCCCCCTCCCCCCGCGGGTGAGCAATTAGTGGCTTGGCTTCTGAATCCCGATTAAATTAGAATGCTTTTTTCCCCTAAGGGCACCCCCTTTGGAGCTTAATAACTCAGCCCCCTGAGCCCTAAACCTCTCCAAATTTGGGGGCCTTACAGGGAAGAGCTTGAGTTTTTGGTGCTTGTACATGGCTGCGATCACTATTTTCGACTTGAGTACATAAAAATATGTACTCTGCAATAGTGATCAAGCCATGTATCGACACAAAAATTGCTGCTGAGCAAGTTTGGAATCTTCCCTGTAAGCCCCCGAAATTTGGAGAGGTTTGGGGGTGAGGGGGCTGAGTTATTAAGCTCCAAAGGGAATGTCTCTAGGGCAAAAAGCATTCTAATTTAACTGGGATTTGGAAGCCAAGTCACTAATCGCTCACCCGCGAGGGGGCTACGGCGGTTTCCTGATTTATTTAGAATGATTTTTCCCCTAGAGGCAACCCCTTTGGAGTTTAATCACTCAGCTCCCTCACCCGCAAACTGCTCCAAATATCAGGGCCTTACAGGGAAGAGCTTGAGGAAACTCCCCTGCCATTTTGGTATCTCTAGGATTCAGGGGATCATAACATTTTGATTTGTTTTGTTTTGTTTCAATTTGTAACTAAACTACATAAAATTTGTTATTAACAAAATGAAATGAAACTACTAAAGAAACGAAATTAAACGCTATATTACCATTTTGTGCCCATCTCTATTCAGTATCCCAGGCTTTCCCCCAGGTGCCCCTACCAAAGAAGGCAAGGTCGGAGGAGAGAATCTCTTCAGTGATGTCAATCCTAGCACATCCAGGATAGATTTTGTGCCAAAATTCATTTTGGTGCCAAATGAACACTTTCCCCTTCTCCTGGGCATTTGAAGAACTGTTTTAATATGGAAACAGTAAAACAGTGCTTTAGTACTATTTCAGCTTTTTAGCTTTGTTTTCTTTGGCTCATGATTTTACTTTTGGTAGTATTGCTATTTGTACCTTTGATTGATTTGCTTTATTATTTTATTGGACTTCTATATTTTATATTTAAAGTATATTACCCAGAGAACTTTGATTATTGGGGGTTCATAGAGGACTAAATCCAATTTCCCAATTTCTGTTGATGTGATAGATTCGTTCTATACCATTCTCTCTCTCTCTCTCTCTCTCTCTCCTCTCTCCTCTCTCTCTCTCTCTCTCTCCTCTCTCTCTCTCTCTCTCTCTCCAGTAGGACCGCCGTATCCACTGATTCATTATCCACTGATTCAGTTATCCAAGGCTGGTAGAGGAAAAAAATAAATAATTCAGCAGCCACAAAGCAAGCTGTAAAGCAAGCTGTTGTCACAAACAGCAGCTGAAATGCAAGCTATTGTCACAAATAGCATCTGTAAAGCAAGCTACTGTCACAAACAGCTGCCATAAAGCAAGCTACTGTCAGGAAACAGCAGTTTGGGGGTGGGTGATCAGGCATTCTCTCTTATCCATGGTTTTCATTATCCACGGGAAGGCCTGGAACCAATCCCCAGTGGATACTGGGGTCCTACTGTACTGTACTGTACACACACACACACACACACACACACACACACACACACACTGTGTGTGATCCAAATCAGTGTTTGTGGTGTAGATGCAGCACTTATAAAATTCTCTTAATCTTTTTCTAATAGGGTGGCCCTGGCCCTGCTGGAGATCCTGGCTTAACAGTAAGTAAGGCAAATACTATCTTTGCTTTTTACCCAAAGCCACTGCTTCTAGTTGGCAGTGGCCTTTAAGCATGGTGTACAAGAACTAGGATAACAGTATGATTGCACTTTTTCAGACATCCTTAAGGAAATCAAATCATTATGCAAGCTGTGCTGACTGATTTCCCAAAATATCTTTTTATGTCTCTCTCCAACCCATTAAAACCTTACCCTCATAACTGTTCTTTCCTTGTTGTTCTTGTTGCTAGGACTGTGATGTGATGACCTATGTCAGAGAGACCTGTGGCTGTTGCGGTTAGTTCAATCTTCTGCTTGTAGGTGTATAAGAACAATCCGTTTCAATGAGTTTTCCTTAGAGCTGGTTGACTTTCTTAAAAAATCCTTCACTCTAGGGCACATTTAGGCTCTGGGCTGAGAGACAAAACTCATTCTTATTCAGTTCTTTGGAAGAGGCTTACAAGGCTACTGAATCCAACCTCCTGCTCAGTGGGGGAATTCAGGTCAAAGCGCATCTCACAGATGATTGTCCAATTTTCTCTTGAATGCCTACAGCATTTATTATTTGGGCTCTGTTTGCAAGTCTCACTAAGGCTCAGCAGGAACAAACTGCAGATTCCCATGTATTCTGCTCTTCCACTACCCAGCCAGGAGGATGAGTTCAGAACCATCTGCTTTCACCTCTGTTGTCCAGATACAAAACTAGAATTAACATTAATCCTACCACCCCCTTAAATAGACCTGATCTCATCTGATTTTTGAAACTGAGAAGGATTGGACCTTGATAGTACCTGGATGGATGATGCCAAGGCGTGCCAGAAAACTCCAGGAATGCATCTTTCCCGGAACCCTGGAGAACCACTGCCAGTGGATTTTATTGGGTTGGAGTTGGATGATGTGGGAACGAAATATACAGCAACTACTTCAAAGGCAGGATCTGTTCTCGATCACCCAGAGTGCAGGACATCCAACAATGGGCTCAAGTCATTGCAAGCCAGGTTATCAGGAAAAACTTCCTGACTGTTAGAGCAGTACACCAGTGTGACCAATTACCTCAAGGGGTAGAGAGTGCTCCAACACGGGAGGCATTCAAGATGAATTTAGACAACCGCCTGACAGATATCCTGTGATTTTTATTCCTGCCTTGAGACAGGGGGTTAGCCTTATAGGCCCCTTCCAACGGTATGATTCTGATACCTGTTGCTCACTACAGTTAGATTATGTAAGCCAGCTCCATAAACAGAGTTTAATAATAACCAAAATAAACAAGTAACCACAACATAAGAGCAGCTGATCAAAAGCAGAAGCAAAGACTCCAATCCCTTTCTGAACATGAGGGGGATTGCATTATGACCCTCATGGTGCTTTTTTCCCTGCTCATTCATGCCATGACAGACAATGGCTTGGCATTATATGTAAATACTCCCCAGGTTTGACATTGTGCTTTGGTTCTATACAGTATGTAGGGACCCAATCACGCTCAAGTTCATGCACTCTGTAATTTTAAAGCCTAGTGCTGTGTGGTAGAACCAGTTTCAAGGCCCTCTCATTTTGCCCTGTTCTGGCCCAGGTTTGAACATTTTAAATGCAGGTCTTTTGATTGCTGTTGCTTCTCTTTTCCTAGATTGTGAAAAACGATGTGGCCCCTTGGATATTGTTTTCATCATAGATAGTTCTGAGAGTATTGGGTACACAAATTTTTCTCTGGAGAAGAACTTTGTCATCAATGTGGTGAGCAGGCTTGGTTCCATCGCCAAGGATCCAAACTCTCCGACAGGTCAGTGCCGTGAATTGCTGTTCATGTCATGCCTGTCGCCCAGCATTTCCCAATGACTTTAATTTATACATTTCTATCCCCAGGCCCATTAAATTTGAACACTTATCTTTTTCTTCCTTTTCCCATTTCCGTGAAAAAGAAATCTCTTCTTTCCAGTTGTGTAAACCAGTTTCCTTTCCATGCTGTTCATGTGCTGTTTAATTTTTTTTCCTTTACACTTCCCCGTTCTCAGCTCTTTTTCTAAGGTGATCTAACCCAGTAATCTGAGTGTGTGTTTTCCCAAGTCAAGATACTCATGATTCACTTTGAGGTGGTCTTAAAAAGCAGGTCTGTCACTCGGAAGAAAAAGGGTGGGAGGAGAGAAAAAGAAAGTGCTTAAGAACATAAGAAGAGCCATGCTGGATCAGGCCAAAGGCCCATCTAGTCCAGCTTCCTGTATCTCACAGTGGCCCCACCAGATGCGTCCGGGAGCGCACAAGACTAGATATCTGTCTCCTGATGCCACTCCCCTGCATCTGGCCCTTGAAGTACCCTGGTTTTAAACCTGGAGATTACACATCTCCATCATGGTTTGTCACCTGGGATGGAGTTTTCCTCCAGGAATCTGTCCAATCCCCTTTTGAAGGCATCCAGGTCAGAGGCCATCACCACATCCTGTGGCAGGGAGTTGCACAGACTAACAATGCACTGGGTGAAAAAATATTTTCTTTCTTAATGTATGCTCAACCTACACTCTTTTCCCTTAGTTGTTACTCCCAATAAAGATGGAGGAAAATTAAATTCAGTTCCTGCTTCAATAAGATGCTATCTAACTGATGATTACCAAATCAGTATGCAATCTAGAAGATATTTATTTATTTATTTATTTATTTATTTATACAGCTTGTATGCCGCCCACTACCCAAAGGTCTCTGGGCAGCTCACAATCAAAATAAACAATTCAGACAATTAAAACATCAAAATTGCCATACAATTAAAACAATAAAAACATTTAAATACAATAAATACAATATATTAAAATACTACACTAAAATCACCATCAGGACCCACAATAATTAGTTTAAAAACTTCTGGAACAGGAAGATTTATACCTGGTGCCAGAATGTCATCAACATCGGCGCCAGACAGGTCTCACTTGGGAGGGCATTCTATAATCTGGGGGCAGCTGCCAAAAAGGCCCTGTTCCTACAAGCCATCCCTTTCACTTCCTTAAGGGATGACTCTTTCAGGAGGGCTCCCTGTCTATATCTTAATTGCTGGGTAGGTTCATATGGAAGGAGGTGGTCCTTCAGGTATCTAGGTCCTAAGCCGTTTATACTACAGTATATGCACTTGTCAGAATTTTGTGTTGCAGTAACATGAACAATCCAACTAGAGCAGACCTACTGCTCAATGGGATTTTTACATTAATGCTGCTCTACCATGCAGCATCTGGTCCTTTAATGAGGACTGGCAATTGGGTTTAGACCAAAATACTTATATTGAGGGATGTGCTCACAAAAAATTTCATATGATTTACAGGGAAGAGGGGGATCTTAAAAAAAGATTTAAAAAAAAATAACACATTAGCAAGGACCTCAAAATTGTGTATACCGTGTAAGAGTAAGACACACCTAGTAGAAGTGAAAAGCACACATAATGTAGCTGAATTTCCATGTGAACTTTTTTTAAAGCTTCAAACTGATATGGAAATGGGATTAATGAAAAACTGAAACCAGACTTGATTCACCTATCCTTACTGCAACTAACCCTCCACAAATATATTAATGTGCCTCTTTTTAAAATATTCTCTAGAATGTAAAACATGCAAGCATTTCTTGCAGGTGCAGGAACATAACTGGTGGGCCACACAACTGGAGGAATGGGATGCACCCAGGCCTTTTCCCTCCACTGATGTCTTCTGCTTACTGTCCCTCCCTGGTGTCTCATCCCAATGATGAGCTAATAAGATTCTCTCTCTGACCAATCAGGCAGTGTGGGTTTATGTGAAGGGACTTCCCACACTTCTCAGTGCCAGGAGAAATTTAGAGTGGACATCTGGAAGTTGTCGAGGCCACGTAACAAAAGAGGAACTAGGGATTTGGGGTAGAGTCCTACCTCCAGATGTCTTTCATCCCACCAGATTGGTCCTAAGGACAATCTGGCTCAGGATCAGTATAGCTTGCCACCCCTCCTTTGAAGGAAGTATGACTCCTGGTTTCTTTTACTGACAGGGGCCCGTGTTGGGGTTGTACAGTACAGTCACGAGGGGACGTTTGAAGCCATCCAGCTGAATGACAAGCGAATTGACTCCCTCTCCAGTTTCAAAGAGGCAGTGAAGAAACTGGAATGGATTGCAGGAGGTACCTGGACCCTCTCTGCCCTTCAGTTTGCCTACAACACGCTCATCAAAGAAAGCCGGAGAGAGAACGCTCGTGTATTTGCCGTGGTGGTGACTGATGGGCGCCATGACCCGCGAGACAACGACTCCCACTTACAGGCTCTGTGCGGTGGGGATGTCATTGTCAACGCAATTGGGATCGGAGACATGTTCAACATGCCAGAGGAAGATGAGACCTTGCGCTCTATCGCTTGCAACGACAACCAGAGAGTCCAGAAAATGAAGCTCTTCACGGAGTTGGTGGCTGAAGAATTCATTGACAGTATGGAGCATGAGCTGTGTCCAGGTCTGTCAGAACTGCCTCCTCTGAGACCATCTAGTTGGAATGTGACCTGACCAGAGATTTCTGTGATATTATTGTTCGCTTCATGTTGTGGTGGTGAATAGCTCAGCAGTTATGCCCATAGCATCTTCACTCAACATTTCCCCCCTCCATTTGGAGAACTGGTGCCTTTCCAAATACACATCCATGGACTAGATGGCACATTATTTTAATGCACTATACCAGTGATGGCGAACCTATGGCATGGGTGCCAAAGGTGGCACTCAGAGCCCTTTCTGTGGGCACCTGACATCGCCCCTTCACAGCCACCTGTATACAGGTTAAATTACTGTACTGGCACTTTGCAAAAAAAAATTAGTGGGTTTTGAATTGCAGTTTGGGCACTCGGTCTCTAAAAGGTTCACCATCACTGCACTATACAGTTCTCCTTTTCCCAGGAAATGCCAGGTTAATTGCAAGGTTTCAAAGTTTGAAAATTGATATGAAGAAAGAGGGGATGCTGACATGGATTGAGGGAAAGTTACAAAGTCTCAGTTATGTTAAAATGCTCCAAACTCATTCCAGTTCAAGTCTAATAAAGCAGAAAAGTAAAGTGAGCTGTTTATAGATCATCTGTAGCACTTAAAGCACTTTCTGGGCAGTTTACAACGTAATTCTGCAGGATACGCACACACACACACCCCAAAAAAAGGAAAGCTGAATGAACCTTGAGACAGCAAGCTGGGATTGAATCCAGCTCATGTGCAGAGTTTTGGCTGCTGTATTGCACTTTAACCACTCCACTACAAGTCTCTAGTAGCAACTAGTATTCCACAGAAAGTTTTTAAGGCTCTGGTTAAGGCTTTGATACTAAGTCATTGCCATTTACTTCTGAGTGCAGTTCCTTGTTCTTAATAGTGAAAAGACTGCATTATGAATATTACTGTATTCCAAAAAAATTTTTTTTTGAAAGGGATCTATGTTTATGTAACCTTGTATGTCTGTTTAATTTTCCTCTCATAAGGAATGTGTGTACAATATGTGATGTTTGACTAGAAATGACTGAAGTTTAGAACTGTTTTAATTACACAACCCTCACTTGTTCTGCCACTGCAGTAGCACTGAGGTGCTTTTTGTTTGTGTCTCCGTATGTAGGTTAAGGGCTATGGTATTCTGCAATACTTCAATATAATCTTTTCATTTTCATTTCAGATCCACAGATTGTCTGCCCCGATCTCCCTTGTCAAACAGGTAAAAAAAAAAAACTAAAGGAATAACCAACATTACTGTTCCCTCCTCTCCTGCCCCCATGCACTTTTCTATATAGTGTGGCTAAAGGAAAAATTGAAAGTTATGGTCCTCAAAATAGAAAGGGGAAGAGATAGATAATTTTGACAAATCCTTTCTAATCTTCTTTCCTCATACTGAACAACTAACTGTTCTTTCTACAGACGGGTATATTCTTGCATTATAAGAGTGTCTGTCTTGATTGGCTCGACCCATTTACCTCACAAAGTGGTTGTAACGTACACAGATGCTACCACCCTTCTCAGTCCTCTGACGTGGCAGCATTTAACCTGAATGTAGGTGGCTATGAAGGGGCGATGTCGAGTGCCCACAGAAAGGGCTCCGAGTGCCAGCTTCGGCAACCGTGCCATAGGTTCGCCAACACTGCTGTATATACCATTCATCTGCAGAGCTAAGGAAGGCAATGTTGAGTATGTGGGTGGACAAAGTAAAAACCTAAAAATGCTCCCGGGCTATAGCTCCCATCTCTCCTTGCCAACGTTCTGCTAGCAGAATGGACATGGTGGTGATGAATAAATAAAATATAATACAGTAACACACACACACCGCCTATTGCGGAGGTTAGGGACCCACCCGACCTGTGATACATGAAAATCCGCGATATGCGGAAGTGGGTCGGGCGGGGGCGATCAGAGGGGTGGGTGGTGGTGGTGGGGAGCAATCCCATCGCTCCCCACTGCCCCCATGGGGCTCTGAGGCCCCCCGAACGGGTCTGGGGTGGCGGCGGGGAGCGATCCGATCGCTCCCTGCCACCCCCCTCCCACACAGCTCCAAGGCCTCCTGAAGGGGGGAGGGCAGCTCCGAGGCCTCCTGCAGGTCTGGGGGCGGCGGGGGAGCCCACGCGGCTCCAAGGCCTCCCGGAGGGGGGGCATTGGAGAGCAATGCTATCGCTCCCCACCTCACACACACCCCACAGGTACTGCGATCCCGCGATATAGTGGGACCTCAGTACCTGAACTGCGAAATGGCGGGGGTGACTGTAGTTAGCTCTCTATCATAAATACAGGGGGGTTTTTTACCATATCTGCTTTTCAAGTTGGTCAGTTGTAAAGTACGTACATTTGGTGCCCCCTTTTAGTCAGCAGAGTCACAGTGTGCAACTTGGACTCTGAACAAAACCACACAGAGTGGTAGAAACTCACTTCTAGCTGCTGATATGCAGTTTGGGGACAACTCAACAGTTATTCCGGGAATCTGCTGATGCATGTTGCTCTTCATGGTTGCCATTAATAAGTACTTTTGGTGAACTGAACCAATTTGCTCTGAAGACTGAACATCACAGTACTAAATATAGACTGAAGGATCAAACAGTGTGTATGAAAAGCCACAGGCTTCGCTCATGACAGGTCAATGAACAGCAGGAAAGGGTCTGCCTTTCATAACTGGCAGAATTTAGTAACAGGGCAAAAGAGGGGAGTTAAGTTCAACAATGAAATATTTCAACTTCAGCTGTCCTGTGTAAAGCTTTGAATTAGACTCATTTTTCCTTCATAAAAACCACACACACACACACACACACACACACACACACACACACATTTTCGTTCTTTTCCATACTCTTTCAAAGTGTCATTTTAAACATGGCCATACACTGAAAACTGGACATTTTAAAAATTGTATGTTTATGTTTTTGTACCTAAATACCTTTGTATTAAGCCATAAGAAAGAAAGAAAGAAAGAAAGAAAGAAAGTGTTCTGCTTATATACCGCCCCATACCACTACAAGTGGTCTCTGGGCGGTTTACAATTTTAATTACAGTGTGCAGGCTACACATTGCCCCCCCAGCAAGCTGGGTACTCATTTTACCGACCTCGGAAGGATGGAAGGCTGAGTGAACCTTGAGCCTGCTACCGGGGATTGAACCCAGGTCGTGAGCACAGTATTACCTGCAGTACAGGCATTTAACCACTGCGCCACGAGGAAAGAAAGAAAGAAAGAAAGAAAGAAAAAGAAAGATGAATACAGACCATAGCTTTTTGTACAATTCAGTAAGTCAATATTTCTCTTTAAAGAAAAACAAAGTAGTCTGATTTTGCTAAGAAAGGTAGTACTGTAGATGATTTTATCTTCTGAAGTGAAACAGTGCTGGAGCAGAGAATTATTAACTAAAAAAAATTAATTCCAACAAAAAGGTGGAGAAAGCAAAAAGAAAGGACAGTGGGGCTTCACAAAAAGTTCAGGGGGGACCTGAAAACAAAAAAGAACATGTATAGGAAGTGGAAAGAAGGACGGGCCGCAAGGGAAGAGTACAGACCGGTAGCAAGGAATTGTAGGAATAGCATTTGGAAAGTAAAAGCAGAGAATGAGCTGAGGTTAGCTAGAGACACTAAAAGCAACAAAAAAGATTTTTTCAGGTATGTACATTGCAAAAGGCAAAGAAAAGAAACAATGGCTCAGCTAACAATGGAGATGGAGAAATGGTAGCAAATGACAAAAGGTAAAAGTGCTCAATTCCTATTTTAATTAAGACTTTTTCTAAGCGGGAGGTTATGATTCTCCAGACAATTGTGAAGTACCAGTGGAAAGAACAAGATTGAAGCTGAAGATTGATAAACAAATAGTTGGGGAATAACGTATTACTTTGAATGATTTCAAATCTCCAGGACCAGATGAACAGCCTCCAAGAGTATTGAGGCAACAGGCTAAAGAACTCTCTGAGTCACTGCCCATTATTTTCTTGAAATCATGGGAAACGAGTGAGGTGCCAAATTACTGAAGGAGGGCTAATGTTGTCCCTATCTTCAAAAAGGACAAAACATGAGAACTAGAGGAGTCAGGCTAATATCAGTCCCAGAGAAAATTTTGTAATTGATTATAAACAGGTCACTATGTAAGCACCTAAAAACAATGCGTAATAAAAAAAAATCCAATATAGATTTGCCAAGAACAAATCATGTTAAACTAACCTGATCTCATGTTTTGATCAGGAAACCTCCCCAGTAGACAGAGGGAATACAGTAGCCATAATACGTCTTGACTTCAGCAAAGCTTTTAACCAAGTGCCATATGACATTTTGATTATTTATTTATTTATTTATTAGTATTTTACCCCGCCTTTCTCCTTGTAAAAGGACCCAAGGTGGCTTACAGCAATGAGAGACTATACAGTCCATTACAATTAAGACACAATCAGTTTGAGAAACAGGGAATTGAGGGATATCTTACAGAATTATAAGGCAGCATTAAAGATAAAAATTGATAACGTGGTGTCAATGCAGTCACACAAGGAGAGATATAAACACAAGGTTATAAGTGGTTATGACACAAAATCTGTGTAACCATGTATGGTAGATAAAAAGGCACAGTAGGTAGTCCATCATTCAGGGAAAGCTTGCCTGAAGAGAAAGCAGCTGAGAAGGCCTTTTCATGTGTTCCCACAAGGCGCACCTGTGAGGAAGGCAGGATGAAGAGAAAGGCCTTGCCTGATGACCTTAACACTCAAGTCAGTTCATACTGTGAGATTAGATCTTTGAGGTAGGTAGGACCCAGGTTGTACAGTGCTTTGTAGGTCAAGGTCAGCACCTTGAACTGTGCCAGATAGCTGATTGTCAACCAGTGAAGCTGCTTTAACAGGGTATAATGTGGTCTCTGTAACTGGCCCCATTCAGTAATCCGGTTGCTGCATTTTGGACCTGTTGAAGTTTCCTGAGGCTTTTCAATTGAAGTCCCCTATAGAGCACATTACAGTAGTCCAGTCAGGATGTCACTAGGGCATGTGTTAAGTTAAGTAGGTGTGGGGTGGATGGAACTGTCAGGTGGATACACTGCTGGCTACAGCACCATACGCAGAGGGTGATGATGATTAATGCACCTTCTCACACTCGGAGGAGGTGACAAGTTCTGGGCCTAGTGCTCTTCAACATTTTTAATTAATGACCTGGATCAGGGGGTGCAGGAAATGCTAATCAAATTTCTACATGACACACAATTGGGTAGAATAGCTAATACTCTAGAAGATGGAAACACAATGCAAAAGGTTCTAGATAGGTTTGAGCACTGGGCTCAATACAGAATGAAATTCAACTGGGATAAATGCAAAGTACTGCACCTAGAAAAAAAGAAACCAAACACATAGTTATAAATTGGGGAATTGTGGCAGAACACAAGCTGAACATGAGCCAACAGTGTGATGTGGCTACCAAAAAAGGGCAAATACTATTGTAGGCTGCATTCATAGAAGTAATGTCTCCAAATCCTGTAAGGTGCTCATTCCCCTCTGTTTGGCATTAGTACCCATCTTGAGTACTGTGTCCAATTCTGGACACCGCACTTCAAGAAGGTTGCTAACAAACTGTACGAAGTTGAGAGAAGGCCAACGAGGAAAATTAGGAGCCTGGAAACCAAGTATTGTGAGGAAAGATTGGGAAAATGAGACTGAGGGGAGATTTGATAGTATTTTTTCAAGTGAAAGACCGTCATATAGAGGAGGGGGAGAATCTGTTCTTAAACAAGGCAGAATGAGGGACCTGCTACAATGGGCTCAAGTTACAGGAAACCAGATTTTGGTTGAATTATCAGGGGAAACCACCTGATGTTTAGAGCAAGACAGCAGTAAGACCAATTATCTTGAGAAGTGGCGAGTGCTCCAACATTAGAGGAATTCGAGAGGAATTTGAACAACCACCAGATATTCTATTCTTTGTATTCCTGCTTTGAGCAAGGAGTTGAACTCAGTGGCCTTGTAGGTCTCTTCCAACTTCATGGTACTGTGACTCTATAATAATATGTAATTTTAAAATGGAGCCAAAATCCTGCTGTGTAGGCGTGCCTGTGTAACTCCAGCAAGGTTGAGTCAGCAAACCTTTTCAGACACAGCTTTGTCCTACACCAAGTGCAAAACCAGTCTGGTTTATTAACCAAACTGCATGTTTATGCATACTCTGTGAATCTAGGGAGCTCTCTTTTGATCTGGTGATAAGCGAGTCTCCTATCAGAATTGTAGATCTCCCTGTCTTTGTGCCAGAGAGGAGGAATTAACTAAGAACAAGCTAATTGAGATTATGATAGTGGTATGTAACAGTGATGTGACTTGCAGTTTCATCAACTCAGGAAAAAAAGTTTAGAGCAGATTTGTTTGAGGCATCTCTGAGTTCATATGCAAAATTTAAAATGAATGTAAACCAGATCAATTAACTGGAACAAAAGATATTTGAACACTAGTAGACAAAGCTCTCCCATTCAAACAGAAAAGTAAAAAGTCACATGCTGTTTGTGTTAAATTCAAAGACAAGGTTGAAATCTTTAAAAGGCCACTAACATCTGTTTTTTTAAAGTCTACATTTGAGTCCTCCATCAGCCACTCATAAAGGCTGCACGCTGCAGAACCTGTGAGGAGGGGAGTACAGAAAAATCACCAGATTCTCCTGGCCAACGTTTTAAAGGCCAGGGTTTGGTAGTTTAAGCTGAGCTTCCAAAATCAAGGCTGCAACCCTGTGACACTGAAGCATACCAACAGCCTTGCACTTCTCCACCTTCAAAGGTAGCCAGCGGGAAAGAGTCCTGCAGAAACATGAATGCTTTTTTCAGATTTTAGTGGTCTAATAAAGGTTTCGTCCACCATGGTCTTGGATTCTACTATTCAATTTCATAAATAATCAGAGTTTGGAACTAATTATTTTTAAATTAAAATAAAATGATACTGTATTTTTTGCTCTATAAGACACACTCCCCCCCTCAACAGTAAGGGGAAATGTCTGTGTGTCTTACAGGGTGAATACACCCCAGCTGGGAGCCTCCAGAGCGGCTGCTGCGGAAACTTCCAGACCTGGTGCAGGTCCCAGCCCCAGCTGCAGCCCCACCAGAGGCTTCCCGACCTGGCTGTTAAAAAAAAATCCCTTGCATGATTGATTTGTTCCATAGAATAGAAGAGGGAGAGTAAACAGCCGTACCGGAGATCATAGAGATGAGAAACAGGTTAGAGAGTAACCACCCACCATGATGACCATAGAGCCACTCTTCAAGATGGGCAGAATGTGAATCCAGGGGAGGGAGCTTTCCCATTCAGTAACCAATGGGAAAAACATTGATCTGTAATGAAACATGTTTTTCCCTACAGTCATTTCAACATGTACCCTATGCAAAGCTAGAAAGCCCTGAAAATATTCTTTTGACACTCACTTACAGATGGGAGGAACCCTGGGATCGAAAACCCAGTTATTTTCCGCCCTATGGAAGAGGGAACCAAGATAACATTTCCCAGCACCAAACCCATGATCGCCCAGTTCCTGAACTCCACGAGGGAGATCCAGGACCCCAGCATGTACACCCAGCTGGTGGCCACCTTGGCCTATACCGCCGAAAAAGCTAAGTTTGCCACTGGACAGGAACGGCAGGAATGGATGGACTTGTTCATTGACACCTTTAAAATGGTGCACAGTGAGATTGTGGGAGACCCAGATACTGTCATAGGCCTTTGTTGAAACTCTGCTTGCGCCTCTGAGACTGTTAGGGCTGGGTTCTTCCTTCAGAGCGTGCAGCGAGTCAGAGGAACCACTTCAGCTGCAAAGATTGCCCTAGTGCTAAGAAGTTGCCACAAAGGAACCACCTGCCTTGGGATCCTTCTCAGAAGCCCACCTCATGTGCTGTTTTGGTTATATTCCTGTTTGCTGCCTAGCTAGGACACCGGAGCTTGCCAGATTTGAGTTCTGGTGCTCCCAGAGGAAAAGGCAAAAGGGCAGGGCAACTCACCAGGGCTGCCTGAATTCCTCCCCAGGAAAGGAGGCTGGGCAGATCAATTCATATATCTTTCTGAGCTATCCAGTGTGAAATGGGGTGGGAGGAAATATAAGCTTTGTTCTTGGCCTCTTGGAGTCAGCTAGAGTAATGTGACAACCGTACGGTAGCTATGTATGTACAGTAGCTGGAGGTGGGGGGGGCGGGACATCTAACTCAGTGGTTCTCAACCTGTGGGCCCCCAGATGTTCCTGAACTGCAACTCCCAGAAACCCCTTACAGCACAGCAAGTGCTGGAGTTGCTTCTGGGAATTGCAGTCCAGGAACTTCTGGGGACCCACAGGTTGAGAACCACGGCTGTAACTACATGGAGCTTGTGGCGTCTCACCATCCTTTGCCCAGGATCACCTTAGCAAATGAGGAGTCATTCTCTACACTTCTGCAGCTGCGGACAGCGATGTCTCCATCTATCCTGTACCTATAGCATTACCGGCATGTGTGTATGACACAAACTTGTCTGTAATCTGTTCAGATACATATATATATGTTTGTTTGCGTTTGTGTGTGCATGTGTTCTAGCTATTCATTGTCTAGCAAGCAATGTCTGTCTCTTGTCTTTCTGTTTATTTGCAAGGTATTTCCTAGGTAATTCCGGGAAACATTCATCCCATAAATGTTCTCTGTCCTAAAAATCTAATCTGCATCTTTTTGGTGAGCATACTAAAATAAAATGTTTCAAAAGAACATTCTCTGCATGCCAAAGGAGGAATATAAATCTTGTTTGTCTCATTCTTGTGCATGAGAACAATAAATGGCCTTTCCCCCTCTTTGCCTGCAAGATACTAAGTTACCGCAGGACTGCTGTATCCACAGGGGATGCATTCCAAGACCTACCGTGCATGCCAGAAATCATAGATAATAGTGAACCCTAGATACAGAAATAGTCTCTGGATCCATCTAATAGCCAATTCTGGTAATACAACTTTAAAATTCATATTTATGGAGTTTTATTAATTGCATTTAATATTTTATTAAATATTAATAAATAAATAATTATTTAATTAATTATTATTTAAATAATTATTTAATTATTTAATTAATAATTAATTAAATAAGTAAAACTGCAGATACTGATCCTGCAGATACGGGGGTCATATGATATTCTCAGGTGTTCCAGACTAGAGTTTTTGCATTTAGAAGAATTTTATTCATGGAACTTGTGCAAAGCTACAATAAGACCTGCCGCATACCCAGATTTTCTCTGCTTGCTGTGTGCATAGCTTCACCAAGAGAAAATAGGGTAGCTTCAGCAGGGACATTTTGTGCAAATAGTAGAAACCTTGACAACAAACCCCTGCAGGCTCCCTTACTTTAGTGCCATGGTGAAAGTGAAAATCCTCAGTGAGGCCAATAATTCCTCAATGTGGCATTTTTGTCAACAACAAGGAATTATGTGAATATGTGTGTTCAGACCAGCTCAACTATGACTGCCTTCAACATGTAATTCCTTCCCATACTGCCCTCCTATGATGTCCTTCAGACATTATGGACAGTGGCCCCAGTCAGCCATAGGCACCATACTCAGACATTGGGAAGTGTCAGCCAAAGTGTCTGGAATACACCGCGTTAAAGAACAATTTCCTGCTGCCTGTCACATTGCTACAAGAGAGAACTTCAGACTGACCCTCCCGGTTCAGTTGCCGACTGTGCTGGACCCAAGTGGTGCAGAGACAGCAGCCAGTAGCCTTCTCAGTGACACCAGATGACTGTCCTTGTAAGAACTTGTACTCCATGTGTTTTGTCCTGTTCTTATGTTCCGCTCATTTTTATTCTCCATAGTGGGGTTTCCCATATTCCACACTCTCGTCTATCTAGTGACATCCAAAATACCAGGAAAAATACTAACCCAGTGGCTTTTTCTTCGTTAAGTGCCATTTCCTCGGATAACATTAGCAATCAGTAGCATAATCTGATTTTTTTAATCTAAAGCTATTCTAAATAGAGAAGCTCTGCCCACGGTGAACCATTGGCTTAAACTGTTGACTGCACAGTTTAATATATATTATTACTTTGATAAAGAATGCAAAAAGGAAGATTTAACTTAGCGGTTGTTTAGGACTTTCGTGGAAGTTCATTTCAACTCAGAACCAAGAACAACAAAACCCGTTATCCTGGTTTTTGTGAGCCAACGTCTATTATTCAAACGGAGAGCCCACAATGGTCCAAGCATCTTGTAGAATGCCAGTAAGAGAAACCAAATGACTGACCAAGGTTTTTAAAGAGCAGGTCACATGGACTGACGTTTGTCTTCACCAAATAATGGAAAGTCACAGGAACCCAGGTGTGAAGGAGTTCCAGAGGTTAGTAAATGATACTATAGATTCCTTCAAGCAATTTCCATCCCTTGGCACCTGAAAAATTCAATATGGCCTATCTGAACGCAGGGTGATCATCTGTAACACATCTAACAGCTGAGCAAAACCAATTTCTGAATGCAAACCAGTTTTTTTGGAAGTCTTCTTTCCACTATTCCAGCTCACAATCACCACAAAAACAGAATTCGTATAGATTTATCCCCCTCAAAATGGCTCTTTTTGCATTTGCTTCAAGGTACCTACTCCTTTGAACTGTTCCGTTCTTGTGGCTAAAGCCTGACTGCAGGCAAATACAAATTTGCTTCTCTGCTTCCATTCTGAATGGGCTTATAAAATGCAATCTGCTGTTTCTATGAGGTGATTCCAGATTATATACATAATATGTTGCAAGCATATAAAAGATAGTTCTGGCCGTATCCTTCCATTTGCATTCTCGTTAGTACTGTACAGTATATGAGAAAATAGTGGTCCAATTAAAATTCAGTTTGAAATGACAAACATGCTGCTGCACCATCGCTTGATGTTTCCCAAAAAGTTAATTTCATTGCCTCCCCTCCTTGCCTTGTGAAGTACATGAGTAGGATATAGGCATTTTCCACTTTTCTTATGAAATGTTTGGTACATTTTCACCCACACTTTGACAACTTCAGAAGAGATTCTATTGCCATCTAGTACAAGCCATAAAAACTGCAATAACATCCATGGATGTCTTTTATAATTATTTGTAACATGAAAGCATCATTACAGGGAAATACACAATCTCGTCAGTTTATAAATGATGCTTGCCTCTTGCTGCGTGGTTAAATGTAGATACACGTTCATAGGTTTTTGAGATCCAGTGACTGGTCACTCAACAGGTATTCTGCACTGAACTCACAACTGTCATCGCTGTCCATTAAGCACTCAAATAATTTCATTTATTATTTGTATTATGTATTTACCTAGCTAACTATTACAGACAAGTATTGGCTGATAGACATTGTTGAATTTGGGACCATTACTTTTATGAGTGGGAGAGAAAGGTCAGAATCTGCAGATGCCATTTATTTTGTGTTTTATATTTTTGTGGGACATGTTATAAAACATGTTATTGTGGAACGTTTTCCTTTAGAAATTTGCTTAAGGTGACAGAGCTCTCTTCTAAGTTGGTCATTGGTAGACTTGCATGCAGTCACTTTGGTCTGCTTGTGGTCTCATGGTCTGTTTTTAATAACTAAAGGACAAGTGAAAGGGGCGGACTGGTTCCAAAGATCACAGTATACAAAGAGGTTTGCATTTGAAATTCACATACTCCCAGATGTACATACAACAGTTTTCACTGAGCAGAGTACCATGCATGGAGAAGGAAGGGATTTTTATCATGCAGTTCATAGGGAGAGCAGCAGCTGTGAAGCGTGACCACTGATAGCGTTACCACTGGACAAGAACTCCTCTGTGTGAATACTTTTCTCAGTGAGAATTATTTATGCATCTGAGGCATGTGGATTTCACAGACTGCAAATGAGCAGGTGAGATGCAAAACTCTTTGTGATCAGTGCTGTGATCTTTAGAACCAAAACCTCTTTTCATCCAACATTTCATTATTCTCCTATTTAGATCATTTGGAGTGCTCTCCAAGGTTAACTGTCTGTGTTGTTTTCCAATTCCAGAGCTTGCTGTCGCCCAGTGCACACAACGCCCAGTGGACATTGTCTTTCTCCTGGATGGTTCGGAAAGAATTGGGGAGCTGAACTTCCACAAAGCCCACCATTTTGTAGAAGATGTGGCTCGACACCTGACCTTGGCTAGAAGTGCCAATGACAACATGAATGCGCGCATCGCACTCCTACAGTATGGAAATGAAAACGAGCACGTGGTCGCTTTCCCGTTGACATACAACATCACTGACATTTCAGACGCTTTGGCTCAGATCAAATACTTGGACTCTTCTTCCAACATTGGGTCTGCCATCATCTATGCCGTCAACAATCTGGTCCTCAACCCAAGAGACAGCCAGAGGGCTGCCAGGCGCAATGCTGAACTTTCATTTGTCTTCATCACAGATGGCATCACAGGTGACAAAAACCTGGCGGAGGCGATTGATTCCATGAAGAAGCAGAACGTCATGCCCACCGTGGTGGCCTTAGGAAGCGATGTGGACATGGACGTCCTTCAGAAGATCAGCCTAGGAGACCCATCTGCCATTTTTCAGGAGAAGGACTATGCCAGTCTCTCCCAGCCTGGTTTCTTCGATAGATTCATTCGGTGGATCTGTTAGTCAAAGGGAAGGTTCCAACGAGGATTTGTGCCAAAGTTAATTGCAGGGAAGACACCAAAGATACTAGCATTCTTGATTTTTTTATATATGATCTTTAGCAAATTTAATCTGCCAAGGGCAGCTCCCACAGACCTGCAAAGGGATTTATTTTTATAGCCGACATCTGTAAACTTATTGTCAGTGTCATGGAACTTGTGTTTATGGTGCTAATTAAAACCAAGAAGGTCAAGAGCTACACAGTCTGATTTGTCATGCTAGAAAGCATTATTAATGCTTGGGTTGACCCAGCCTTCCATTCTTCCGAGGTCAGTAAATTGAGTACCCGGTTCACTTGGGGGAGGGTGGGCGTTGTGTAGCCTTCATAATGCATCTGTAAATCCCCCCAAAGAGTGTTTCAAGCGCTATGGGGAGGTACATAAAGCACACTTTGCTTTACCTTGCTTTATTTGCCTGATCATATTTCTGGAATCTGGTTCCTTTAGTGGCAGACAGTACTGTACAGTTTGCCCCGATCCTGACTGCTCCTTTCTCGTTTCCCAGAGAGACAGCGAATATTTTCTGAGCAGCTGTGTTGCACCCCATCACCTTGCTGAGAGCAGTCGACAGGAAATGTTGCTACCAGCTCCGTAGCTCTATGCTTTGGCATTGGCACATAAGCACTAGTGAGTGCCTGATCTTCCACCCTTAGTTTTCATACAGTTGCTGAAGAATTGCAACAACAGATGTACTTCTGATACAACATGGTTCATGCAGTATCGATACTTGGTCTGAATCCACTAAATCACAGGAAAAGCCAGGCAAAGGAGCTTCCTGCACTGAAGAGATGTGCGGCAATTAGCCTGTGTCGCTCTGGTTCTGCTTCCAGTACAAATGACAACAATTTCTTGTCTGTATTAAAACAAATAAGAAACCTGTTGCCATCTGTATCCCTTGACATATCATGAGGTCTCATGACACATGTTTTAAACAGCCCAGAAGTACCCCGGTTGCCTTATCCACATATTCTTTTCCACCTCGAATATCCATGGGCATTGCTGGGTTTTTCCCCTGTTCTGTACTGCATTGCTCTCTCATATAGCCAACCTTTCTGTAGAGAATATGCTTTCCTAGCTTACTTCTACCCGCTGCAAATTTAAGACAACTTTTTCTTGCATTAGTAAAAAACACTTTTCATCTGCAATACAAAGCCATATTGATTGATGTGGAACAAAATTGCAACTTATATGCATTCATAGGATCGCTGTTTCTGGAATAACATCATTACTTGAGCCAAAATTGCACTTTTGGTAAATAAACTCTTGTTCACACTACCTTAAAAATAGTGTCATTGATCCTTTTTTGCATAAAAATATATCATGCTTCCATGCAGCAATTGTCGCAGCCCCCAGGGCAATTCTTATCCGCTGAAAACCCCTCCTGTTGGCTGGTGAGATCCTCCAGTCCCCCTGTCCGGAACCACCAACCCCCTTCTCCTGGCTTATGCAGGTTCCTTAACCACCACCCCCAGGAGTTACTTGCCTCATGGACTAGGGGCCTACCTAAGGAAATTACCTCCTCCACCACCAGGAGAAAGCCCTCCAACCCACTACTGCTTCCCACATCAATCTTTGGCTTCGGCCCCTTTGAATCAGGTTGCAGTTGAGTCACGTCCATACACCAGTAGTGGCCAAACTTCAGCCCTCTAGAATTCCAAGCCTGTATTGCCAAGGACAAAGTACTGTGGGAGCTGTGGTCCAAAACTTCTGGAGGGGCAAGTTTGGCCACCACTGCCATACACTGTGGTCTCCCAATGGCAGCAGATGCCTCAGTCAGTCAGGCACGAAGAGTGATGAGAGCGAGGGAGGCTCAGTCTTCTCTTTAGTGGGTGGGAGCTGTCCACATGATTTTTACAACAGACTACATGACAGAAATCATGGGACCTTCAGTGCATGGCTTTGTAGTCGTGCAAAAGCATGGCTCCATGTGATTTTTATTTAGGATCATCCCCAGGGATATTTGGTATCATCCCCACGACTCTAAAGTCGCTATCTCACGATGGGGATTATCCGGTGATTGTGAAAGTCCGGCCTTTCTCCTTTCCTGGTCACCTGACTGAAGATGTGGGTTCTCCATTCCCACATACAAGGAAATTCTTAAAAAATAAAAAAGTGTTGACAGCCTGAAGGCCAGCTGGTAAGCGCTGGGGGGGGGGAATAAAAATTAAAAAAAAAAACTGCCAAGCAGCCCCAGGGCCAGCTGATCGGCGGTAGGGGAGAATATTAAAAAAAAAAAAACATTTAAAAGTGCCGACCAGCCCCAGGGCCAGCTGGTCAGTGCTAGGGAAAATAAATAAATAAATATTTTTAAAAGCACCAAAGGCCAGCTGACCAGCCCCAGGGCCAGCTGGTCAGTGCTAGGAAAAAATAAAAATAAAAAAATTCTAAAAAGTGTCGAAGGCCAGCTGATCGGCGCTGGGGGACGGAATAAAATTTTTAAATTTTTTTATAAAAGCGCCAACCAGCCCTAGGGCCAGTTGGTCAGCTCTAGGGAAAAAATTACATTTTTTTTACAAGCACCGGAGACCACCTGATCGGTGCTAGGGGAGTGGGAGTAAAAAATTAAAAAATTACATTTGCTTTACAAAATATGTCTCCACATATCACGAATTGCCTTGCTAGATTTTGTACTGCCACTGTGGCTGTTCGTAGGCTTATGACTGAAAGAAACACCAGTTTCTGATAATCATATAGAGTTGAGTGTAATTCTCACTCCAGGGCATGATGATGACCTAAATGTTTTGAACTCGTTACAGTGTTGTATCCCCTAAGAGCTGATTATTAATGATTGATATACTGGTAGACTGACATACCAATCCCCTTGATATATCTATATCTTTTTACTAAATGTACCACTAGAAGATCTTGTTGTATCAAATTTAATATTTTAATATCATCTTAGATTTGGTTAATAACCGTAAATAAAAATTCATTCATTCAAATCTGGTGGAGCGGATGGAATGACAGAGGAGAACTTGGGAGAACAGGATTTGAATCACTGCTCTGACAAGGAAACTCACTGAGGCATGGGTGGAACTGGTAAAACCATTCCTTAAATATCTAACTCACATTGAAAATTATATTAGAGTTGCTATAAGTCAGCTCTGACTTGATAGCACAGAACATGCACACACAAATCCATGACTGGTTAGTGGTTTGGGACCTGAAAAATAATGTACACTCATGAAAATCTATGCCTTGCATCCATGGCATAACTGAAAGACCAATGATATGTTTGCCTCTTGTAGCATTGGTTAAACTTGTTAATTGAATTTACTTTTAGTGTTACTGATCATGATGTACTATTTTTTTCTTTGTATTGTAAACCTTTCAGAGTAGTGCTTCACACTGGTGGGGCAGCATATATATTGCATGTGTTGGCATATATGTGATCTATGATTGGACAGTGTTTGGCGGTGATCTTATACAAAAATCATGTGGATCCACATGCACTGTAGGATCCATTATTTCTTTGCCATAGTATTTTAATATATTTTAATTGTATTGTATTGGTTTGTATTTTAATGTTTTAAACTTTTAACTGCTTTTAGTTGTTCATTTTAATTTTGAATTGTAAGCCATCCAGAGATCTTCAGGTACTGAGGGTTATATAAATTGTACAAACAAACAAACAAACAAACAAACAATAAATAAATAAATAAATAAATAAATAAATAAATAAATAAATAAATAGTGAATGTACATTATGATTATACATTGATTTTGGGATACTGCTAGTTAAAAATAACATAGATCCAAGGTCCCTCTGTCAGACCCATGTTTTTCTGCTGCCACAACCTCATCTGTTGAAAGAACCAACTTCTGTTTTGCAGTTTCTGGGTTCAAAACAATGTCTATGACCTGATAGGTGTTTAGGGGAGATTTTATATGTAAAAACCATATACAGTACAATTGTGAAGATCCGTCTTCATGTTTTTATGCCACTGCAAAGCTATGAGTTGAAGGATCCAGTCCCCTTGATATATATCCGGTTGTAGTCTGTGGGCATAAATGTATGATTTGATGGTGATTTGCCTAGAATCACATAAGAATGATATGAGATCCTTAGGATCCCATCTTAATTTCATGGATCCATCTTTTATCAGCCCCTCCAGGATATACAGTATACGTTTCTGCAAAACCTTGCTCAGTAATATTTATTAGTTCTACTTGGGTTTCTTAGATGGAGCTTATAATAAAACATGTGGTTTTTGAACCTATTCGTTTTATTCTGGGTTCAATGCTCCCTGCAGAGACTTTTTCCAGGCGCCGAAATACTGTCAATAATTGACAGCGACGAAACCAGCCTGGGAACACCTCCGCTCTCCTCCGCGGCATGGCACGCTCTCCGCCACCTGTAGAAGCGAGCTCCGGCAACGACGTCATCGGCCTCTATTTTTGCTGGATTGGCTGGGCCGCCCGTGAGCTTATATCACTCCAGATCGGATGTTCCGCGGAGGATCTTGGGTATTGTAGTTTTCCTGCCGCTGCATCTCGCGGCGTACCCAGTGCCTGTTCCGCGCGCGGCTGCTGCTGCTGCTGCTGCTGCTGCGTTCGGGGAGCCATCCGGGCGGCTTGCTTTCACATCTGGTGCGGGTGACATCTGATGCCGAGATGAATGGGACGTGAGTATTGCCTCCTTCGGCTCCCTGTTCCCGTGGTTGCAAGCCCATCTCCTGATTCTCCTGGCTCATTTGTTCTATATAAGTACTTAGAAGTGGTTTTTTTTCTCATGCCGCTCTGGAACAAAAGGGGAAAGACATACAGTACTGCAGCCTTTTGTCTGCGCACATGTATGTTAGGCAGCGAATGCAGAGAGGTTGAGCAGATCCTGGCTACTTTTTGGGGGTGTGAAAAGACGGAATCAAATAGTAGTGAAGCGCATGACAACAAAATGAACTTTAAACATATTAGTGAGTTTGCGTTTACGTTGTGGCTCTGCATTTATTTGCATCTTTAAGTTCCCTCACTACTACTGTCCAGCTGTTGCACAAGTGGAACTGTCCTGGTTTCTGTCTGTCTTTCTTAAAGATCAGAACTGAAACTCTTCTGCTGGGAGGGAGCTTTTTACTCCTATTAATCTTTCAGTTTTTAGAAGTGGTAAAACAGATTTTTTTAAAAAATAATATAATACTACTTATATTCAGAAGCTCTCTGTTACTCCTGCTCTTGAGACACATTCTAAGAGTGATATTTAAGTAGTTTTGAGGTGACTTTAGTATCACATACCGTCAGACCATGATTTTGGACGTTTTGCCATGAGAAATGCTCTCCGATACAGTTGCCACCCAACGTTTAAAAACATGGGGGGATGGGGGGGATGAATAGCTGTATATATGTTAGTTTATTTATTTTGCATTAGTTTATATATGGGTGAAAAAAAATCATCCTTCAGCAATTTGGTGATGCAGTTTGTGTACAAGAAGCTTTTATCATCTTGGAAGAAGCCTTGTTCCATTTTGTATGTGAGCGTGAGGGAAAATATTGCTACACAGTGCAAGCCCCTTATTTTCTCCTAATCCCAGACTTTCTGTTAAGACACCACAACAGCTGTTGCTTTTAAAAGCACTGAACATAATTGCCAATACAGTATGTTGTCACTTATGTTCAAACATTGTATCTAAGGCTGATGTGAGATGAACAGGACTCTCAACTTTCGTTTTGACACATGTACACAATAATACTTGAGCCAAAAGAAAACACCTTCTTTTTAAGCCTAACAGCCAGTGAAACTTTCCCAAGGAGGGACACAAACTCTTCCAGCCACAGAGATCCACTCTTCAGGGGTCTGACTGGAATGCTGGATAGCAAATCTTGGCAGGGAACTCTGCATATTTATTCCTTGATACAATCCAGAGCACCCTTATAAAAATGCATAGAAATCCAGATCACACACCAGGAAAGCCAAGGAAGATTACAAATAGTTACAAGTACAAGGTAATTACTTCAAGGTAATTACAATTGTTAAGCAGGATAAGTTGAGACCTGCCCACTGTACTTCCTTGCTTAAATTGGGCGTTGAAAGTAATAATAGAGGGTTTCTGTCTTCTGCCTGCATGTTATTGGGATCCACATTGATTATTGTACTCCTGTCACAGCAAAAGAAAACGCCTGGAAGCAGGTAAACAATGATGCAAGGGTGATTAAACTCAGCCACATAGCTGCCCCTACAAATATGTAATAGGTTTATTTCATTCTAGACTTAGGTAAAAATTCCTCTTTGGAAGCATCAGCCATATTGATGATACACAAAATAATAAAAAGGAAAATCAAGGTGTGGTCAACAAAATATTTGGTGTCTGACATGCAACAGTTTAGTTTGAAGCAGAAATTCTTTCTTTGGGGGTATTTTCCTGAACTTAGTATTCAGTTATTTTTAACCGGAACTAGGCAGAACGTCATATTTCTGGGGTTTATCTATCTTCTGCATCACCAGATGTTTGAGGAGGAGAAGAGGCGGGCCATATAAAACAGAATCTGCTACCGACTTAACTCGTTGGCGCTTGAGTAATGAAGAGGGACGGCAGCGGTGGAGGTACTTGGCAGACGGTGAGGATGGTGGCCGGCAACAAACTGGGCTTGAGGTTCATTCTCTGGGACTGGATACAGTAAGTGTCTCTTGCATGTAATCCAATAAATTAAAATAAATAATAAAATAATAAAATAAATACCTCAGCACAGCTTAATTCAGTTGAGCTGGTACCTTTGAAAAAATACATTTCACATTTTCTTTTGTTTGTGAATGTACCAAGTTAGCTGAGGAGCTCACATTCATCGCAAAAGGTGCTAAGAAAAATTCAAACAGTTGCACACTCCATTCACATTGGGTTTCTGACAAAGCTGATCAATCTTCAGCATGACCCCAGTGTGACTAGAAAAATGTGCCCTAAAACACATTTGTCACTTTCTGGCATTTGTTTTGTTGATGGGAAAGAGCAGTAGTGGTAGGGGAATCATACGTCTTTTATTATTTATTTATGTGTGTATTCTTTTATTTATTTATTTATTTATTTATTTATTTATTTTGAATATTTTCACCCCACCTTGGGCTCCTTTTCCCTGCCTTGGGAAAAGGACCCAAGGCAGCTTACAATACTGAGGGACAATATACAGCCTAGATTAGAACATGTAAGACATATTCAAGTTTGAGAACGGAATTAGAAGAGGCATCTTACAACAATTAAAAGGGAACATTGAAGGTAAAAAGAGCACGTGAACAGTTAAAAGAAAAACATCCATGATGAGGGATGGAAACTAACCATGAAAAACACAGGTGTTCTTATGAATTCAATCCAAACAATAATGCATGATAATCCATCTAAAAGTCACATAATAGGTAGTCCATCATTCAGGCAAAGCTTGCCTGAAGAGAAAGGTCTTTTCCTGTTTCCAGAAGGACAGCAGAGATGGAGCAGTCCTGGCCCCCAGTGGGAGGGAGTTCCAGAATCTGGGAGCAGCAACAGAAAAGGTCCTTTCATGTGTTCCTCTGAGACGCACATGTGAAGGTGGCGGGATGAAGAGAAAGGCCTCTCCTGATGACCTTAGCATCCGAGCTGGTTCATACTGTGAGATTCAATCTTTGAGGTAGCTTGGATCCAGGCCATTTTGTGCTTTGTAGATTAAAGTCAGCACCTTGAATTGTGCCTGATAAGCTGATTGGCAGCCAGTGGAGCTGCTTTAATAGGGATGTAATGTGATCTCTGTAACCCGCCCCAGTCAGCAATTTGGCTGCTGCATTTTGGACCCATTGACCTTTCCTGAGACTTTCCACCAGCAGCCCCACATAGAGCATATTACAGAATTCCAGCGGGGACGTCATAGGGCATATGTCACAGTGGCCAGAGCAGGTTTCTCAAGAAATTGGCGTAACTGGCATACTAGTTTTAATTTTGCAAATGCACTCCTGGCCACAGCTGTGACCTGGGCATCCAGGCTCAAGGATGAGTCCAGGAGTACCCGCAAGCTGTGCACCTTTTTTCAATTGAAGGGTAATCCCATCCAGTACAGGTTGCACCTCTATCCCTTGATCATCTTTTTGACTAACCAGAAGCACCTCTGTCTTGTCTGGGTTTAGTTTCAGATCTTCTTCACCTCTGTGTTGTCTGGGTTTAGTTTCAGTTCATTACTGATGCTAAGCACTGATCTAAAGCCAAAATAGCTTCCTTGGAATCTGGAGGTGATGAGAGGTAGAGTCCGTGGCCATGGTGTCAAACATGAGCTTGTCTCTCATTATCAAGGTTTCGTAGAGGAATTCCTTATCCGCTTCCAGGGAATCTTTGAAGATCTGTGACTCCAGAGCTCCTCCGAGGCTGAAGTTTTTCTCTCCAAAAGTTGCATAATAATTTTAGAAATCTACAAGAAAGTTAAAACTCTGCTAAAACATAGAAGGGCCACCGAATTCCAGCCTTTTTACATGACATGCCAGTGCAATTGCATGGCCATTACAGAAGGAACATGGAAATTGCCCAGATCTCTGCCTTGAGAAATAGCACTGTAAAAATGTGTGATGTTTGTAGATTTGACATTTTCATTTTAGTTCCAATGTGATTAGCGATGGTTCTGTCTCAGCTGGCTCAAGTCCTAAACGTAAGTGAAAATAGCTCATTTTGTGCCTTTGTTCCCTGACTTCGATCAGAAGGTTGTATGTCACTGGCAAATATTCACTTTATGTTGTCTCAAATGGTAGATAGAGTAGAATAGAGTTTTGTCATTATGCATATGCAAGATATGCACAACGAAATTAGAGTGCTGTTCCACTATACACTCAAAACAACAAGGCACCATACAAAACACATAAAACACCAGACAAGATATTAAAAACTCTTAAAACTACTTACAAAATTTAAAACATTTGAAAACTGCTTAAGATGATGCTGAAACCGTCGCATTTAACTTAGATACTGCTCTAGGATAAAAACTGTTATTTAGTCTATTTGTCCTTCACCTAAGAGTCCTATATCAACTGCCAGATGGCAACAGTTCAAAAAAATGGTGGCCAAGATGCAAAGGGTCTCTGAGAATTCTAGATGTCTTACTTAAGCATCTGGAGTTGTATAATTTGATGATCAGATTCCTCCAGTGTAGAATAGTTGTACCCTTCAAGGAAAAGTGGACACCTAATGGGTTAAATACTTCCTGACATGGTACAGAGATTTTTATCGCCTTGATGTTTTTCCAAACACAGAGCTGTTATCTTGAGTAGGATGGGCTCAAGATTTCGTAAACTATTTCAGGAGGGAAACGAGGAGGAACCCAAAGTATGACCTACTTTAGCTTAAAGCTCTTGTTGTCCGAGTGTCAAAAGGTGACATTTTGTCCATATAGGCACTTTCAATATGGCATCTTTTATTTCCTTTCTCACTGAAACACATGAAAAAAGAAAAGGTGTTTGAGAAATAAGCAGGTTGATTTTCGTAAAACAAGAGGCCTGCAGGATCCACAGGGGTTCAGTTTTAAGGCCCCAACTCTGCAGATGCCAAAATCCACAGTTATACAAACACTGCATGTAGCTTGTGCTGAATAGGGTAGGACTCCCTCTGAAAACACAGGCGCATGGCTTGAGGTTGCTCCTGGATTTATTTCTGAGCCTGGATGCCCAGATTTTGGTAGGGGCCAGGAGCGAATTTGCCCAATTAAAATGAGTGCCCATAGTGACACATGCCTTGGTTATATACAGACTGGATTACTGTAATGCACTCTTTATGGAGCTCCCTATGGAAAGTGTCAGGAAACTTCAGCAAAGTTGTTTCCTTCAACGTTGGTAGTTCTCTAGTTCTAACCTATAAAGCTCTAAACAACCAAAGCTATCACAAGGTCTGCATCCCCCTTTATGAGCCTGCTTGATTGCTAAGGGGCCATCCTCTCCATCCTCCCACCTTCACAGGTGTGTCTAATGGGGACACAGGAAAGGGCCTTCTGTGTTGCCGCTCCCGGATTCTAGAGCTCCCTCCCACAAGAAGCCCACCTGGCCACATCTTTGCTGTGCAAAGCCCTTGCTCTTCAGCCAAGCCTTCCCTGTGGGATTGGCTGCCTGAGTGAAACTTGTAGATGGATTGCTGTGCCTTGCTGCTTTGAATATGCTTTGTTGTTGCTTAAGTTTTGCAATATGATGTTTGCTCCTTTTCTGTATTTATATACACAATGTTGTTGGCTTTAACATTGGCTTTTATGGATGTAAGCTGCCTTGGGTCCTATCAATATTTTAAATAGATAGATAGATAGATAGATAGATAGATAGATAGATAGATAGATAGATAGATAGATAGATAGATAGATAGATAGATAGATAGATAGATAGATAGCCTCTGCAAACACCTTATTCTAGCCTTTTTCATTTAAAATTCTGCAGCAGCAGATATGTGAAACCATGAGTACTGATCCTGTGAATATGATTGTTCAACTGTAAGCTGTAAGAAAAGTAGTTCAGCCTGTTAATATTTTGGGGCTGGGTAGTGGTGGTGGTTGGCAGCCCCAAAATGGTAGAATTATGAGGAGGGACCCTAACCCTCACTGCAGGGAACTGAATTTGGCCACTATGGTCAGGAATAAAGAGAAGAACACTTAGTGACAGAAGTACTCCCTAGATATTTCAGGGGTGCCCAAACTTTGGCCCTCCAGATGTTTTGGACCACAACTCCCAGGATTCCATGCCTGTATTGCCAATGACAAAGGACTGTGGGAGTTGTGGACCAAAACATCTGAAGGGCCAAAGTTAGTTAAGATTTTTCTTTGATGTTGATGAAAGTAAATGCTTCATGCAAAGCTCTTCGGTGTCTTTTCCTCATTCCTGTTTTCTTGTGTCTTGCAGACTGAATTCTTCCCAACTTTGCCCACTGCCTCTACAGCAGAGGAGGCAGCAATAAATGGGATGAAGTTTTATTCAGGCCTGCAAGCAGAGGATGGCCACTGGGCTGGAGATTATGGAGGGCCTCTCTTTTTGTTGCCAGGTAGATTTATGAGAGGGGTTGGAGAACCTCTTCCGAATCTGCAGAAGCGGTGGACAGTAAATATGAGTTGTGTGACAAATCAGCATGCAGAGATTTGGGGTTAGAACTGATTCTTGGCACCAAGAGGAAAGGGCCACATGGGCACTGGTGCTTGTTTAGTTGTTTCCCCACATACCATGTTCTTTGGACAAGTTGGTCTGGTAAAAGCAGCTGAGACATTGGGAGTGTCGCCAGAGCTGTACAATGATGTGGAAGAGCTTCTTACCTTCTACACTTCTCTGAGGTGTTCTATAATTGAATATTTTATACCAACTGGAGGAGCTAAGTGCAAATAGTACACTAGAAGGAAGGTTATAATGGGTTTTAAGTACAAGAAGTTATGTTTGTACGTCAAGCAGTAAATAAATTTATGTCGGAGAGCAGAAAATGAAAGAGTTAGGCCTCATCGTGAATACTGTGTCTACTTCTGGACACCACACTTCAAGAAGGAGGCTGACAAACCGGAGCAAAGTCAGAGGAGGGCAACAAGGATAATTAGGGGGCTGGAAAGCAAGCCCTGTGAGAAAGACTGAAATAACTGGGCATGTTTAGCTGTGAGGAAAAAAGACCGATAGGAGATTTGATAGCACTTTTCAAATACAAAAGCCGTCATGGAGAGAGGAGGGGCAGGATTTATTAATCAGCCCAAAATGCAGGGCATGCAAGAAGGGGTGCAAGTTACAGGAAGCCAGCTTTCGGCTGAATATCGGAAAACTTCCTAACTGTTAGAGCAGCGCAGCAATTGTGCCAGTGACTAGGTGAGTGCCCTAGTGTTTGAGGCATTCAAGAGAAGTTTAGGCAACCTCCCCACACACACACACACCAACAGATACCCTATGACAGGGGTGCCCAAACTTTTTGTAAGGAGGGCCAGATTCCATGGCTGAGAATGTGTCAGGGGCCGGTTGCTCCCCAAACCTGCCACCCCACTGCAAGCCCCACCCACTTTCTTTTAAAAAAACATGGGGTGAAGGAGGGGGAGGGAGGGGCAGGCCAGCCAGCCACGGGCCACTCAGAATGGCCTGGCGGGCCAGATTTGCCCCCCCCCCGGGGCGGACTTTGGGCAGGCCTGCCCTATGAATTTTATTCCTGCCTTGAGCAGTGGGTTGGACTCCAATACCTTCATGAGTTTCGTGCTAGCTCATCTGACCTCACTTTTGGCCATCTTTAATTGTCAGACCCTATAAAGTAGGACCCCAGTATCCGCTGGGGATTGGTTCCAAACTTTCCCAAGGATAATGAAAACCATGGATAAGAGAGAACACCAAAATGTCCCCAAAACTGCTGTTTTGTGTTAGTAACTTGCTTTACAGCTGCTGTTTTGTAACATTAGCTTGTTTGACAGCTGCTGTTTGTGACGGTAGCTTGCTTTACAGCTGCTGTTTTATGACAGGAGCTTGCTTTACAGCTGCTGTTTGTGACAGTAGCTTGCTTTACGGCTACTGTTTTATGACAGGAGCATGCTTTGCAGCTGCTGAATTATTTATTTATTTATTTATTTCCTCTGCCAACCGTGGATAACTGAATCAGTGAATAATGAATCAAGGGATATGGGGGGGAGGGGTTCCTACTGTAGTTGTTCTTTTTACTAACTAAAAGAATGTTAGTGTCAGTGCTTGCTCTCAAAGACTGACGTTTTTTGAAACAGGGCTCCTCATTACATGCCATGTTGCCAAGATCCCCCTACCGGAAGAGAGCAAGAAGGAGATGGTACGCTACCTGCGCTCGACACAACTCCCGGATGGAGGATGGGGCCTGTGAGTAAAATGCCTCAGAAACAGGCCTCAATACATATTTTGTGAGTTGCTTGGGCTGATTGAATGCCCACAGGTGTTCTATGTATGGCCCAGATTCCGTACCCCATGTCCTCCAATGGATGCCCCACCGGAAGTAGCACTATGGGCTTCCCTGCCCCATCTCCTCCTCTGAGAGGGCACCCATGGGAGATTCTGGGGTGCAAAATCCAAAGCTCCTGTACAAGACCTATGGGCCCAATCGACTGAACCACTGAACTGCATTAAGTGCCCATATTTAGTTACAGTGTTTTTTCCGTGTATAAGACTATATTTTTTTCTCTACAGTTGCTTGACTAAAAATTGAGGGTTGTCTTATACATGGAAGTAAGCCAAGGAGAGAACTAGGTGATTGGGAAACTATCATTGGAAACTTTCGTTGGAAAAGTTGGGGTTGTATTATTCATCTGAGCATCTTGTAAATGGAAAAATACAGGTATATTTCATCAGGTGATTGCTGTCATGGGACAACTCCCTCAGTTAGTGAGCTTGGAAAGATCTTATTGTCAACAGCCTTGTGCAACTCTGACAAAATCATGGCCATGGCTTTCTTTATTGAGCCAATCGATTTCATGGTGCGTCATGATCTTTGTCTGCTGCCTTTGTCTTTTCCCAGTATTCAGGTCTGGAAAGTACAATAGCCTTAGTTGTTTGTGTGTTTAGAGGGATTTGGAACTTGATTTTTATCTAGATTTTATTTACAAATCTTTCTGGAGATCTGTAGTATGTTAATTATATGTAATTCATAAACACATATTACTATCATAAAATAATAAATTGGCTATTGAGGGCACCTTTGAGTATGAATAGGCAACGTTCAGACTTGAGCTAGGGAATGACAGGAATGCATTGGCAGCTGGTACTTCCAGTGCACTGGAGTCAGAATGAGTTGTATGAGTAACATACTCATTTTCCATCAGACTGTTTATGGATGGAGGATTGGTTTATATGGCCTTGTTAATTACGGAGGCATTATCTTTTAATGGCCCAGCTCAGGAGTAGAAGTGACTTTTTATGTGCCACTTTTGAGCCTGGGTCCCAATGGCATCTCAGTCTGCTTGGGCGAACAAGCTCCAAGGAATCTTGATCAGCATCGAGCCAATAAAGACAAACGGCATTTAGAGGTATGGGCCACGTTCCTAACACTGATCTGTGTTATTCATTAGGCATGTGGAGGACACCTCCAAGGTATTTTCTACTGCTCTTAACTACACCGCCATGCGCATTCTTGGGGTCAGTCCTGATGATCCGGACCTGTTGCGAGCTCGAAACAACCTCCATGAAAAAGGTGACTAATGAGTCTGAAAGCAAAGGTAGTTGTGTTTTTCTACCAAGCATTGGTATCCTATGGAGGGGGACCCACTTTGATTCTCCACAGCAGACATGAGTGCTGGAAATGCTGTGACATACAAGCCTCTGAAGAATTTAAGCCAGGTATGTCCAAACTCCGGCCCTCCTGATGTTTTGGACCACAGCTCCCAGAATTCTAAGCTTAGATTGCCAATGACAAAGGACTGGGAGTTGTGGTCCAAAACATCTGGAGGGCCAAAGTTTCGATATGCCTGATTTAAGCCAATGGTTCCCAACCTAATGCTGTGACCCTTTAATACAGTTCCTCATGTTATGGTGACCCCCGTGGCCTGCTTGGAAGAGGCCACAAGCCCCCTTTGGCAGGCCTCTATGCTGCAGGTACCATAGAGAACTTCCCTCTACAGGCACCCTCAGCCAATCGCAGCCTCAGTGCCATTGACTGACATCCCCTCCAACCTATCAAGCTGTAACTCACTCTTCCCCCCCTTCCCGCCCTCCGCCTCCAGGCCCAAGCTGTTTGTCCTTTTTTCTTCACTGGCTCATGGCGACCCTGTAATGGTCATTCGACTCCCAAAGGGGGCCAACCACCATTCTGGGAACCACTGATTTAAGGAGTGACTGCAGTGACATTGAGTTATGCCCATGACAAAGTTTTGTATAATCCAACTTGTTCCTTGTTCTTCTGACTGGGGAAACCTTAGCTGAACAAGCCCTGGTGTGCTTCAAGTCCAGTTTTGCAGTTGTTACTTGCCAAAGGTACTGAGCAAATTTGGGAACCAACCTATAGTCGCAGTCCACACAGGAAATCTACTTCCAATTGAAATTAGTGTTACCTATATTTGTACTATTGGCACTTTCTATAGATGGATAATTTTCCTATATTGTATGTGCTAGGAGCAAGGCCTGTGGTAAGAGTGTTTTTCATACCCACTGTTCCCATAAAATGGGATTATGGAGGAGGTGCCATGATTATGTTTTGAGGGTTTGTCCTCTCTTTGTATAGAGTCACACTCTTGCTTCTGCCAGGATCATCCTTGCAGTTAGTTGCAAGAGTGCAATTAAGGTTCCTTGTAAATGTTTGTCTTGAGAGTCCTGAGACTGGAAAACTTCTAAGAGAAGACGAAATGCCATGCATTGACTCTGGCTTTTGTATGTTTGTGCCAATTGTTTGCAAGTGTTCTGTCATCGAATTCTTCATATGGGTGCTTTCATGGGGGGTGGGGGAGAACAAAGACATCTAGAGCCTTCCTCCCTTCTCCAAGACCCCGGAGGGTCAGCAATGGAATCACTGTTCCAACAAAGGCTACCTAATAAGGAACAGAGTCATTGGCTGAAATGTGCATTTTGAGGAGACTAACATAACTCCATTTGACTTGCACTTTCAAGTAATGTTGAAGGCCTCTTTAAGTAAATATTTGAGGTAGCACCACTTAGAAACAACATAGTAGGGACATGCTTTGCTTATGCCACCTCAATTGCAACTACAGTAGGACACCGGTATCCACCGGGGATTGGTTCCAGGTCTTCCTGTGGATAATGAAAACCGTGGATAAGAGAGAACACCAAAAAAATTCCCCAAAACTGCTATTGTGTGACAGTAGCTTGCTTTACAGCCGCTGTTTTATGACAGTAGCTTGCTTTACAGCTGCTGTTTCTGACATTAGCTTGCTTTGTGGCAACTGAATTATGTAATTTTTCCTCTTCCAGCTGTGGATAACTGAATCAGTGGATAATGAATCAGTGGATACAGGGGTCCTACTGTAGAACCACCCTCTGAATAGGAAGATTCTGAATTGTACATCTCTGACCTGCTCAGTTTCAGCCCTTGAGGAAGACAAGTTGCCATGGGAGATGGCCATGTTTAAATCCTTCCTCAACTGAAACACCTTGCTCATGACGAGCTACTGCATGTTTGTTCTTCCTCTGACAGCTAATAGCTTTCTATTGTAGACCATTTAAATAGCAGGGCACTTGTACTAAAAATGATCCCTCATGAAGTGGTAGTGGCAATTCTGCCTCTTCATTCTCTCCCACCAGCCTCCCATCTACAACCTGTGTAGATCAGTCTCTCTTGACAAAAAGGGAATGAAATATCTAAAGCTGATTAATGCGCACACATTCTTATTCTCTTCAGGTGGTGCTGTGGGGATCCCTTCCTGGGGTAAATTTTGGTTAGCTGTCTTGAATGTCTACAGCTGGGAAGGAATGAATACGCTCTTTCCTGAGATGTGGTATGTGTATTTTTTTTGTGTATCTGTTATAAAACATAGCTTGGGTCTCAAAACAAAGCAAAAAAAATGCAGTCAAGTTGTGATCAATGTCCAGTTTCTCCAGAGGAACAACAACAACAAAAGGCACTGGGGTCCCAAGCAACCCCTTGGAGGCGAAGGAAGGATACAGGAAGCACAACTTTTTATTCAAGTTTTGTTCAGAACAAGTGAAAATAGAGTTTCTTAAAATCTTACTTGAAATGCCCAACTTTTAATTCTGTACTTGAACATGTCGGGAAAACTCCACAAAGGAGTAGGTTGCAGTTCTAGCTAGGTAATGACTGTAGTGGGGACCAAACAGAACATGCTGGCTGAAGATTCCCCTCTGTTAGAGCCTTTTCACACGACCCCTAAGATCCGCTGGCCACTTAAATTCGGACCAGAGATCTTGGGGGCTTGTCGCTCGTCCTGTGTTCCCACCCCCTCCGCACTCCTGGCTGCTGGCTGTGTGAGGGGAGGGAGGGGAAAAAAGGAAGAAAAGAATGTGGATTACCTCCATTCTGCCGTTTTGCTCTTGCCCCGGCAGCATTCCATTCTCTTAAGTAGCTCTTAAAGGGACAGGGGGGGGGCAAAAAACAACAAACAGAAGGAAGGAGAGCCCGGCACTCTTAAGTTACATCCACATCAGGAATTTTTCAGCCCTGGAGAGCAGGTACTTGAAAAGTGCGCTGAGACACGCTTAGGTGGGCGTGGTCGCACTTAATTTTCTGTAAACTCCGGAGCTGGTGGGGAAACAATTTTAAGCTCCGGAGCTGGGAGCCATTTGCCGCGGAGTTTAGGGGTCGTGTGAAAAGCCCCTTTGTTGAAACTTATTTCAGGCTAGTTTGTCCCCCACCTGTCCCTTCTGAAGTTGGCTCTTTCTTATTCCCTACTCTTAGAAAGGGCCCATGGTTTCTATACTGTATCTCTGCTTTGTTGGAGGATCTTGTGACAACGATTTCTGTAATTCCAGAAGGCCAGGTATAGCATTGAATAGTGCAATGCATCATCCTCTCTTCCCCATCGCCACTACTTAAGTGTTATGTGGTGTGATTGCCTTGAGGAATTTGGTGCCCACATTTGCAACATACTGCCTGTCCCTCCATGGCCTAGAGCAGTGATGGTGAACCTTTTAGAGACTGAGTGCCCAATCTGCGATTCAAAACCCATTAATATTTCGCAAAGTGCCAATACAGCAATTTAACCTGAATACAGGTGGCTGTGAAGGGGCAATGTTGGGTGCCTCGTGTCATAGGTTCGCCAACACTGGCCTAGGGGTTGGTTAATTGCACATCGTAAAAACAAGCATTTCACTGGATGGTTTAAGGAAAATTGAACAATTATGATTACCGCAAGCAAAATGAAAATATTGTCCAAGATAATTTTTCTATCTGTGATCCTACTGATAAAGATTAATGAAGAAAAGTTAAAAGAGTGGCAAAATATAATTCATGCTGTAGTGAAGATAAGAAGTCAAGGATTAATAAGAGGAAATGGTATATATCTCAAAACTCTATACACTAAAAAGCCAAACAGTAAATGATTGAATGAGAAGTTGTTAATAAATGGACTAGTTTTTAGATTGGGGATTGGTTGGGGGGGATAAAGAATAAAGAGCAAATAAAAGAAGTGACAGATATAGATAAAATATATTGACATAATATTCAGCTAGAGAGTGGATGAAGAATTGGGTAAATGTAGCAAATTTAAGAAACACGAAGGAATTATGTTATAAAAAGAAAGGGAAAGGGAAGATAATGAAGTGAAAGGGATAGTAAGTAAAATTTATTATTGAAAGCAGAAAATTAGGATGACTGTCTCAAATTGTTATGGGGATTCAGTATGGGAGAAAAAATAGGTACTAGTGATTAGGAAAATGTATGGAACATTAGACTATTGAAATTATTTCTGTAACAATAAAAGAATTTTTTAATATGTTAGATTGGATTTGGTACTTAACTTCAGTGATACTAGATTACACAGATGGTAGTTCTTTTAAGATGTGCTGGAGAAAAGAAAGGAAATGCATAAAACTAGGTATTTATTTTCATATGTGGTGGGAATATGAGAATATATTGAAATTTTGGCTATTAGTTATTAAGGAAATAAGTGAAATAAGCAAGATAAACTTATCTGAAGGTCTTAAATTAGTACTTTTATCAATACTTGAAAAGGAGAAATGTGGCTAAATTTCCAATTTGTTAACAGCACCAAGATATTATTGCTAGGAATTGGAAAAAAGATTATAATTTCCAGTTACTTAGTTGGCATAGGGAAAAATAAAAGAAAGACATGTGATCATTACACAGTACAATGCAGGGATAGGTGTTATCTTTAATAGACCATTAAAATCATACAGAATCATAGGGGTCTAGTAAAAGTGTCACCTGTTCCTGCATTGTATGATATAAGAAAGTTTGGGATACAACTATCAATAATAAGCTTACTTTTTATATAAAAGATGGCGTAACAGGCAAAGATGAATTTATAGCTACATGGGAAGAATGTATCCATTTGGCTTCTGACAGATAAGGGGAGGAGGGCATTGTCTATGGGAGCCAATGTGGACAAAGTAGATAAGGGAGAACTGCTTTCCCTGTTGCACAACACTAGAACTAGGGGGCACTCCATGAAACTTTTGAGTGCTAGATCTCAAACAAATAAGAGAAAGTACTTTTTCACCCAGAGGATCGCTGGTCTGCGGAACTCCCTGCCAGAAGAAGTGGTAACAGCTGTCAGCCTTGACAGCTTTAAAAAAGGATTGGGCAATTTCATGGAGAACAAGGGTATCAATGACTATCATTATGGATGCCTAAGGACAACCTCCAGATTGGAGAGAGAGGCAGGATATCTCTCAATGCCATTTGCAGGGAATCGTAAGCAGGTGAAGACATCTGCTTTTGGGAATACCCTGAAGCAAATGGCGACCCACTGTGTGAGACAGAATGCTGGACTGGATGGGCTGCGGCCTGTTCCAGCAAAGCTGTTCTTACATTGTTATGAGCCTGCTTTGGAGTCACGGCAGCCCTGCGTCTGGAATTCTGGTTGTACCTCATGGCTGCATTCTATCTCATGAGACTTCTTTCTTGCTTTATGGCAGGCTGTTTCCCTCCTGGGTGCCGGCCCATCCTTCCACTCTCTGGTGTCACTGTCGTCAGGTGTACCTGCCAATGGCCTACTGCTATGCTGCCCATCTGACTGCACCAGAAGATGATGAGCTTGTTTTGAGCCTCCGGCAGGTAGCTCCATAAAATCTCTCTTTATCTTGCTATTTGCCAGCTTGCTACAGGACTGCATAGGTTGCATGAGGGCCTAGGGATACAAGGCAACACCTCATGTGGAATTTAAGGTTTGCTTAACAGTCAGAAGTGAAAATGAAAGTCAGCATCGTTGAAAAGTACTTGTTACTTCACCTCATTATAGTCTATGTCAGAGGTGGTGAACCTTTGGCACTCCAGATGTTTTGGACCACAACTCCCAGAATTCTGAGCCTAGATTGCCATTGACAAAGAACTGTGGGAGTTGCAGTCCAAAACATCTGGAGTGCCAAAGGTTCGCCACCACTGGTCTATGTTGTGGTTGCCTGTACTCCTACTACTCTACCAGTACTTATTAATAATAAAGAGAAAATCCCAAATTAATTTGTGTCCTCTACCCCATGCCACCTTGAGTTTTAAAAAAATGCAAATTTGTAATCAAAATTTTGTGGTGCTCCCCTTCCTGCCATTTTCAGCCTCTATTTGTAGATTTATGAACAACCACCAATATCACGTTTGTAGATAAACTATTTTAGGTGCTTGGAACATGAATGATCCTGGGTAGAGTGCTATGGTTATTCACAGGTGAGTAGCTATATGGTGATAAGTTACCATGACTGGAATGTTGTGAAGGTGTGGTTTCAGTGAGTGCTGAGGTATTGCTGTCTAAAGAGAGACCTCAGAAAGAGTTGAAAACTGAAGGGAGTTAATACTGTAGTCTGTTTGAGAGGAGAAGACAACAGCAGAACTTGTGAAGATAAGTCTTTCTGCAGTAAAAATATATGTGTGTGTGAGAGAGAGAGAAATTGAAGATCTATAATATACTGTATTTTTCGCTCCAAAAGATGCACTGGACCATAAGACGCACCTAGTTTTAGAGGTATGTATGTGTAAAAAAAATATTCACACATACATACTGCAGTCCTGGTCCGTCTATAACCCAGTTTACTCTCCAGCCATGGTGCTCTTGGGAGGTCCGGAGTGGCATGGCTGGAGAGTAAAGTGCGATGAAAAGTCCTGTTCCCCCACTCCACCCCACATTTCCATGCTGGGAATCCTCGGCCCTTGCAGAGGTCTATGAACCCGGTGCAGGTCCCAGGTCCAGCTGCAGCCTCAGCGGAGGCATCCCAACCTGGCTGTTTTTTAAAAAATTCCCTTGCATGATTGATTTTTTTCCATAGAATAGAAGAGGAAGATTAAACGACCCTACCGGAGACCATAGAGATGAGAAATAGGCTAGAGAGTACCCAACCACCATGATGACCATACAGCTGCTCTTTAAGACAGGCTGAATGGGAGAGCTCCCTTCCCTGGATTCACATTCTGCCTGTCTTGAAGAGTGGCTCTATGGTCATCATGGTGGGTGGTTACTCTCTACCCCATTTCTCATCTCTATGGTCTCCAGTAGGGCTGTTTACTTTCCCTCTTCTATGGGGAAAAAAATCAATCATGCAAGATAATTGGGGCTGCAGCTGGATTTGGCACCTGCACCGAGTCCTGAGCCCTGCACAACAGCCTCTCTGGAGGCTCACAGTGGAGGTGTATTCACTCTATAAGATGCACAGACATTTCTCCTTACTGTTGGGCGGAGTGCGTCTTATAGAGTGAAAAATGGTAATTATTTGAACTTATTTTGAACTTTAAATTCTGAAGAAATATATTTAGATCGTACTGTTGTTTAACACTTATCACTTATATTGAAGAATCTACTTTTTCCTGCAATAGCGTATAGTCCCTAAATGAAAACTGTATTTGATTCTTTGAAACAAGTTTAACACTTATCACTTATATTGAAGAATCTACTTTTTTCCTGCATATGTATTGCATATAGTCCCTAGAAAACTGTATTTGATTCTTTGAAACAATCTCTACTCGTTGTTTTATATGGAATTAAGAAGAGGGAACTCAGTCTACTCATGAAGGAAAATTCATTCACATGATGTGAAGCTACACTTTCCAACTAGGAAGTCAGCCAGTTTTGTTTAGATTTATTTCACAGAACACCCGAATTATCTGGAATACAGATCAATGGGGAGAAGGCTGTGACTAGTACAGTGTAAAAGGAGGAATTCCACAATACTTAGTAGAGGGTTTTTTTGGGGGGCGGGTGTTGTTGTTGTTGTTGCAGTTTAACACCTTCCCTAGTGGCATTAAGGAGGTAGAAATGAACCCAACCCACGGCTGTTCTGCTGACCTCCTCCTGGCATTTTTTGGAAATGCAAATATTGTTGTTCGTGTGAAAGGAGGCGCCCCCCCTTCCCTCCTTCCTCACCTCCCCCCTTGGTCCTGCGTGAATTTGAGGAGAAAAACACCAAGCAAGAACTTTTGGTGAGCTGCTTCTGAGAGAAGACTGCTGAACTCACTCACTAAAGCAAAAAAGTTGGGGAACCGCTGCAGCCCTTCCACCTCCCGGTAAGAGTTCAAGCATGGGGAAGAAGAAAAGACCCAGAGTAAGATCCAACTCAAACTCCCCGGTAAAACCAGGTAAACAACTCCGGATAGATGATCTTTTGCCACAGAAGGACCTGGTGAGTGATCTCTCTATGTTTAACAGCACAAACAGATATAGTGCTTTAGACTTGCAATTGGAAAACCAAGGCATCACAGATGAAACTCACAGGTCTAATAATAACAAAATTATATCTCCCATATCAACATCTGACAAAAAGTCCTCGCTTGAAGGTAAAATAAACCAGGAATGTCTGAAGAACACCTCTATGGATTTAATCTCTGAATACACCTTCCTTACTGCTGAAACTGTTAAAGGTATATTCCAGCAGCTTACATGTCTCTCCGACAAACTGAACTCACTAAAGCAAGCATTTGATTCCAGTAGCCATGAAATCACAGATAGCTTGCTTTCATTAACTAATGTGATGAACCAGATGAACCTTGCTGCTCCCAACACTCCCAACACTCCCCAGGTCACTCAAAAGGCACAACCTGAACAAAAACTGGGCTTCGGGAGGGTTAATGACTGGAGAGACAAACAGGCAAGAAAGCCGTTGAAACCTCTGAATAATCAAATAGTGTTATGTATTGACAATACCTGGGTTAACCGAGGGCGATGGACAACAAAAACAACAATTCAACATTCAATTTGCCAATTGCTGCGTTCAGACATGAATCAAATTGATCTGTGTAAGATTGAAAAATTGCCAAGAGTATCATCAATGATGAGAATACTCTTGATCTTTAATCAATCTACCATACCTTTAATGCTGTTAAAAATGGGACAATTCCTTTCCTTCTTTGGTATATTCACCCTTAAAGTCTTCACTGATGAAGCTATTCGTCCCTTAATTGTAAATGGTGCTGGCAGATTGCCTCTATGCTCTGACCTTGGGAAGAGAAACTCCGCAGCCTCCTTGATTAAACAATCAAGTTTATCGCTAACTACTGGCAAAGGATCCACACAGCTGCCTAAATTACTAGAAGACGGGGGCATTCAACATATTAACCCTTCAGGAGCTCTTCTCCCTTATGTGCCGCAGAACCCCGAGGCTGAGGCAAATAAGCAACTTCAACTCCTACAAAATCCCCCAGCTACTATAAATCAGACTGAGATAACTTTTTCACCCAAATCTGCACCTGAGAACTCTGATCTGGCAATACCTAAAGGCATTGGTAGAGAAAATAACACCATTCAAACTACTCCATCTGAAGCTCGTACCTTAAATGGCAGTGGGTTACCTGATGACTGTGCAGAGACCCAAGCCCAGACACATGTCTGTTTCAACCAAAATTCTCTAGCCCCACCTGCTAGCCCATCTTCTAAGGGTTTGTTAAACCCCGAGCAGTCTTCACCTCTGCCTCTGACAATACAGCAAACTTTTTGCCCCCTTTCACCATCTCTTATGGATTTATCCCACCATTCAGTGGCAAGTTCAATGCCTGACTTAGAATCTTCCTTGGATTACCCCACTTCAAATTGACAATCAGGGTCCCAGAACAATCACCATCTAAAATGCATTTCATGGAATGTGACTGGCTGGCTGAGCAAATCTGAAGACCCATCCTTCCTGCTGTTTATGAAAAGTTTTGATATTATCTTTATTCAGGAGACTTGGCTACTATCTGAGTTACTATTAAATGGGTTTACTTCTCATACTCTTGCTGCCTCCCCTTCTACAACTAGAGGTCGACCAAGTGGAGGTCTGGCTTGTTTAATATCTACCTCAGTGGTCTGTGCTATTTTACCATTACCACCTTTAAGAAATATTGCTATGGCTGTTCTTTTGACCTTTAAAGATTGGGAAATTGTGGTTGTGAATGTTTATATTCCCCCCCATTCATCTCCTTTCTATTACGAGCAGTGTTGGCTTGACTTGGAAATGTATATATATAATCTTGAGATAAAATTTCCCAGAGCACAAACAATATTACTTGGAGACTTTAATGCACGTTTGGGCAGTGGACACTATAGATCTGCTTATGCTGAGCATATTGGTGACCTTTACAATCAGTCAAGGAAAACAAAAGATTGTATTTTGAATAATTCTGGGAAAAAATTTTGGCAGTTGATTGACAAGTTAAATCTGGTATTACTAAATGGTAATTTTCAAGGAGATGAACTGGGAGAATATACATATTATAGTCACAATGGAGCTAGTTTGATCGATTATGTAGCCATTACTCCCCCACTACTAGAAAACATCCTTTATTTCACAGTGGGTACACACCCAGAAAGTGACCATCAGCCTCTTATATTCTATATCCTTACCCCTAAAGTTATACTAAACAATAGGGCGGACAGCTCCTTCCCAATGGATCAAGCATTGGTAACACAAGACACTAGGCTTAAGTGGTGCCCTATATTCCAGATAGAAATAGGAAAAATTCTGCACAGCGCCCCTGTGCTTGAACTGAAAGGAGAGATTGAGGCAGCTTCAAATATTAATACTGCTCTGGTAAATTATGGCAAACTAATCGACACTTTAAGACCCGCCCTAACAAAGAGAGTAAGATCCCTGCCCAGAAGCAGACCAACTAACAATAGTTGGTATGATAAAGAGTGTGAAACTATGAAGCATCAATTAAACAGAGCCCTCAGATTGCATAAACAAAAACATTCTAAAAACTTGCCCAGTTCTTTCTTTGAGCTCCGTAACAATTATAAACGGCTCCTTGAGAGGAAAAAACAAGCTTTCGTAAAAGAATCCTATCAGAAACTTGCCCTGGCTTTGTCCCAGAAAAATATGGCATCCTTCTGGCACCTGCTGGCATCAGCAGAAGGAAGGTCTCACCATGACCTTGATTCCTATGTACCCATTAAGTGTTGGGAAGAGCATTACTTTAAACTATTCAATGATCCACCTTATATAGGTGCAACTGTTCCACCTCTAACATCATCTCCCTGCAGTCTGCCAAGGTGGCCCCCGGTCACATCCAAGGAAATAAAATCATTGATTGCATCAATTAGGAGCAATAAAGCCCCTGGGGAAAATTTCATCCCCCCAGACATACTTAAATGTTTTCAGGACTGGTGGGCTCCAATTCTGGCCACTATATTTACTTATATAGACAGGGAGGGCAAAACTCCTAAAGAATGGTCTTCCTCAATTGTTGTGCCTATCTACAAGAAAGGTGAGCGCAAGGACCCAGCCAACTATAGACCTATAAGTTTGCTTGATGTTGTAGGCAAACTATATGCAAGACATCTCCTCTTAAAACTGGAAGACTGGGTAAGAGAAAATAACATTTTAGCTCCTGAACAGATTGGTTTTAGGGAAGGACATTCCACGCTGGACCATATTCTCTTGTTAAACCATCTAATCAATAAATATTCTATTAGACCTTCAAAGCAGCTATATGTAGCATTTATCGATCTGAAAGCTGCCTTTGACTCCATTCCAAGAGGTCGCATGTGGGAAAAACTTACTAACCTTAAAATAGACCCCAGATTGTTGGAAAGAATTAAAGATCTGCACACTGGCTCTTCCCTTAAGATTAGAGTCGGCATCTCTGGCCAATTATCCAACACTGTTAAAACATCTAAAGGTGTTCGCCAAGGCTGTGTTCTTGCTCCTTTGCTTTTCAATCTATATGTTAATGATATGGTGGTTAGGTTAACAGGTTTACAATTCTTCCCTGTCAGAGTAGGTGGAAAGGCTATATCAATATTACTTTATGCAGATGACACTCTGCTAATATCCCACACACAAATAGGCCTCAGAAGGCTCCTGAAACAATTTAGTAACTATTGTACAGAAAATTCTCTCAACATCAACTATGAGAAAACCAAAATTATGGTTTTCAGTAGAAGACCTCAAGTTCATAAATGGATGATGGATGGGAGAATACTGGAACAGGTAACCCATTTCAAATACTTAGGTGTGATGTTCCATCAGTCAGGCTCCTGGGCTTCACAGATTGACTTTGCAAAACAGAAATTTGAGAAGGCCATGTTTGGATTACTAAGATTCTGTAGGACCAAAGGAGGCCTCCTGATTCCTCCCATCTGCGAAATTTATAAAACCAAGCTACTTCCCCAGATTTTGTACGGCGCTGAAGTATGGGGAATGGGAAACTTACACCCCCTTGAAGTAACCCAAAATAAATTTGCCCGTTTATTGCTGGCAGTACCCCCATCAACTCCTTCTGCACTAGTCAGATTAGAATTGGCATTAATGTCAATAACAACACTAATTAACAAATCAATAATTAATTATTGGCTGAAAATCTTGTTTATTACCCGCTCTGAATTTTTAACATCATCCTATGGGGAAATGAACTCTGGATCATGGAAATTTTTTGTACTGAATCTAGTAGCCAAACTTGGTTCTTCCCAAGAGCATGTGAGACACCTTGGACTGACAGCAGCTAAACGCTTACTAAAGCAAAGATTATCTGATCTCTGTGTTCAAACAGACATAGGTTCGCTCAGCACTCTAAAAACAGCCCTTTTTTACAAGAACATTACACCTAAGCCTCTAAATCGCCCATCTTATTTTACTGATTTGATGAACTTTGAATATAGAAAAGCATTTACTCGGGCTCGTCTTGATATGCTACCACTTGCCAATCTAAAGGGCCGTTATACACAAACCCCATACCATACGAGAGTCTGCTCTTGTGATAATAAATCCGTCGAGAACTTGGTACATGCTGTGCTTTATTGCCCACTATTTGGAACCCATCGTGAAAGACTTTTGAAATTCACCTTAGAAAAATATCCTGGTAGATCCGACGAAGAAAAGCTCAAAATTTTACTCTGTGATAGAGATAAATTTGTTACGTTCCGAATGGCAAGGTTCTGTTCTTTACTTATTAAAACGAAAGTTGTTTTAACTACTTCTAATAGTCAAATTGATATCTAGGTCTCTGTACCCCCAGCCCCCCTTTTATCTATCTGTATTGTTATTTTATTGATATTTTTATTGTACTGTTTTTACTTGATGCACTTTGCAATGGCTCTGTGAGCCACGCAATAAAATTTATATGATGATGATTAAAAGGTGTAAAAATGTGAGTGATATCTGCATGCCTGGAGAGTGTGTGAACCACCTGGTGTGAAAATCAGCAGAAGGGTCACCATCTTCTCAGGATGGAACATGACAATCTATGCAATAAATTTTGAGAGCCTCTGTTTCTCTATGAATTAGGCTAGAAAAGCACCTATAACAATAGTGTTTTATGTAGAAATGAGGACTGGTTCTGAAATGAAACACTCTAGCACAGCTGGCTCTCGGAATGAAGTCCAACCCTCTGGAACAAAATCAACCACTGTCTTACCTTACTTGACTTCGCGCTGGACGAAATTCCAACTAGGAAGCAGCCTCCAATACTTCATCCTTCCCTCTTCCTGGCACTGGCCAGTTAGACAGAGAGGCGGGATGATGCATGTCCTTGCACAGCTCCTGATTGGCCACCGCCAGGGAGAGGGAAAGATGACACATTGAAGTCTGCTTCCTGATTGGAATTTCTCCCAGTGCAAAGTAAAACAAGGTAAGACAGTGGTTGGTTTTGTTCAGGAGGGTGGGACTGCATTCCAAATGCCCATCTCTAGTTTTATGTCAAGTGCTAAAACCAGGAAAAATATGATTCTCAATTTAGTTTGATTTTTTTTTACTTTAAAGATCATTCAAAAGCTTTCTCATGGAAGAAGAGGTAGGTAAAGCACAGTGACTTGATGTCTGCTTCCACTTAGATAATAAAGCATTCTACTTCATAGTGTAGAATATTGTATGTGAGGTTGACTAGAACTCTGGAGGCCTGTTTTGATTCATTGTTCATCCATGGAAATCCATAGGGGTGGAACTGGTAAAATATTTTATTTACATTGAAAGGCCTATAACGGTTGCTGTGAGCTGAAAGGCCTATAACGGTTGCTGTGAGCCATCACCTTGATGGCTCATTTCATAAAAGTGTTATATCAAGATTCCTCCTAAAATGGCAGACTTGATTTCTAGCATTTGTTTTTCGTCATAATTCTGTTGCATCGAATCTTATGCTCTCTCTCTCCTAGGAGCTGTATGTGCAAGACTACTCGAGTATTGACTGGCCAGCACAGAGGAATAATGTTGCTGCAGGGGACGTATACACACCTCACAGCTGGCTGCTGACAGTTGTCTATGGTGAGTATACGATTCTGGAAGTGAGACTGACCACTGTGACTCGTAATAGGTTTGTAGAACTACAGTATTGTAATTAATCAGTGCAAAGAAGTAGAGGGGAACAGTAAAAGAGGGAAACGAGATCTGTTCCAGAAGATCCATGGAATTAAAGGGAAATTTAAGCCTAGATTAGGAATGCTAAATAACCAACAAGGAAGTGCACGGTCTGACCAGTATAGAATAAAAAGAAGGTGGAAACAGTACACTAAAAGATCTGTACAGGAGAGATTAACAGATGACAGACTCCTTTGATAAGGAATCCAAAGATGAAGACCCTGCAGTTCTAGAAAGTAAAGTAAAACTAAGTAGCACAAAAAAAAATCACCAGGGTAAATGGACTATTGATAAAGAATTTCAAGCCATAGAGAAACCATCTTTCAATATCCTAAAGAATATGACAATAAATATGCAAAACAACAATGGCACTTTGGAGGTGACTTGAGGGCATGTTTCTTAATTAAACCAATGCAATTGGCCAAGTGAAGAATTGAGGTACTGGAAGTAGTTTACCATTGCCACTTCATGTTCAGTAGTAGCAAAATTTAGCTTGAGCGTTACTGCTGCTACCTATGAAAGATCGCCAGTTACACAGTTGCTGACTTGTTGGCATTGATATAAAAGACCTGCTGCCAGTGTCACATTCTCATACTGCCATTGCTGCCCCGTTTTATATTACCAAATAACAGGATATCTGATTTGTAAGGATAGTAAATAATTCTCTGCAGCTGAATGAACATTAGGTTCACTCAGCTGCGAGTGCCTTCATTCCTGCCGGCCAGTGGCTTCACTCCTGCTGGCCGGTTTCACTTCAGACAGTTAGTTCCTTCGTCACCGCCACCTCACTTTGCTTCGTGCGGTGGTAGCAAGTGGCAGGCACGTGGCGGCGGTGAAGGAGCTAGCTGTCTGAAGCGAAACCGGCCAGGAAGAGTGAAGCCACTGGCCGGTGAACAAGTGGGTTTATTCCTACTGGCCAGGTTTGCTTCAGACAACCGGCTCCTTCGCCACTGCCGCCTGCCCGCCGCTCACTACCACCACGAGGAACAAAGTGGCTTTTTGCACCACAAAGCTGTAAACCAGGGAACCCCATTGGAAATTTTCTTAAAGTGAAGCATCCCTATTCCCAGAAAAAAAAAATTCACAAACCGAGTCATTCACAAACTGGGGTATTACTGTATTCTGTTTCGTTTCAGGTAAAGGGTGAAAAAGCTTCTCATGTATGTGAGGAGATTTTGGGTGCCTTGCAGCAATGAACAGAGAGCTGTATGTCCAGAATAATGGGTCAGAGTTTAGGACTGGCAATGGCTGTGGCCCATAACTTGCTCATATTGGCTTCAGAATATTCACTGTGATTCTGTTCCAGCAATACTCAACACCTACGAGAGATTCCACAGCAAAAGTCTGAGGCACCGAGCTATGGAAGTATTGTATGATCACATCAAGGCCGACGACCAGTTCACCAAGTGCATCAGTATTGGCCCAGTAGGTGGTTTCTAAACTTTGCTTCAAAGTAGATAGCTCTTTCAGGATCAAGCCTGTGCAAAATAGCCACAGTAACTAGGCAGGCTGCCAAAAGGGTGTGGAAAAACAGCGACTATGAGAGCACAGATCGGGGATTGCTCCAGACAAAGATACCCAGAAATAAGCTTGGATTCATTGTCCGTAGTCTGATATGAACCAGACTGGATCGGAATTGTAAGACCCCACCTAACGTGGATCATTATTTTGTGTGAAGAGTCTTAGACCCATGTGAGGAGAGTTCAGTAGGACCCCCATATCCACTGATTCATTATCCACTGATTCAGTTATCCACGGTTGGCAGAGGGGGAAAAAATTAAATAATTCAGCAGCCACAAAGCAAACTATTGTCACAAACAGTAGCTGTAAAGCAAGCTGTTGTCACAAATAGCATCTGTAAAGCAAGCTAATGTAAGAAACAGCAGACATAAAGCAAGCTACTGTCAGGAAATAGCAGTTTGGAAGTGGGTGGGCAGGCGTTCTCTCTTATCCACGGTTTTCATTATCCATGAGAAGGCCTGGAACCAATCTCCAGTGGATACCAGGGTCCTACTGTATTCCACCCTATCTCATGGTGTTGGAGTTGAGACACAGATGGAAAGATGCAGGGAGGAGATAACCTCAGGAAGAGATTATCCGAGAGGAATTGTCTGATCAGCAAAGTGACCTGGCACCTTGCAGCCCTAAGCTGGAAATACTCAAATATTTTTCATAACTTTCATCTGCAGTTCAGAGTGCGTGAATGCCAGACTATCTCGAAGAGGGTTACAGGCTACAGAGCAAAGTGTTTCAGAGGAAAGGTTGATTAGAACAGACTCCAGCTGCCAGGTAGATTGTTTGTGGGCCGGAGAAGAGAGGCCAGTTAGGGAAATCGCCACCATGAAGATGTTAATCTGTGGAGCGATCTTGGCTTCTGTCCACGTCTTCCTCTGTTCCCTGGCTTAACAGGAGTCCAGGTTTGATTATGCAACAGATCATAGTTAAAACGACAACAAAAAAGAATGCATAGGATGGAAGCCAACAACAAACCATGCTTCTAAACTAAGATTATTGCTAAAAATTAAAACATTATTTGCAGTGAGAACCAGGTGTGAACATTTGAAGGCACCAGAGTTCAGGTGGCTAAATCCTTACTTAGCGTGATATGCGTACATGGTCTTTGTATTAATCTATATGTAATCTTACTGGAATAATGAGTAATGGACGCAGTATGTATGCACACCAATTCCGGGCCTTTGTGAGCCTGTGGGAGTAGTCCTCTCCATGCTTATCTTGAAGTATGCCCTTTCTAGTTCAAAGAGAGGGGTCATATCTTTGGGGCAGAACAAGAGATGTGTATCAGTGGGGGAGACTGTCAGTTCAACACCTGGTGTCCCCATTGGAAAGAGAGCTAGGGAGCTGCTGCTGGGGAGAGGCAAGATGACTCAACAAGCAACTTGGCTGAATTGGAAGAGGAGTACAGTCAAACCCCGCCATTTCACGGTTCATATACTGCGGTCCCGGTATATCGCAGGACAGCAGTATATGAAGGCAAGACCCCTTGGGGCAAGCTGTGTGGGCCTGTTTGAGGCCTCCGGCACTTACCCCAAGCCTGGCACTGCCCCGAGCGAACTTTCAATGGGATTCTTGGGCCTGTCGGAAACCCCAGAAGCGGTTTTTGAAGAACTGGAAGTGGCTTCCAAGAAACCGGAAGTGCCTTCAATATTGCCCGAAACCACTTCTGCGGCCTCTGACAGGCCCAGGAAACCTGTTGGAGGCCCATTCGTGGCAGGCCTAAGGTAGCTGTATCAGGCCCCAGACAGCCCCAGACAGTTCCGACCCAACCCAGTATTTGCATATTGTAGATTTTCCATTATCGCAGGTCAGGTCGGAACCCTAACCCCCATGATAAATGGAATTACTGTACCTAGTATGTTTTTAAAAGGAGAAAAAGCATGGGGTGTCCAGATTGCTAACTGACAAAGCCAAACACAGGACATGCAGAGGGGAATTACCATAATACGTAATTTGACCTAAGCACAGGTAATAAAATTCTAAGTGCCACTAGGCTCTTTGGTTCTGAATCCTTCTCACAAGAAGTTCATGTAGGAGCTTAGTTTGTAAAACATTCCAAATATGAAATGTTGGTTGCTCAAGCTCTCTCTAGAGAAGTAATGGTTGGTCTTCCCTTACTCATGCAGATATCTAAAACTATTAACATGCTAGTGCGCTGGTTTGTGGAGGGAGAAACATCTCCAGCATTCCAAGAACATATCTCCAGAATCCCTGACTACCTCTGGTAAGACTTTGCTGGAACCATAAGCCATGTAGTGGCAACATGTATGTTTTCAATACTTCCTTTTATCTATTGTCACTCACCAGAGAGTGACACTTTTGAGAGCCACTAGTTCTTGTGCTTTTCCTACAAGGAGAGCAAAGCCGGACTAAAGACCCAGTGAGATGTGCTAGGGCAATGGTGGCGAACCCTCAGCTCTCCAGATGTTTTGGACCACAACTCCCAGAATTCTGAGCCTAGACTGCCAGTGACAAAGGACTGTGGGAGTTGTGGTCCAAAACATCTGGAGTGTCGAAGGTTCGCCACTACTGTGCTAGGGTGTACGATAGCAAAATGTCCAGAGCAATAGAGATGGGCACGACTCAGAAAAAAAATTTCATTTTCGTTTTCGTTTTCGGCTAGGGTCCGTCTCGTTTCGTTTCCATTTTCGTGAGCTAATTTCAAAATTTTTTGTTTTCGTTTCGTTATGTAACGAAAACGAAAACGAAAATTTTTTCGTTTCTCCCCATTTAGCTCCATTATGTGTTTTTCCAGTAACGAAAAACGAAAATTGGCTCAAAAATAGTCGTTTCGTTTCTGTTTTCGGTCCATTTTTGAACCGTTTTTCGTTTTCGTTTCGTTACATAACGAAAACGAAAACGAAAATACCGCTAAGTTGTGCCCATCTCTACAGAGCAACCCAGTGAACCTCAACACTGGGCAAGAATTTAAACCTGGGTTTCGAACAGCTCAACCCAGCTGTTCTGCCACTGCCAGACAGAAACATTCCCTAGATATCTGGAGCCACACGACATAACCTGTCTTAAAATGTGTGTGGTTTAGGATTTAGCATTTAACATTCCTGGCAAGTGAAGGTAATTCTACTCTCAGACTTTTCTTCATTTATTCTCCACGGCTCTATCTAACTTGATGAAGTTTGGGTGTGTTGGGCTGTGTTTGCACAGTATGCAGCCACACTGAATGCCCTTTCTTCTCTTCCAGGTTGGGGCTGGATGGTCTGAAGATGCAGGTAAGGTTTCAGGCACAAATGAACCACCCTGTTGTTTTCGCCTTCCTTTTGCTCAGGAGCAAGGGCTAATGGCAAACCCAGGCTGAAACAACATCTTCACAATCATGTGCACACCATGTACTTACAGTGGCTTAGCTGAAAACAGGCACAAGCTGGGCTGAGGTTTAACCTGATGTGTGTGGGCCCACTCACGGCCCCTGTGGGCATGTTGAGAGAGGTGTGTGGCATGGCGTGATGGCCTTGCCCTACTCCAACCTCGCTCCCTGTCGTTGTTTTTTTAAAAGGGGTTTGTGTGCCTTCAGCTGCCTGCGGGAGATCGCCACGTCCTTCTTCTCCTGGGTGCTTCAATCTCTTTTTCAGAAGCAGGCAGGAGAAGAAGAAGGAAGTGGCAATCAACGGCAGGCAAAGGCTGCTCTCTGCAGCCCCACCAGACAGCTGATTTTGACAGGTCAGATCTGTCAAAATTAGCTGTCTGGCGAGGCTGCGATATTTTATATTTATTTAGTTATATAACTTGTATGCCGCCCACTACCCAAATAAATTGAAATAATTGGAAATGGATTTCTTTTTGTAACTCAAGTATTTTTGGAAGTCCATTTCCAATTATTTCCTTCATAAGTCAAATATTTCAGTTGTCGAAGTGTTTTTAAGTTAAGGTACCACTGTATCATACTTTAAAAAAACATAAGCAACACTCAAACACATTCAAAGCAGTAAGGCACGACGATCCATTTTTAAGCCCTACTGAGGCAGAAAGTCACTCAGGAAAGACTTGCCGGACGAGAAAGGTCCTTGCTTGCTTTTGGAAGGACAGTAAAGATGGGGCCAGCCTGGCCTCCTGTGGGAGAGAGTTCCAAAGTCTGGGAACAGCAGACTCCCCCACATATCCACCAAATGTTGATGAAAGATTGTATTCAAGGGCTCTAATATAAAATTTCTGGAGTGAGAGCAGTTTGGAAAAGGGCAGAATGGGGCTTCCTGGCTGTGGCATGTTTTCCCCTCGCTTCCTAGATGAGGAAAAAAGATTTCTTGCCAGTTAAAAGAGTTCTTGAGAAAACATACAGAGAAATTTGTTGGAATTGGTTGTGTGCAGTTGGATGATTTGTGAGTGGGATGGGCAGGAGCCGGATACCTAGGAAAGAAGTGTTTTGGAGACTGTGCTTCCCTTCTCTTTTAGGGTACCAATGGATCCCAAGTTTGGGATACAGCATTTGCTGTCCAGGCTTTCCTAGAGGTAAGGCGTTTTCCCCTTGGCGTTTCTTTACTTTGAATATTTTCAAGTCTTTGTTATCGAAAATAATTATATTTCATTTAGCATATGGCAGAGTCAGTGGTAAAGGACACAGATTTCATTGAACTTTAACATAAACAGTTTTAAAATAGATGTTATACCCTCATATAACCAATGGTTTGTATAACATAAAATATGTACAGCATAAAACATTCCGGGGATAGGGGAAATTTGCTTAACAGAATCGTCTATGGGGCGAATCCGTACAACATAAAAATGGCCATGATTAGGGATGACTCCGTTTTCAATGCATTCCTATGGGAAATTTGTATAAAGAAAAATTTGCTTAACAGAATTTCATTTGGAATGAATTAATTCCTTTATACAAGGCACCACTGTATGTTGAAATTATTTCATTAAGAGACTGTTGTTGCAGTATTGGCAGTAGATAAAATGGTTCATCAACATATGTTCCTCTTGAACGAGTCATGGGATTGGGACTTCATTGTTGGTCTTGTTAGTATAGATCAAGAAACTATAGCTTTGTTTGGCACTTTGCATTACATATTAGTCAAAAGTCTATTGCTTAGGCTAGTACAGTGGTGGCAAACCTTTTAGAGACTAGGTGCCCAAACTGCCATTCAAAACCCACTAATTTATCGCAAAGTGCCAATACAGCAATTTGAATCCAGGTGGCTGTGAAGGGGCGATGTCGGGTGCCCACAGAAAGGGCTCCAGGTGCCCCCTTTGGCACCCGTGCCATAGGCTGGCCAACACTGGCCTAGTAAATCACCCTAGAGTAGGCCCCTTGAGCCAGACGATGGGCATTGGCTGAGAACTCTTCTGTAGATCCCATTAACTGAAATAGACCTACTCTTAATTGCATCTTATCTGGTTGGATAGCTCAGTGGTGTAGGTATCCGACTGTGGTACCAGAGGTTGGGAGTTCGATTCCCTACTGTGCCATCAAGAAGTGCCAGCTTGTGGAGCCATTGGCAACCTCCACAGTCCCAGAATGCCCCCCCCAGAAGAAAGAAACAGTAAATCACTTCTGTTTCTCCTCTGTCTAGGAAACCCTTGAAAGAATGATCATATGTCAGAATTGACTTGATGGCATGCAAAAAAAGGGGGGGAACTTGAGCATAAGTCACAATTAGAGTAGGCTGATTCAAATAAATGTAATTTATGGAAGAGTAGAGCCCATCAGATCCCCATTGACTCAGTGGGCCTTTACATCTCTAGCGTAGAGATGTAAAATTTCTGGAAAACTTTGGTGGTAGGGGTGGGGGGAGCCAGAGGTAAAAACAGGGTGGTCCCTTTTTTTTTTCCAAAGGTTTTTTTCCATGGCTTCAACATTTCTGGAAATTTTACATCTCACCTGTGATTTACTGTGCTAAGCGACAGGACTTTGCCTTCATTGTATTATCTTGAAGATCTGATTGGTCCATTTTTCAGCTACGTGTACAGATGTGAGCTCCACATTAGATGTGATACTGATCTCATGAACACACTGAATGTTTGTCTTCTTGTTTTGCAAGTAGCAGTCAGTCACAGGGAGACCTGAGCTTCTGTGGGATCTGGTAGAGCGGGGCAGGGGGGGGTGGTTAACCATTTCCCTGTCATTACTTTACACCAGGCATGTCCAAACTTCGGCCCTCCTGATGTTTTGGACCACAACTCCCAGAATTCCAAGCCTGTATTTCCAATGGCAAAGGACTATGGGAGTTGTGGTCCAGAACATCATAAGGGCCGAAGTTTGGACATGCCTGCTTTACACACAGTCACTTCTGAAATGATGCTCTTTGCTTTTCAAGAGAGATATTTGCTGGTTCTAGTGAAAAATCCCTATGAAATGTCGCTACCGGCACTGAAAACCAGGTTGATTCAAGGGCTAAACAGAGAGAGAGAGAGAATTAACATCTCTCTTTGACCCTGCTAAAACAAAGCCTGGTCAGACTTCTCTTTTCTTTTCTTTTATGTTTTTTAAGTGCATGATCATTATTTCCATGCTTTTGGTGGTACATAGAGTTTGGCCACAGATTGCAGGAAATTTGGTGGCGTTTACTCCCTAGCGTGCATGCATAGAATTGCAGAGACTGTGTGGGATTTTAAGTGATGTTCACACTTTTGAGTAATGTTGAATTAAGCAGTTTGAAATAATGATTTTTTTTAAGGCTGGTGCAGAGAAGAAACCTGAATTCTCTTCTTGTTTGAAACATGCACATGAATTCTTGAGAATTTCACAGGTAAGGGCAAAATTTTCAAGGTGCATGCTTCTGTATTCTTTTCTTATGTTCCATTTCTGTTGTATTGTCATTCACATTTGAATAACATTTTTTATTTTGCAATCTATCTCCATAGCTGTTTTTAAGGACTGGGGGTTACTCAAAAAAAGCCATGTTTTCCAGAATTCCCAGCACTGTGTTACATACAAGGACATGTATTTTAGCCTCTTCAAACTCATGCCTCTGGGGAAGTATGTATTTTGTATACCAAACTTAATTAACACAACTAGATAGTTTATACCATTTTACAGCCATATTCATGACCCTTTCTCTCTAGTCCTCTAGTCTAGGCAATGCAACATGTATTCCAGAAAATGTTCCATAGTCATAAAAATTGTACACATTAAGTGGCAGAAATGCATGTACAAACCCTTTAAGCTAACTCCTCCAGGTCCAGTCTGGAAATAACATTAATCATATTGTAATTTATTTGGAATATGTTCAAGCTTCTATCTTGAACACAATCTTTTCCATAATATTTTGCTTTCAATTTTTTTCTGCCTGCCCTGTTTGAAAATGGTTTGGTATCTCTTTCAGATTCCAGATAATCCACCTGATTATGACAAATATTACAGACAGATGAACAAGGTAATGTGAAAGAAGGAGGTACAAACTTGGTTAAAAAAAGGCTCCTTCTCTGGAAGCGTGGATAACAGATACTGTATGTATGTATGTAAAGTAGGTCTATTTGAATTAATGGAACTCACGGAACAGCTGGATAACAAAATCCCCTGACGTAATAGGCCAACTTTAGTTGTGACCTACCATTGGATTTCAGCCACTAAATCCACTCCAAAAGATGCTTGTTGAGTTCCGTCCCTGGTTGTTTCTTAAGGCAAAAAGGCATTCGGTCTGTTTTCAGTTGCTTCTCCCCATGGAAAACTGAAATAATTTTCTCAGTGTGTGAGCCAAATCTACTACCTCTACTTTAAGGAGGGTTATGTCGGCATCTCTGAATTATTCTCAATTGTTGTAAGTTTTTTGGGCTGTTTGGCCATGTTCTGGAACTTTTTCTTCCTGACGTTTTGCCAGACTCTGTGGCCAGCATCAGAGTCTGGCGAAATGTCAGGAAGAAATACTTCCACAGCACAGCCAAACAGCCCAAAAAACAACAGCTATCAGACACATCTGTGAAAGCCTTCAAGAAATATTCTCAATTCTTTGTCAATGTTTGTTTATTTTTAAGCATTATCATGCATCGTGTAATTTTTAAATCTCAGTTAAACACATAAGAAGAGCCATGCTGGATCAGGCCAAAAGCCCATCTAATCCAGCTTCCTGTATCTCACATGGCCCCACCAAATGCCTCTGGGAGCACATGAGACTAGATATCTATCTCCTGATGCCACTCCCCTGCATCTGGCCCTTGAAGTACCCTGGTTTTAAACCTGGAGATTACACATCTCCATCATGGTTTGTAACCTGTGATGGACTTTTCCTCCAGGAATCTGTCCAATCCCCTTTTGAAGGTATCCAGGCCAGATGCCATCACCACATCATGTGGCAGGGAATTCCACAGACTAACAACACTCTGGGTGAAAAAATATTTTCTTTTGTCTGTTCTTACTCTCCCAGCCCTCAATTTGAGTGGATGTCCCCTAGTTCTGGTATTTTGTGAGAGGGAGAAGAGTGTTCCTCTATCCACTTTACTCATGCCCTGCATTATTTTGTACGTCTCAATCATATCCCCCCTCAGGTGACTTTTTTCCACACTAAAGAGCCCCAAATGTTTTAGCCTTTCCTCATAAGGGAGGTTCCCTCAGCCCAGTAATCATTTTAGTCACTCTCCTTTGCGGTAATACACATTCTAAGACATGTTTTCATGCCCTTTTTCCCCCAGTCCTGAAATGAGAGAACAGCATTGTCTTGAAAAGTCTTTTGGACAGCATTTTATGATTCAGTATAATAAGCTATACTTTCCCCCCCCCTCCTTTCTTTTTTAAAAAAAAATCTGTCCACCATCTGACCATCTCCAGGGTGGGTTTCCCTTCAGTACCCGTGACTGTGGCTGGATCGTAGCCGACTGCACTGCAGAAGGGCTGAAGTCAGTGATGCTACTCCAAGAGAGGTGCCCGTTCATCAGGGACCACATTCCACCCGGCCACCTCTTCAGCTCTGTGAACGTGGTGAGTAGCAGGTGGAGGAATTCAGAGTAATTTTTAGTCATTTATTTTATTTAGATTTAAAAGATGTGTACTTGTTTAAAATACTGTAGACCCTTGTATAACAAACAGCTTGTATAACATAAATTTTGTACAACATAAAAATTCTGGAGATAGGGGAAATTTGCTTAACATAATTGCCTATGAAGAGAATCCGTACAACATAAAAATGGGATCACTCCGTTTTCAATGCATTCCTATGGGAATTTGTATAAAGGAAAAATTGCTTAACATAATTTCATTTGGAACAAATTAATTCCTTTATACAAGGTACCACTGTATGTTTACCCTGCCTTTCTCCTTAGAAAAAAGGACCCAAGGCAGGTTCCATCATTGAAAGACAGTATTTCAGAACAAAACGGGGACTGGAGATGCGCATTTCTAAGCACAAGCCAGGGATAGGAAGGCAGCGTAACAGGCAGCTTGTGAACTCACAGGAAGGGAGTGCTTTTACTCCCATCTTGCGCATGTCTATGACTTACAGAAGCCAGGTTTTCCCTTTTTTTTTTACCCCTTTTGTGTCGTTCATTTGCAGTTGCTGAACATGCAGAATGCCGATGGTGGCTTTTCTACTTACGAAACAATGCGAGGAGGCTGGCTGCTAGAGCTACTGAACCCTTCTGAGGTGTTTGGTAAGGATCGGGTTTTGGATTGTATCCATTATTGGTGGTGAAACTTCTTCTGAGGAACACGTTTTCTTCTGTGGCGACTGGCACAACCCTCCAAAAACAAGGCCTTCTGCAGCCTCATGTGGGGAGGACAAATCCTTCTCTCTGAAGACAATAGAAGACAGACAGATAGAAGAACCATTTAGTTGAGACAGAAACGTTCTCTGAGGTAGAGAAAAAGGAACTGAGGACTTTCTATTCAGGCAATGCCTGTTTATTCATTCATTCATTCATTCATTCATTCATTCATACATACATACATACATACATACATACCTATACCATCAGTCTTCTGTGAGGAACTCCTCTTTAAGCACAAGGGTTGGTAAGGGGCTACTGCCAAAACCCTTAGCTCAAGAATGTTCCAGAATGTGGCTCTGTACAGGTACAAACTCAATAACGTGGACTGCAGAGGCCATGAAGGAAAATTCAGTGAAACATCTTTAGGGGAAAGGAAGTAGACTGCAAAACGAGAAGCCTCGGGGGGTGCGTGGGAGGGCGTCGGGGGGTGATCGGGTCGCTCCGTGCCGCCCCCCGGGCCCCTCCGAGAAGTCTCGGGGCCGTGCGGGGGGCAGCAGGGGGGGGCGCAATCTCCATTGAAATGCATTGAGTCAATGGATATCAATGGAGAAATTTTCCCCTTTGGAAAGCATTGAGCCAATGTTTTCCAATGGGAAAATTTTACTCCATTGAAATGCATTGGCAATGCATTTCAATGGAGACGGCCCTGGACAAGAAATCTTGGGCGGCGCGGGCGGGCGGCAGCAGGAGGTCAGATAGCCCTGCCACCGCTGGCGCGCGCCACCCCAACACTTCTTGGACAGACGTGCAATCCCCCCCGCTCCCCGCTCCCCCCTGCTTCCACATATCACGGATTTTCATGGATTGAGGGTGGGATGGGTCCCTAAACTCCCGGGATTGGCAGGGGGTTACTGTATTATTATTATTATTATTATTATTATTATTATTATTATTATTATTATTATCG
>JAHTLZ010003542.1:20593619-20633427 GCA_023846285.1 Phrynocephalus versicolor
CTCACACACACACACACACACACACACACACACACACACACACACACCCCTCCGGAGGAGGCGCCCCGGCCCCGGGAGGAGGAGAAAACAGGGAAGGGGGGAGGAGGGGGGGGGGCCAAAAAAAATTCCGTTGTACGGATTTTTCGTTATACAAGTGTTACGTTATACGAGGTATGACTGTATTATTATTATTATTATTATACGCTTGACTTTCCTAAGGGTACTCTGGGCGGTGAACAACATAGAAAAATAAATAAGCAATAGAATACTGTATACCAAAAAATAACAAATAAAAACAGTTTTAAAAGGCAAATAAACCAGCAAATGCAAGATGGCAGCAAACAGACAAATTGGGCTTCAAATAAACTAACAATCAAACAGCCTCAGCAGTCGCCAAAAGCAGATTTAAATATCCCGGTTTTCTGTTGTTTCTTAAAAACTGAGAGGGACTCCGTAATCCTTATCTCGCTATCTTTCAACTGCTTTACCCTTGGTTCACCCATTGTTGAAAAAAATTCTCAAGGGATTGATCCTGCAAATCATTCTGCTCTTGCCATCTTGGTCTTTTCCACTTCACCTGCCCCAGTTAATGAAACCCTGCTTTGACCTCCAGCCTTTCTGTTTGCCAAAAAAACTGGTTCACCATCCATCCAAGCTTTGTGCATTTCACAGCGAAGCAGGCAATGATTTTTTTTCCAAGCAGCACCTCAGTCGATTGCTCCCCCCCTCTTACTTCCCCCCATCCCTGCTAAGGCTTGCCAATGGTTAGCCTGGGGAAAGGAGGAGGGGGAAGCGTGTGACAGAGGTGCTGCTTGGAGGGGAATCCCATCACATGCTTCCCTCTCCTCCTTTCCCCAGGCTAAGGATCACCAAGCCTTAGCTGGGGGAAAGGAGGAGGGGGAAGCATGCTATAGAGGTGACGCTTGAAAAAACATCATTGTCTACTGGTGCTATCCACGCGCTGTGCTTTTTGCACAGGAGAGCCTTGTCCGGGAGACCCCCAAAGAGGGCGTGAGGAGGGACCCTTCTCCCCCTCCCCCTCTGTTCCCCAAGGATCTGGCCCCCTTGCTTGGTGGGTGAGACATAGTTGGGCAGGAGAGGATGCAAAAAACTGACTTTGTCCCTGGGTGCTCCAAACCCTAGCTACGCCTTTGATGGAGACCCCAGAAAGGGTTCATCTTCTCAGTGGTTTGCCCATTGGGTTACTGGGTACATTGCCCAACTTATCACTTTACACCCCTCCTCTGTATTCAACTGCCCACTCAACTTGTCTGCCATCATCGTCTACGGCAGTCTTGAGGAGTTTCCCTTTGCGCAATTCCTTCCTCCAGTAAGTCAACTTGCAGTCTGTGCATTAGTGTGGACCACAGAAACCACAAAGAATGTCTAGTTGCTTACCTGTAACATTTTGTTCTTCCGGTGGTCATATGTGGATTCACACAGTCCATCCTCCTCGCCTCATTGTCACCCATCCTGCCTTCTCTTTGGCACACAGGACTGAGGTGCTTCCGCTCAGGGCATGCCTGTATTTGCACAAAGGTGGGTAAGGGGGGGGGGGGCTATCACCAAAGTGCTTCGCTAGAGAACATTCTGGAATGTGTCTCTCTGTGCACGTACAAACCTACCAGTGTGAATCCACAGACGACCACTCAAAGGACAACAGTTTATTTATTTATTTATTTATTGTAGAACTTATATACCGCCCGTCTTCCTGGTGGGGAACTCCGAGCGGCTTACAGCATTTAAAAAAACAACAAATTCCACAGTATCATAAGAGCTAAACAGATAAAACAGCAGGTGCAGGAGATGGTGATGGCGGGAAGAAGGAAGGAGGGAAAAAAAATCATCCAAACGCCTCCCGGAAGAGTAAGGTTTTAAGAGCCTTCCGGAAGGCGGGCAGGGACTCTGCTAGGCGCACTTCTGCTGGTAGATGGTTCCACAGCGTCGGGCCAGCCACAGAGAAGGCTCGGGAACGGGTGGAGGTTCTCCGAGCCTCCCTGGGCGTGGCCACGCGCAGCATGTGCGCCCGCGACAACCTAGTTGGACGGGCCGAAGTTGACCGCTGGTCGATTCGCTCTGTCAGGTAGCCAGGTCCTAGGCCATGGAGGGTTTTGTAGACCAAAACCAGGACCTTGAATCTGATTCGGGCTGCAACGGGTAACCAATGCAGGCGGGCCAGAACTGGGGTGATGTGCTCATATCGACGCACACCCGCCACCAGTCTGGCCGCCGCATTTTGAACCCGCTGCAGACGCTGAATCAGAGTCAAGGGCAGCCCCATGTAGAGCGCGTTGCAATAGTCTAGTCTCGAGATCACCAACGCCTGGACCACTGTTCTAAGGGAGTCCCCATCCAGGTACGGACGAATCTGGGCGATTCTACGCAGGTGGAAAAAGGCAGCCCTGGACACGGCGGACACCTGGGCCTCCATGGTGAGCGCCGGGTCCAGGACTACTCCCAGATTCCGGACTGAGTCCGATGGCCTGAGGGAAACACCCTCCAAGGTGGGAAACGGGCCACCGTAGCTGGATGGGGTAGCCCCGAAGAACATAACCTCGGTCTTATCGGGGTTGAGTTTGAGCCTGTTAATCCTGGTCCATTCCATAACTGCACCTCACTAAATTTGGGGGGGGGGGAGGTGCAAGTTACCACTATTTTGCTTGAAATAAGAAAAAACCTGATTTCAAGATGGCAGGAATGTTGTACACTTCTTCTGTGCACCACTCATTCCTATTCCCTGGATTATTTTTGGTTCCCTGCCCATTTGAAGGTAAGGTTTGTAATGCATGTGTTAATAAAGCGATACTGGGCCTCACAGTGTGTGTAGCGCAGCTATAAAGCAGAAAAGACACCCACAGCACCATGAAACATGGCAACTCGTGACATGGCGAGCTGTCAACGTTCACTGCAGACCATCATCTGCCCTTGGGGAAATCGACCAGAACTTGACCAGAAGTCAGGGGTTTTCTTGGCTGACTTTTTGGCGATTGGATACATCTGCCGTGTTTTTTCTGCTTCGCAGGTGATATCATGGTAGATTACACTTACACTGAGTGCACGTCAGCGGTGATGCAGGCACTGAAACACTTCCATGAGCGCTTCCCTGAACATAGAGCATCGGAGATAAGGTACAAGGAGCAAAGCTGGCAGGGTGGGGAGAACAGAGAGGCCCAGTGCAGAGCCCTCATTTAACCGCCCAGAATTCCTCTGGGAAGACGGGCAGTATAAAAATAAATAAATAAATAAATAAATAAATAAATAAATGTCAGAAGGGGAAGATTTCCTTCACTAAAGCCTCCTGGCATATAAGCAGAAGGATCTTTCTGAATGCCTTCAGTCCGTTTGAAGGGCGGGAGGTGAATTGGAAGAATAGAACTTTTTCCATGGGAGCTATGTTTCCGAAAAGCATATTTATCATTCGCAGTCTGATCAGGATGTAAGAGGGGGAAACAGTGAAGAGTTGCATAAAGGTTTCCTGTTGTTTTCTATTTTTCTTGCAGAGAGGTGCTCCAGAAAGGTTTCCGGTATTGTCGGAGAATGCAGAGAGCTGATGGTTCCTGGGAAGGGTAGGCACCTTCGCCAAGCAGGTTTTCTAATAACCTAGCAACATTTTCCACCAGATAACAGGCTCACCTCCTAACGGAATCATGTCTGTCCTGTAGCTGCGGAGGACTTCCTCCAGAGATGGATTGCCCTTTCCTACTCACTCCCAAAGACAGGACTGATCAGCAAATCGAGCGGCAGTAGGACTCCCTTTAGAGCAGGGGTGTCCAAACTTCGGCCCTCCAGATGTTTTGGACCACAACCCTGTATTGCCAATGACAAAGGACTTGTGGGAGTTGTGGTCCAAAACATCTGGAGGGCCAAAGTTTGGACACCACTGCTTTAGAGGGAGGGACCAGCCCTGATCCATTTACCTGTGCATGTCCCACAGGCCTTCCTCAACTTTGTCTTCAGCTTGCCTATTTTTCCCCACACTGTATTTCTCAGCTGTGAGCTGTATGTTCTGGATTCCCTCCACCAGACCCTTATTGGGTCCAAGGCAGGGAGAACACTGGCTAACTTAAGCTCTCGAAGGATTCTGAATCTTCACCAGATGACTAACCTACAGCACCAGGCACCTCCGTGAAGGCCAGAGAGCAACGGAACTACAGGAAGAGCTGGGCAGCTGATCAGGGGAGACCCGCCTTGCAGTGCTGAGTCTCCTCCAAAAGGCACTCGCCCCACTGACGACTCAAAGGTCCAGGTGGTGGCAGCAGAGACCTGCTAAACAAACTGGGAGTATTTGGGACCTGAGTTTGAGGATCCCCTGTTCCTTCCCGGCACAAAGAGTCAGGCACTTCCACTCGGAAATAATTGGCTGGATAAAACTCTTTTATTTCTTGAGGATTGAGTTTCTTGAGAGAAACCAATCTCTAGAGCAGTGGTTCTCAACCTGGGGGTCCCCAGATGTTCCTGGACTCCCAACTCCCAGAAGTCTTCATCACTAGCTGAGCTGGCCAGGATTTCTGGGAGTTGCAGTCCAGGAACATCTGGGGACCCACAGGTTGAGAACCACTGCTCTAGAGTCTAGACTAGGCATGTGCTTTCAGCAGTATGAGAAGTCAAAATAGTAACTGCTGCATTGACTCAAACACAAACATATGATTGCCTCCAAGATATAATCACATCTCAGGCAAGAAAACAGGGAATGACTGGGAGCAGGCTTCTGTGTTTCTCCCATGCAGTCTGAGGTGCCATCTGTTCATTCCCCTTTGGTCTTTTCAAGGCAGAGGGCTTTGGGCCTGAACTTAATATTTAAAAAAAAGAAAGAAAGTAGCAGCAGCTCCCTCTGTATGGCCCAAGATAGACCTTTTGGAGAGCTAACTCGCTTTTCATTTATATATGACTTTTTCTCCATCAGTTCATGGTCAGTCAGCTAAATGTTGGGCCCAGAAGGCTACCCCTGTTCAGGTTAATAAATTATGTAACCTATGTCCGCCTCCTTTTAACAGACATCAGTCTCCAGTTGATGCATCCGTGACAATAATGGGGTCCTTCCTCCATGGTAGAGAGGGCAAGGAGGTGTTTAAACAGCTGGAATGCAGGGGTCCAGAACTCACCTTAGAAAAATCAATGAAGTTTTTTTTTTCCCTTGACTGTAACGGCATGACCCGTTTCATGTAGAGCTGCGAACTCAGTGGCCCGGGCTTTCACTGATGAAAGATGACCACAAGATGGATGGTGAAAGGGGGAAAAGGTACAAATGCTGCAAAGAAAATTTGAAAAACCAAAGCACCTGCCGTTTATGAAGAACCATTTGCTATCTATTCATGCCTATTGATGTGGACTTGCAAGTTCCAGATCCAAATTATTCTACCTTAAAACGCACTGAATGAGCTTTGTGCATTTTATAGCGAAGCAGGTGATGATTTTTTTTCCAAGCAGCACCTCAGTCGATTGCTCCCCCCTCTTACTCCCCCCCATCCCTGCTAAGGCTTGGCGATGGTTAGCCCAGGGAAAGGAGGAGGGGGAAGCATGCGATGGAGGTGCTGCTTGGGGGAGGAATCCCATCACGTGCTTCCCTCTCCTCCTTTCCCTAGGCTAAGGATCACCAAGCCTTAGCTGGGGAAAAGGAGGAGGGGGAAGCGTGCTATGGAGGTGACGCTTGAAAAAACATCATTGCCTGCTGGCGCTATCCACACGCTGTGCGGTTTGCACAGGAGAGCCTTGTCCAGGACCTTAGACCACTGAATTCAAGTTTCTTCTGTGCACACAGCGGGGCCAAAGTTCTTGGGTTTTCCAGATGCTGTGGTACCTCTTAAGACAAATGCTGCATAAGACAAAAAATTGTAGGAAGAAAACAATTTCCGGGAATCGGCATGCTTCACATGACAAAACATTTCCCTATAGGATGCTTCGCAAGAAGAAGAAAACATTCCGTGTGTACCCAGGGGAAAAACTCTCAGTTGTTTTTGTCTTTATTCTAGCTTCCGAAATGGATTAATCCGTTCCCAATACAGTCCTATGGGAAACCGGGTTTTGAAAGACAACATTTTCTTAAAACAAAGTGACCCACAGAACCAATTAAATATGTTTTCAGAGGTGCCACTGCATTTTTCATTTGCTGACCCATTTTGGCTCTCTCCCTTAGGAGCTGGGGTGTGTGCATCACCTATGGCACATGGTTCGCCTTGGAAGCATTTGCTTGTATGCAGCACACCTATCAGGATGGGTAAGTGAGCATCCGTTCCCAGTTCTATATTGTGGTTCTGCAGATCAAGTGAAATGATTTGGGGTAGCAAAGATCTCCAAACTAGCATTGTTGAAGAGCTTTTTACGTCCTGCACTGAACCTAGAGACACTGAATGTGCTAAACTTCAGCCTGGTATTAGTCTGGCCTTGATCGGAAAGGCAGCAGAGAGACACCCTAATAGCCCATTGGTTAAATATTTGCAGCCTCAGTGGTTCAGCACTCGCCTGAGATGGGACAAAGAGGGGGCATTGCAGTTAGGCGAGACATGCTCCTAAACCTTCTTGGTCAGCAGCTTTAAGACAGTACCACCCCCGTATCCACTGATTCGCCATTCGCCAGCCTTTGCTTCCGGATCCTTGCATCCAGAATGGCTGTTGCCTCCTCGGTTTGCCTCCTTGGTTTGAAATGCCAGGAGAGGCGCCCCTGGCAGCAAAGCACAGCATGAACACAGCCCAGCTGGCCGGCCAGGCAGGCAGGCAACAGAGTGCTGTGGCCGGGGCAATCATGTGGGGCAATCTGGTGGCTGGCTAGGAGGCCCCTCAGGGCCGAAGGCACTGGGCCAGCATTCCTCCACCTCTGCCCGGCTGACAGTTTGAGACAGCCTTAGTGGCACAAAGGGCCGGCCAGCCGCCATGCAGCACCCCTGTTTTCACCCTCGCCACTGCTGTCGCTGCTTCACCCTTGCTTTCGGCACCAACATTATCGTCGGATAAGAGCATTCACTCTTATCTGTAGATTTCAGTATCCGCAGGGTGCCCTAGAACCAATCCCTGGCAGATACGGGGGTCCTACTGTAATCTGTTCTCCATATAGGTACTTCTGCAACGGCATCACTTGGCCTCATCATAAGTCAGGCACTGGAGGTGGGCTCTCCCTTTGGCTGCTGCTTCTCTGCCAGTTCCAGATTCTGCTTTATGGCTTGCAGCCAGCAGTTGAGCTCTATGGGAACACTTGCATTGAGTGTATTTTGTACCTTACTGGGGCATAATAAATCTGTGTCTTCTTCCTTACTGTTGTTCTCTGGCCCACTACTCTGCTCTTCATGGTATGATTAAAGCCCTTTGCCCAGTCCTCTTTGCCCCAAGACGGCCCCTCCAGTTTAAAAACTACACCTGTGTGTTGACAACGGATTCTTCTTCCTTTTTCTCTTTCAGAGTGGCCTGTGAGGAAGTGTCCCGTGCTTGTGAATTCCTGGTCTCCAAACAAATGGAGGATGGTGGCTGGGGAGAGGATTTTGAGTCCTGTGAACAGCGCCGATACGTCCAGAGTGCCACTTCCCAGATCCACAACACCTGCTGGGCGCTTCTGGGACTCATGGCTGTCCGGTAAGAGTTTGTGGCTAGAAGAGACACTGGCTGCTTCTTTCCAGCCTATCCTGATAAAGGCCTGGGCTGTCGCATACACACAACTATCGCTCTTTCTAGGACATTATTTTGGTGTTGGTGGTCATCTAACAGCTGCGTCACCTCGCTCGGGTCCAGTAGCGCCAGACCTTTAACATAAAAAAAAAGATGCCCTAGATGTCTCTTTCGGAAATTACTGTCTCCCCTGGAATCCCTTTGTGTGCAAATCACTCATTCAGCCTTCCAGCGTGGCTTGTCTGTCCATTTAACAAGATCAGAGCTGCAAAAGGAGCTAAGCATTGTGTCTGTTTAAACAGTCACCGACTAGGGTTGATTCTTCCATTGATGTCGGGGAGACATTGTCCATGCTCATTCTATGCAGCTTCTCATTAGCTATACAGAGATAAGACAGCTAGAGCAAACGTAGTGACAGGCACTTCCTACACACACATGTAAAGCCTTCCAAGGTGCCCTTAGTCACTCCTCGTGGGTTCCTCTGGAGTGTGGGATCAGCTCAGACATCAGTGAGGCCGAATTTGGCCCTCTAGTTTGGCATGCTTCAAGATTGAATGGAACTCTTCTGAATTTGGACATCATGGCCTCCAGTTTCCCTCACTTAGCAACAATTTCAGAACTGCTTCTTTGTTTTATAGCTATCCAGATGTGAAAGTCTTGGAGAAAGGAATCCAGGTTTTGATTGACAAACAACTTCCTAATGGGGATTGGCCTCAGGTAAGTCTATCTTTTTCCCCACGTTGCCTTGCATTTTTGTACAACCTACAGCAGCAGCACTCACCTATGTTGTTGCGCGCACCCAAAAACACACACACACACACAAAAGTGTGTTCGATCTGTTGTGAAACTGACGGCTTACAACAGATTGCCTCTACTGTTTCCAGAAGAGTACGCCTGGCTTACCAAAGGAAACAAAAAAATAATATTGCAGTGCCAAGTTGTTAAACAATGATATCCCATAAATACTTGAATTCAGGTTACACTTAAGTAAACATTACTGTACTACAGATCTAGATGGTAATTACTTTATTTCTGCTTTACGTTCAACATGATACAAAACATGTTTTATTACACCAGTCTTCTCTCTCTCTCTCTCTCTCTCTCTCTCTCTCTTTTTTTTTTTCCTCCCCCCACCCCTGGATTCTGTTGTTTTGCTGTATAGGAGAATATTGCTGGAGTATTCAACAAGACCTGTGCTATCAGCTACACCTCCTACCGCAATGTCTTCCCCATCTGGACTCTGGGACGCTTTTCTCGTTTATATCCTGCCAGCCCTCTTGCTGGCAAACTCTCAATGGAGGCATTAAGAAATGGAGAAAAGAGACTGATGGGACAGCTGACCAATGAAAATACATTGCCACCCACCCCTTCCTAAGTTTGGGATAGAACACAATGTTGGACTGCCTGTTTTCTTGAAATTTGTCATAATTTTCTCAACTACTATCAAGGGCAATTTAAAGGTAACCGTAAATGTCTGTCTGAAAGAGAATTGAAGGGAAGACACCTAACACTTTCCTGATTACAGGAAAGCCTAGTAAGACATTTTTAATTGGCTCTAGGGTTAGGGTTTCCCTTAGGGATGCATTGAAAACCAATTAATCCATTCTGGAAGGAATGGATTAATAGGTTTTTCAGTGCATTCTGTGGGAATGCTATTCCACCCACCCACCGTCCGCAGCTGAGTACGGGGGGGGGGGTTTAGAAAAGAGGCTTGAGATTACTCGGCGATTCACCTTGATGCTGCTGCTGCTTTTTTAAAAGGAGTTGAAAACAAAGAAGGAAGAAAGGGGGAGGTTTAGTGGGGGGAGAAAGGAAAGGGTGCTCGTGTGCCAGAGGAAAAGAGAGGCGCCCTCTTCAAAACCAGGGTACACCGTGGACTTGCTGGAAAGAGGTACAGGGATTAGGGGTCATTTTTCTCTACCCTCCTCCCATCTATCCGTCCTAATCGCACTGTTGCTATTACCCCCCACACCCCCCCTCCGCACCTCCTTTGGCTGTTCCTCCTCCTCGGGGCTTTTCCGCTGCCGCTTCTTGACCCAATTCGACTGAGGAGAGGCATTTCTTGGAGGCGCAGAAGAGCACAAGGCGCTGGCTTGTTTCCCCCAGGCTCCGTGCATGCCGCCTTGGGTGAAAGGAAGGGAGTGGCTTGCAAGCACACGAAGGGCTGCCTTGCTTTCCCTGGGGGAAAGGGCGGCATGCACAGAGCCTGGGGAAAGCAAGCCAGCACATTAAAACCACACAAGGAGCTGCCTCTCCTTTGACAATGGCTCCATGCACGAAACCATTTAAGTGGGGGATGGTGGCAGCAGCAGAGGCAGCTTCCAGGGTGTCATCGGCTGCAACGCTTTGAACACCAGCCACCCGACAGAGCGAGCAGATCTCCGCCCACCCCATGCGGCTTTGAAGGAAAGCCCACTTTCCATTCCTCCATAAGACGAATGTTTTCCTGTCCCTGGAAATTACATTTGTATTAACGAGTATTTTGTCTTAAGGGGCATTCGTCTTGTGAGGTATTACTGTATTTGTCATCCTCCAGGTTCTGGTTGTAGTTCATTCATTCATTCATTCATTCATTCATTCATTCTTTATTATGCAGTCATAGACCCAATTTCTGGTTGTAGTTGCAAATGGAAGACACAAAGGACTTGACACAGATGCAGTGTGGCCTGACCAGATGGCCTTAGCAGGCATCAATGTACTGATAATATTTTTAGCAAATTAAAAAAAAAGAATTAAAGGTTAGAGTTAATGAATCTGAGGACCAGAGATCTTGAGGGTTTGTCGCTCTCCCTGCGTTCCCACCCCCTCCGCACATCCTGGCTGCTGGCTGCGTGAGGGGAGGGAGGGGGGAAAAGCCTTTAAAAGGGACAAAAGAATAAAGCCTTACCTCCGGTGCCAGTGGAAGTTGCTCCGAGCCCCGGTCCAAGCCCCAGTCACTTCCTGGTTCCTCTTAAAGGGGCGGGAGGCAAAAAAAACAACAACAAAAAGAAGCGAGGAGAGCCCGGCACTCTCCGCATCAAAATTTTTCTCTATCCCATAGCAGGTACTTGAAAGGTGCGCTGGGTCACGCTTAGGTGGGCGGGGTCGGACTTAATTTTCTGTTAGCTCCGGAGCTGGTGGGGAAACATTTTTAAGCTCCGAAGCTTGCAGCCATTTGCTGCGGAGCTTAGGGGTCGTGTATAAACACCCTTGGTCAATGAACTGAACAAAGGTAGAGGAACCCATCACACTAACATGCTAAAGAAATGGAAAATGTTTTAGCTCTTTAAAGACTAACAAATTTATTTCAGTGTGAGCTTTCATGGCTCAGAATCCATTTCTGTAGACATAGTAATTAAAAACATATTCCCTGTATTTATTCCAGGATGGTCAAGTCCTATGTCCATGTTAGGAGGGAATAAATAGACCAAGAGACAGTGGTTAAGACAGGAAGCAGGTCCTAGCTAGATAGATTTGGCTGTCGTACGAATGTTAAGAGTTGTTTCTAGAACAATGATCGGCGTAAAATGAAACAACATTCATTCATTTATTTAATTATTTATTTATTGAATTTCTACCCCGCCCATCTTCCCGTGGGAACTCTGGGCGGCTTACAATGGGCAGATCAATTCAGCTGACAATACAATACAAAAAACAGACACAACAATTTAAAACAGGTAAGCACCCTTGGCATAGAAACATGTGAGTGAGTCAGCAACAGAGCACCTCACTAACTGAGCTAGTAAACAGGTGGCGGGACAAAAAAAACCCCCTAAACTAGGTCACCAAAGGCCTCGCAGAAAAGCAAGGTTTTCAACGCTCTGCGAAAGGCCAGCAGGAACTCTGCAGAGCGCACTTCGCTAGGTGGGCTGTTCCAAAGAGAGGGTCCAGCCACCGAGAAGGCCCGGTTCCGGGTGGAAGTTTTCCGGGCCTCTCTGGGAGTGGCAACCTGAAGCGAGTGCACCCGCGAGTAGGGATGGGCACCTTACGAAAAACAACACACTGTTTCATCATTTGGTAAGCTTAAGAAACAAAACGAAACAGCAAACCGCATGTCATCAAGAAATGAAACAAAGCAAAAAAAAATTGTTTTGGAACTGAAATGATTCATCCTAGCCTCTTGATCCAGCCGTCTTGAGAACAGGAGGTTTATTTTTAAACTGATTGATTTGTTTTCCTTTTCTGATTAAGTAGGACTGTGGAGGGTTTTTTAAAAATATTTTCCTTCCTTCCACCAATCAGCTGTTGTACTTATCTCTCTGATCTCTCTGTGGAGCAGCTAGCCATTAGGTTTCTAGCTTGTTTACAGAGGGTTCTTTGCTTGAAAGCAAATTGATTGGAAAGTTTGAGGATCTTTGATTTAGGTCAGTGGGCTCCCTGTTAAATAAAAGAAGGAAAGCTCCCTGTTATTTATAGCCTTAAGAAGCATTTTGTTTCATTTCATTTCGTGATGAAAATTCTTCTTAAAAATCCGTTATTAATGAAACAAAAGAAAATGAAGACTGAAACAAAATGAAACACTATATTTCCATTTCGTGGCCATCTCTACCAGTAAGTTTTTACCTGAGGCAGTAATATATAGAGTGTGCTAAGAAACTTTGATCTCTATTTAGGCCCTTAGAGGTGAACTAGAGGTGAACTGGAACTTATTTATGTAGCCAGGTTCTGCTGCCCTCTTACTACAGAAAATAGGATTATCTGCTAATTAACACCTTCGTTTACTAACAAACCACTGTCACCTTGTCTATTATATGCTACTATTTGTTGTTCTTGTTCAGTCATTAAGTCGTTTCCAACTTTTCATGACCCCATGGACCAGAGCTCGCCAGGCCCTCCTGTCTTCCACTGCCTCCCGGAGTTTGGTCAAATCCATGTTTGTTACATCGATGACACCGTCCAACCATCTCATTCTCTGCCATCCCCTTTTCCTTTTGACATATGCTACTATACCTGGACATAAATGTCACCACCATGGAATAAATAAAGAGGACTTGTATTTGCAATCTTGTTCCAAAGAAGTGAATTTTGATCCATAAAAACCCGCAGTGAAATAAACCTATTTGTCTTTAAAGCATTACAATGTTTTGTTCCTCCCCTCCCCCATTTTATTGGCATACTGAGACAAACTAACATGGCTATTTTTCTGTGTAAGTGATGAAAACCCAAAGATTTACACACTGAATTTCATACACGTGCTGGACAGGAGTGACCCTGCTTCTCCATTGTATTCCCCATTGCATTCCCCATGCAATGGCTGCAACTGAGTACACATTTTAGAGTGACTGATGTAAATAAAAGAATTTTATTGTGGGTTGTGTGATATTTTTTCTCATTAAGCCTAAGGTACCATACTTATTTTTTTTTTTGGTCCCTCGAGAGACTTCATCATTTTTCCGAGGCTTATCTTGCATGTTGTTAGACCATATAAGAGGGTGGATATGCCTGGGATGGCAGAATCTGTTACTTCCAATTACATTGAGTAAATCATATTTTGAATGTCTCTTTTAAAATGAAAGCTCTTGGAGAGCCAGAATAGCTGAATAGTGTTGTCACAGCTAGAAACTTGTTTAATGGCATGATAGGGCATTATCTTGTTTTTACTTTGGGAAAAAAACTCTCCATTTTGTTAAGTGGTGTGATCCATTTTACTGTTTGTTTGCTATCTCATTCTACTACATCACTAGATCTAACTAGAACAGAAACCTCTTGTACTATGAGTAAAAACCAACATTTCCAGCAGTGTACCAAGCTAACTTAATCATCTTCCAAACTTGGAACTGAATCGTATTATGAAAGATAAAAATAGCCCTAATTGCTGTTATTCAAATAGCCTGTGAAGTCACAGCCCATTTACTCTCCTTCTTTACTGCAAGCTTCAGCCTCTGCCTTCTGATGAAAACTCTTGTGATCTTTGGCCAGTTCTACATTGCTCTTGCTGGCAATGCAAAGGTATATTTTTGCATAGTGAAACTTGGCTCATGAGAGGAAGACCAACAACGGGTGGGGGGGGAGTGGTTTTGTTTGTGTCGATAGTGATAAGGCACTGGAGCAAACTGGCAGGTAAGCAGCTATAGCTTGCGTGCATATTGCAAATTTAACTTTTAATGTTCAGTTGGTTAGTCACCACAGTGGTAGCCTAAGTGGTAGCCTAAGTTATTTCAAAAGTTGGAAAGTTAGTCCAATACAATGAGTACATCTAATAAACATTTACTTCAGCAATACTACAAGCAAGAAGGATCTTGGAATCGTTATAGATCACAAGCTGAATATCAGCAACTGGTGTGATACAGTTACGAAAAAGACAAATGGTCTTTTAGACTGCATTAATACAATTATAGTCTGCAAATTCTGTGCGGTACTAGTTCCCCTCTGTTCAACCCTAGTTCGGGTCCAGTTTTGGAACCTCACCCTGACTGAAAGAACTAGGTGTGTTTAGCCTTGAGGAGAAACTATAAGGAGCTAGGATGGCACTTTCATATAGGTTGTCATATAGAGGGGGGCAGGATCTGTTCTCAATCATCCCAGAGCACAGGACACAAATCAGTGGGCTCAAGAGAACCCAACTTTTGGCTGAATATCAGGGAGTGGGGACTCCTAACTGTTAGAGTGGTATGGTAATGGAACCAATGACCTCAAGAGGTGGTGAGGGTTCAAACTCTGGAGTCTCCTTTGGAGGTTTTTTAAGCCGAGGCTGGATGGGAGTTCCTGCATGGCAGGGGGTTGGAATGGATGGCCCTCGAGGTCTCTTCCAACTCTATGGTTCTATGAAATTTGAAGAAGCACCTGGCATTGATTTGTATTCCTGCACTGAGCATAGAGTTGGACTTGGTGGCCTTATTGGCCCCTTCCAATTTCATGCTTCTGTGGAAAGCTTATATAATTAGGCCATCTTAAATTTGAAAGCTGGTTTAACATAAAATTAAGAGTGCTGCGAAATACATTTTTCTGCTGCAACTGGCGTACTATATTATCAAATAATCTACCTGGCACACAGGGCACACACAAGCACATTTCATCCTTGAGCCTTGACCAAAGGGCAGCAGGCCGATGCGGAGTTCCTCGCTGATCTAGACAGCATCACTGATGGCAATGTCCGCTGTTGGCGCTGTGTGCTTGAGAGGTTGCTGTTGCTTCTCTAGCTTGGGTTTGGTTGTGAGCAGCAGGATAGCCCCCACCTCCCTCAGATCAAGAGTAAAGCTATGAAATGGAGCAGTTCTCCATTCCCTGCATCTTAGATGTTACTGTCCTTAAAGATATAAACAAAATGGGGGTGGGTGAGAGCAAGAACAGCACTGAACACTGGGAAGTGACAAATGAAAACATCTTCTTTGAAAAACTAAGCTAAGACTCAAACTACTATTGTTATGACTAGTAAAGCAACAGGATTCCACTAAGAACAGATGACATCATAATGGTGTAGAAAGGTTCCAAGCTGGTTGAGTTTCCTGAGGGCCTTTCATAGCACTGGGACGAGTGACCTGTCCAGCAAAGGCCATCAGCTGCAAAGTAATCCTTCCTCACCAGAGAGGAAGACAATGACCGAGGAGAGAGAATGGATGAAAAGAATTCAGGAAGAAAATGCATATCTCAAAAATCAAATTAGGCTGCTCAAGGAAAACCATGAAATGCGCATATTGTTGAGTCAGCAGTGTGACAACAGCAACCAAATCCATTTATTAGCATCTCAGAGTTATCCTACCTATGCTGATACTGGCTTACTGGTAAAAGGAGGTAAGGAGCAAGTCCTGCCAAGTTCACTAAGAAACTTGTATTAAGCATATTAACATCAAACGAGCATAACCAATTTAAACCAGCACTCCTGACTGCATAAAAGATCTAGTTTAGAGAGAAAGAGAGAGAGAGAGAGAGAGAGAGAGAAATTCCACTGTAGGCTTTTTGTGTAGTTGTCAAATTTTTATTCAAATTCATCTGTGCCCAGTCTCATATAAACTGTAGCATAAATGGCTGGTGTAGTTGGCATCTAGTCTAACACTCTGTTCCAGATCTTAGAATCATAGAATAGAGTCATAGAATCATCGTAGGGTTGAAACAGACCTTGGAGGTCATCTAGTCCAACTCCCTGCCCAAGGCAGGAGACCTCATACCATCCCTGACCAACGGCTGTTCAATCTTTTCTTCAAAACCTCCAGTGATGGGGCACCCACAACATCAGGAGGCAAGCTGTTCCACTGTTGAATGGCTCTCATCATCAGGAAATTTCTCCTCATTTCCAGGTTGGCTCTCCCTTTGATGAGTTTCCACCCATTGCTTCATGTCACACCCTCAGGTGCAATTGAGAATAAATCAACATCCTCTTCCCTGTGGCAACCCTTCAGGTATTGGAAGACTGCTATCATGTCTCCTCTCAGTCTTCTCTTTGTCAGGCTAATCATGCCTCATTCTTTTAGTCATTCTTCATATGATTTAGCCTCCAGTAGGATCCTGCTAATGAGACCACTTTTGTGTCACTTGTGTAAGAATCTTTGTTTGAGAAATACTGAGAGAGCTGTTGCGTCACTAAGAAAGAATGTTAGTGTCACACACACACACACGCACACCTCTGTCATGGCAAAGAAAAATACATCTTCTCTTTTGTCTATGTGGTTATTACCTATAACGCAATGTGAAAAATTAGATGAGCTATTCTGAAGGGAAAACTTTGATTTTGTTTTAATCACTAATGCCTGAGAGGGCTGCCACAGCTCTATATTTCATGTTATATGGAAATATATTCTGAATAAGTTTTTAATAGATTATAGTGATAATTCTAGAAAACTAGCACCAGGTATCAATGCAAGAGAGGGCAATACAGTAGGACCCCAGTATCTGCTGGGGATTGGTTCCAGGATAATGAAAACCATGGATAAGAGAGAACACCTGCCCACTCACCCCCAAAACTGCTGTTTCCTGACAGTAGCTTGCTTTATGACTGCTGTTTTGAGACAGTAACTTGCTTTATGGCTGCTGTTTGTGACAGTAGCTTGCTTTATAGATGTTATTTGTGACAATAACTTGCTTTACAGCTGCTGTTTATAACATTAGCTTGCTTTGTGGCTGCTGAATTATTTAATTTTTTTCCTCTGCCAACCGTGGATAACTGAATCAGTGGATAATGAATCAGTGGATGTGGGGGTCCTACTGTACCTGTATAGACCAATAAAGAAAAATCTATGCTGTTTGTGAGCTTTCATGAAGAAGGATAATCCACTTTGTCAGGCATGTAACAGGCTGAAGAATTTAAAGTCTTGAAATTGATGGCTAGATGGATTTTGCTAGGAAAGTTACTTTCAGAAGTAAATTTGAGACATTCTTGGCAATATGAAGTTCATCAGACACGTCTTTCTTAGATGTAGGTCAGGAAATACTCAAGCTGTATTACAGCTGTTGTTTTAAAGTTACAAGTGAAGCAGCTGTGGATTGGACATCCAGTTACAGCTAGATATTTTTAATGGTTTATGCAAGTATCACCTCATCTTGCATTTGTATTTTGTAATGCCTTTTATTTCAATGGAATTACCATATTTCAGTGGTGGTGAACCTTCGGCACTCCAGATGTTTTGGACCTCAACTCCCACAGTTCTTTGTGATTGGCAATAAAGGCTTGGAATTCTGGGAGTTGTGGTCCAAAACACCTGGAGTGCCAAAGGTTTGCCATCACTGCCATATATCGAATAATATCAAATAATAGGTCCTTGCGTTCTGCCAACAGCATGTAGCCTAGTCAGCCACAAATATGCCCTTATTATAATTGGTAACACCATATTTTTTTCCTGTTGTTTTTGTTGTTGCAGTTCAGTTTATTGGAAGAGAAGATTCTAATTATTGCCCCAACCTCATCTCCAAGGATTCCATTGTTCAGCCCTGTCCCAGTGCTCAGACACCTGTTAAGTGGCTCTGCAAAGATAGCCTTCTTTGGCAGTCCAAAACTGGGGAAAAGAGAGCCACACATTTGTCAAACATGTCATGTTCTACCATTGGACAAAAACAACTTGAAGGACCTATTGAGAGCTCTCCTCTCCTCAAGAAACCTTGGCTCACAGATGGCCTTTTTCCTGGAGGGGATAAGACTCAAGCTTCGTTACTGCTTAGCACTGGTGAGTAACAGTTGCTTAATATCTAGGGGTGATGCTCCTCTCCATATTCAAGCTAAAGAGCCAGTGTTGTGCAAGTTCATGGCCACATGGCCGGCATGGCTACAAGGAAACACTGTTTTACCTTCCCGCTTTTTATAGCAGTACCTATTTATCTACTTGCATTTACATACTTTGCAGTCAATAGTTTCGGAGCCTTAGTCCACTGAGCCACCACACCCCTTTCTATTGGAAGTGTTGTAGCAATGCAGTATTATTGTACTAATCATTGCATTCGTTTAATATTTAAGTCAGAGCCGTTTCTTTATTGTTTCTCCAATTTGTAATTCACACAGTTACATACCAATATGACTAGGGATGGGCAAGAAATGCCAAAATGGTGTTTCGTTTCATTTTTAATTTCGTTTTCTCCATTTTGTTTTGCTTGAAATGGTTTTTTTTTTAATTTCATTTCGTTTTTGGTTTATTTTTATTTTAAATTGTATTTTAAAAGCCCATGCCATTCCCCCCAAAGCACCCAATGGGGGGGTGGGGAGGCACATAGGTTTTAAACTTTGTTTTGCTGCCGAAGCAAGTGGCGGACAGGACACCTGCGCAAGAGCCCCGAACTGGCTTCCTGACCATTTTCATAGGGTTCCTGCTGAGCTGTCGTTGGCTGTGGACCCCTTTAAAAATGGCCCAGTCACCACTAGGGTATCCCCCGGTGCCGCGGGCCATTTTTATAGGGGTCCAGCCGATGATAGCTCAGCAGGAACCCTATGAAAATGGACGGGGAAACCAGCGCATCTGCCCTCCCCAAGCGCCAATCAGCTGGTGTGAAGGGCTTCAGTGGCAGGCAAAAAAATTTAAAGAGCCCGTGCTTCCCCCCACCTGATCTGGCACATGGGGGAGGGAGTGTGGGGTCTTTTAAAAAAATTTAGTCCCCTAAGCAAGCCCTGCACACCAGCTGATCAGCACTTGCTTTGGGGAATTAAAAAAAGTTTAAGCAGCCTGCTCTTTCCCCCACCCAATTGGGTGCATTGGGGGGAAAGCACGGGCTTTTAAACTTTTTTTTTTTTTTTGCCGCAGAAGCAAGCGCCAATCAGCTGGCGCCCGGGGCTTAGGCAGCAAAAAATGTTTTAAAACCCCTTGCCATTCTCCCCACCCAGTTGGGCACATTGGGTTTTTTTTTTAAAGTGGTTTCCCCTAGGAATGCATTGCTTCAGTGCATTCCTATGGGAAAATGAAAAACAAAATGAAACGAACCTAAAATTTTTGTTTTGTTTAGTTTCGTTTTTCTTTTGAAGGGGCAGTTCATTTTTTTGTTTCATTAGGGAACAAAATGAAAAATGAAAAATAAAACAAAAATTATTTCATGCCCATCTCTAAATATGACATTAGTTCGGCAGAAATTCAATAAATGGCCGATATTTGCATTCATGTACAAACTAATCAAATACTGTCTGAAAGGTTTGCCTAAGTTAAATATTGATTTCCTGGTAATCTTTCAGAAAGTTTGAACAGAAATTTGATTGGATACACATTTTTAAAAGAGGGAAGAAATTGAGAAAAACACTTCATTATCTGGATTTATTTTTATTTATATCATTTCCAGTAAAATATGTCCAGAATTGGCAAAAAGCTCGGGAGTGGCCCCAAGCCCCTTTCCATTGTGACTCTGAGAGAAGTTGCCAGAATAAGCTCTTTTACTGAGCAACAGAACCTTTGAAGAGCCAACAGGACACTAACATAGAAGTGGTAACTTGAGGCACCAGGGAGTTGACTTGACTCCCACAGTCGTTGGGGCAGGGCCCTTGTATAATTTCTTACCGAGAGGAGTGGAGCCCCACCTCCTCTCTCAGGTCCTTAACCCCCATGGGCAGGCTAGGCACAAGGGGGGAGGGCTGCAAACAAGGGTGCTGGATGCCTGTGGTCAAGTATCCCTGGAAGTGGGATGGCAAAGCCTCCTTCTCCAGCCACACCTCTCTAGTCCCTACTAGCAGCTGCCAGCCCACAGGTGTGATATGCCTCCTAAGATGCATGGCCAAACTCTTTTCAGATCTGCGTGGGGTGTCCCACATAGCAGGGTGTAGGGCAGTGGAGGCGAACCTTCGGCACTCCAGATGTTTTGGACCACAACTCTCAGAATTCCAAGCCTAGATTGCCAAGGACAAAAGACTGTGGGAGTTGTGGTCCAAAATATCTGGAGTGTTGAAGGTTCGCCACCACTAGTATAGGGCAAGGAGGGACCTTCTCAGTACCAGAAATCCAGCTGTCACTCTCCAATCAACAGAAAGCCCACTGTTGTGCCTGGGGAAATACAGCAGTTCTGTAAATTCCATAATGAAAAGCAACTTATTAAACAACATTTAAAAACACTTTGTCGTTTTATTGGTTCTCATTTTAATGCTGTGAACTGCCCTGAGTCCCCTTGGTGGGAATAGGGCGGTATAGAAGAAGTGTGAATAATAAATAAATAAATAAATAAACATAGTCAGTTATGGGTCGTCATTTCGGAAATGATTTATAGCAGTGCTGGCGAACCTGAGGCATGGGTGCCAAAAGTGGCACTTGGAGCCCTTCCTCTGGGCACCTGATATCGCCACTTCACAGCCACCTGTATTCAGGTTAAATTGTTGTATTGGCACTTTGCGAAAAATTAGTGGGTTTCAATTGGCAGTTTGGGCACTCAGACTCTAAAAGGTTTGCCATCAATGACTTATAGCAACCCTAACCCTAGCCCTAATACAATGCACCAAGATTCTCTTTGAGCTGTATGGCCCCACATGCTTCTGGAACCCTCTGGATTTTCCACGCCTATGCACCCATCACAACTGTTTTTCTTCTGGTTGTGATAGAATCCACATGGGGGAGGGGGAAGTAGTGTGGGGGAAGAGACCACGCAGTGGGGAAGAAAACTACAGCATGCATTGCAATGAACTTTGAAATATCTCAGATAAATGGGATATTTAAGGAATAGTTTTACCATGGAAGCTCACACGGATCACTGCCATAGCATGAACAAGGCCTTCTAAGTCCACCACTCCAAGCCTGCCATTCTCGGGGGGGGGTCATATGGCCAATGGGGGGAGCTCGCACATTTGAAGAGGGTGACAGACAGAAAACGAGCTCATACACATCATTGTATGAGGTTCATTATGCCACCTGATCCAGCCTACATTTCTTTAGTATTGTGTTTGTTGCTATGCGCCCCAAAACACACGCAAGTCACCTAATAAATAACTTAAACTATGTAAAGCTAAGAGCATATAATATATTAGCAAATTGGAGCATACACAAACACAGTTTGGGGCCCATAAAGCTCTTCATAACATTATAATTCAGTAAAACAAGGTTGACAAAAATGTGAGATTCCAGTATCACATTGTAGTTACCAAGCCAGTGCATACAATGGCCACCCATATTGGACAGGAAGGATTCATCAAAAATCTCATTCATTTTTGTGGGTGTGGTAGGTTGTGTAAGCCTCCTGTCCTTGAATTCCTTCAAATGTAGAAGGGCCCTGTTAAAGTAATCTGCTTTGTTGCAGCTTACGACAAGGCTGGAAGAGTGCTCAGCCACTCACCCTCGTTGCCTGAAGAATCAAAACCCACCAGTATGTTGAACAGGGAGGAAGTCAAGTCACCGACCACATTTTCAGATAATCTCAAGCTCCACAAAGGCAGTTCCCCATTACGGATTTCTGAAAGACGGCCCTCTCATCTTTCAAAGAGTGCACAAGATTCAAGCCTGAACAGGACCCAGTTTGATTCCCAGGAAATGACAAAGAAGAAGAGGGTCTGGTTTTCAGATGCTCCTGGCCCGGACAAGTTAATGAAGCCACAGACATTCTACATAAATGGTAATATTTAGCTTTTACTGCTGATTGGCAATGAAGAGTTATTTTATTGAAAACACCATGATCAATGCAAAGGATTTCTTATATATTTACTTTGTTTATTTCTCAAGTGCCTTTCTTTTATAAAAAGGATATAAGATGGTTTACAAATGAGAGATGTAATCAACTAAAATCATCATAAATTACTGTATCAGAATACATTTAAATATGTCTGTGAAGATTCTGTGTCATCCAGGTCGGTTTTTCTGAAGATGTACACATATTAGACAGAGAAGATAGGTAGTTTGATAGAGGGGTCAGGGAAGCCATTCGTGTGAGTATTGAAAACCCCTCTCTCAACAGGGATGGGGGGCTCAGGCACAGTCTATGTGCCACTTATCAGGCAGTGATTTCAACAATACCCAGACAAATCAAAAATACTTCACTCCTCCACCACCAAGGCCATAGCTAATGACCCATACTTTATGGGCTTCAGCACCTTAGGCAATTGTTCACCTAAAGGCCTGTTGAGACTATTGTCTACCTAAGGAGCCTATTCAGGCCATTGTTCGTCTTATGAGCCTAATTCAGACCCAGGTGACAAGAGGTCAAAGTGAACTGTAAAGTGGAGGACTCACAACTAGCTTTCCTCAGTCTGACGAAGCTGTTTGGATGAGGAGAAACATTTCAGTCTCTCAAAAAAAGAAGTCCAATTGCCATGACTCAACTTCCAGAAAATACATTTAAATGTAAAATTGCGCTTGTTAAAGATAGTTTTCAACAAGTCAATGTACAGTATAAAACTATAGAGTGGAAGGCATCTCCCCCTCCAAGAAAACCCTCACTTCCTACCTAGGCATATGGTGTTCAAAGGTATGATTGAAAAGAAAAGTGTTTGCCTGCTAGTGAAGGTTTTAATGATGACATTCAAAGCCTGAAACAGTTTGGGACCTTGCTACCTGTCGGAATGGCTCTTCCCAAGAAGCAATGCCCAAGTCACAATACTCTGGACACAATACTCAAGCTGAGGCCTGAACAGTGCTAAGTGGAGGGGGATGAGCACCTCACAGAATTTGGAAATTATATATCTGTTTATCCAGCCCAAAATAGCATTTGCCTTTTTCTGTGACCAAATCACACTGTTGGCTCATATTCAGCTTATGATCTACTAGAATTCCAAGATCCTTCTCCCTTGTAGTATTGCTGAGCCAGGTGTCCCCCATCTTGTAACTGTCCATTTGATTTCATCTTCTGGGATGCAGTGATTTGCCCTTATCCCTGTTAAATTTTGTTCTGTTGGTTTCAGCCCAGTGCCCTGCCCTATCAAGATCATTTTGAATTTTGTATCATCTGCAAATTTGTCAAGCATTCCCTGCACTCCCTTGTCCAAGTCATTGATAAAAATGTGGAAGAGCACCAGACCCAGGACTGAGCCTTGACGTACCCCACTTGTTACCTCACCCCACTTAGAGAAGGAGCCATTAATAATCATCCTCTGTGTACAATTCAGTAGCCAATTGTGTATCCACCTTTCACTTGATTTATCCGCCCCACACCTAGTTAGCTTGCTAATCAGGATATCATGGGGAAAACTTTATCAAAAGCTTTTTCTGGACATCTAGATTCCCTCTCTGGCCAGCCTCTCTCCTTGTGCTGCGGAATCCAAAATTCTGCTAAATTTATGTAGTTAAATGTATGTGTGTTAAATGTAGTTAAGTTAAACACATTCATTGATTTTTATTATTATTATTATTATTATTATTATTATTATTATTATTATTATTATTATTATTATTATTATTATTATTATTATTATAACAACAACAACAACAACAACAACTTTATTTTTATGCCGCCTTTCTCCCCAAAGGGACCCAAGGCGGCTTACAACAAATTCAAAAAAGTACAATAAAATCAATACAATGTAAAAACAACACAATACCAATAAAATACTATAAAAATACTATACAATATAATACAATAAAAAACAAGATTAAAAACAGTAGCTGCAGCAGAGTTTAAAAAGTTCCCCAGCCAGTAAGACTAAAAAAAACCTAAGATGTTATAAAAAATTGTAAAGTCTGGAGGCTCAGAAGGCTTGCCTAAATAAGTAAGTCTTAAGGCCTCACTTGAAAGGGGAGGGAATTCCATAGTATCGGTGCCACTACTGAGAAGGCCCTATGTCTTGCCACCGCCCCTCGCACTTCCTTGGGTGGCGGTACTCGTAGAAGGGCCTTCTCCGATGACCGAAGGGGGAGGACCAGATTATATGGAAGTAGGCGGTCTCTTAGATAACCTGGTCCTGAGCTGTATAGGGCTTTAAAGGTCATAACCAGCACCTTGATTTGGGCCCAGAAACGAATGGGCAGCCAATGTAGTCCCTGGAGAAGCGGCCCAACAGAGTCGTATTTCTTATTATATGTATTTATCTTTCTTATTTTAATGAATTACTGCTCCTGCACTTTGGATTGTCCCAAGGTTTCATTAGGTTCTGTATATTCTGAGTCTTGGGGCTGACTCACAAAAGTCAAACCCAAAGACACACATCGGTTAAAACATAAAATAAAATGCTAGATCAGTACTGAAAGGTGGGGTATAGGTCTTGTCAGTAGAGATGGGCATGAATAAAAAAAATGACGTTTTGTTTGTCGTTTGTTGTTTGGAGGGTCCATTTCGGTTCGTTTCCGTTTTTCGTGAATTTTTGCAAAAAAATCATTTTCGTTTTCGTTCGTTTTGTTACTGTTTCATTACCATTTATTTCAATTTGTGAATTTTTTTAGCATTTAAGCAGTTCACTGTATTGCAGTAACGGAAACGAAAAGCACGACAAAATTTCCAGTGTTTCTGTTCGTTTCGTTTCATTTTGGAGACAAAATTCGTTTGTTGTTTCGTTGCGTAACGAAATGAAAAAACGGAAATGGAAATGAAAAATTGTTCGTTTCGTGCCCATCTCTACTTGTCGGTAGAGCTATGGAGAGCCCAGGGTGTCTGATAACATTACTCATTCTTTTGCTGGGGAAAACTTGTAGAGAAGGGGTCCACAATCAGGGGAAACTGTATTTGCCAGATTCATAGCAGAGGTACGTGGGCTTAATACTCAAAGACGTGAACTGAAGGGAACTGAAGTTAGCATTATTTATATCCAGTGTGGAAGAGAAGTCATGGACATCACTTTTAAACCACCTTTGGTTTATAAAAATAACTGTTTTGATAATGAGATGAATGTGAACATTTGTTTCCATTTCTTTCATTCCCCACAGACATAGAGATTGCTCAGTACAGCAAAAGAAATGGGCGCATTGTGGGAGAGATTGCCTTTCAGTTAGACAGGCGAATCCTTGCCCATGTGTTTCCTGGAATCATGCGTCTCTATGGATTCACAGTGTCCAATATACCTGAGAAAATCAAGCAGGTGAGTGGCCACAAGTACTTTGACAAATAATTTGGGATTTGCTCTGCTATTAATACAGCAGGACCCTTCTTTTCAGCGCAGAAAGGCATGGCCATGGGCTAAATAGAAGGGTATGATCCTTCAAGAACAAAGCAGAGCAGCAACTAGGATATCTGCAAGGGGGCTAGGACCAGGGTGTTCCCAGAAGCCAAGAGCATGGTCAGCCAGTCCAAGTTCAAGATTCACAGAGAGGGTTGTCAGCCACTCCAAGTTCAAGAAGAACACAAATAGAGTCCGGGGTTGGGGGGGGGCATGCCAAACAGGAAGATTTACAGAGTAGCAGAGTTCCAGGAAGGATCAAGACAACAGGGCCAAAGCTTCAGGAAACCAAGGTCTGCATTGTTGAGGCAAGGCACAGGCAGTATTGCAAGCCTACCATCTGGACTCCCTGATTGCCTCAGCCTGAGTGGGGCCTGATTCTGCAAAGAGGCAGAGTCATGCAGCCCTGATCCTGACAACAGCTCATGTTCAGAGATCTTGCGGAGTCCATGTTTGAATGTATCAAAGCTGTTTCGGCAACAAAAGGAGGTCTTACATGATATTAGGCAGATGGTTTTAAAGTTGTGGTTGATCAGTGTAAACAATTAGGAACATTGTTTACTTTCCACATATAATCTTGATGGGATCCAAGCTTCTTATTTAACATGTTTCCACAACTCACCATCACCACCACCACCACTACCACTACTTAAGGTAGCACTCTTTCTAGAAACAAACTTCTAAGGGCACATCCTTTAACCCTGAGTCAGAAAGGAACTAACAAGTCAGAAAGATCCCTTAAGTGATTATTCAGTACTTTATCTAACCCGGGTCCCACGTCCCTTTAAAAGCAGTTTAAATTACCAGATAACCTGTGTCTAAAAATGCCGTCCCCACGGCCACCGGGCTTTTTGAAAAAAAAGAAAGAAAAAACCCGGTAATGCTCCCTTAAGCGAGGTTTCTGTGACTCACCCAGGAGGTAGGGAAATTTTTGCCTCACTTTGAAAATCCAGCTTTTAAGGAGGCAGATGCCATGAGACCATGCAGATGATCCGGGTTTCTTTTTCTTTTTTCATAGCACCGACCAGCTGTTCCTGGGGCCGATCGGTGCTGTTTTTGTTAATTGCTTTTCACCTTCGGAGAAACAGGAAGCTCTATCCGGACCTACAAGTTTTAATTTCCCCCAGCCAAGTGGTCCATTTTTTTTTCAAATGCTAGCTCCACCTGCTGGTCAAGGGGGCTGAACTGCACTTTAAAATTAAAAAAACAGCTTTTGACGTGGGAACTCTTGTCCCACATTTAAATCACGTGATGGGACAAAGAGGAAAAGCCAGACCTTCAGAAGATCAGGATCAAAACCCAGGTGTGACCACGGCCTAAGATCATATTTTGAAAATGTGTCGCATGTTTGCCCCTCTTGATACTGTTAAAAGTTAAACTTACTCAGTTGCCTTTCGTTCAATGCTTGTATATGCAAATGCCTAGGTCTCCATGAAATCTCTAGATGGGTCTGTGGACGAGAAGAAGTATCAAGCCATAACTCAGCGCTACTTGGACCTAATAGCCCGCCTGGAGAAGATGGGCTATCAAACAGAAATCCACCCTGTATTTAGTGAATTTCTCATCAATACCTATGGCATCCTAAAGCAAAGGCCAGACCAGAACTCTAATCCCATGCACAACAACCCTGCTGAACTCAGAAAGATGGTGATAGACATTGTCCCACCAAAGTTCCTTGGAGATACCTTACTGCTGTTGAACTGCTTGTGTGAACTCTCGAAGGAAGACAACAAGGCTCTCTTTGCTTGGTAGTGCACGTGGCAACTCTCCTCCTAACTATTCTCTTAAGAGGAAGACACAAACACAACCTATATATAATAAAAAGGTATCTGCTGAAAGGGAGTATTGAGCCGAGTGGTGCTCTCTTTTTTTTCCTATCTAGCTGTTGCTGATAGATCTGCTCTTTGTTGCATTCAGTTCACATTTCTTTTTATAAATTGTACATTTAAAACTGATAATGTATTTTTATTTTTATACTGTGTTTATTGACAGCTGCGAGGAGGTAAAATTTTAGTATAAATAAAATACAGTAATATAAAAATAGTTGTTCAGCACTCCATTTAAATAGTAAATGTGTCCTAATTTGTTCAAAAACTGTTCCATCCATGCTTGAGGAGGGAAGGTAGATGCCGTGCCTCACATCCTCCATATAGGATATGGAGGCACGAGAATCACTGCAGATACCACTGTCTAGCAGTGTTTTTCCTGTACAGAAGTGGGAAGGCTACACAAGATGACTTACTTTTTAAAAGAATAATAGTAGCAGCCCTGATCACTAAAAGATAAAGGTTAAAATGTGCTGCTTAAAACTTTCTCTGGGTGGTTTACATAACAACATAAGAACAGCCTTGCTGGAACATTTAGTGCTACCCTCTGTTTCCTGTCCCTTAGCCAGTTGCTGACCCAAGACAAGACTCATCCCTTGATTCCATGACTGGCAAGTTTATTCAAGAGCCTTTTGTGTGGTACTTTGTCCAAAGCCTTCTGAAAGTCCAGATAAACAATGCAAACTGGATCTCCCTTATACACATGCTTGTTTTCTCTCTCTCTCTCTCTCTCTCTCTCTCTCAAAAAAAAAAAAAGATTAGTGAGGCAATTTATTTACAACAAATGATGCAGGCTACACAATGTTCCCCCAGCAAGCTAAGTATTCAGTTTACCAGCCTTAGAAGAATGGAAGGCTGAGTCAACCTCAAGCCAGCTACCTCAGTTCAGGATCAAACTCAGGTTGTGAGTAGAGATCTTCACTGCAGTACTGCTGTTTAACCACGAAGCACCAGTTGAAGGCATACTTCAGGCATTGGTGCCAGAGGGGAATGAGGTAGAGAAGGCAACCACACACCTCTCACTAAAGACTGGCTGTTGTGGAACTGGCCAACCTTTTAAAAAGACTGACTGTTTACAAGTTTCATGTTCTTTGCATCTATTATCGCATAGTTCTCTTCCCTTTCCTACCACTGTTATTGCCGTGAAAATTATTGTAAAACCTGAGCAAACAGATTAATCATGTGCATCTTTATTCTGACGTAATCTCCATATATTTAATGTGTGGGGTTTCCCATAGTAAACACATGTAAGAACACAGCCTGACAAATGTTATGTCAGCTCAGAGAGAAGTTTTGTTTCAAATGCAGACTTCTGAAAGTTGCAGCTACATTGCCAAATTATCATCACCTGGATTGAGCTGGATCATGTTAAACAGGGTCACTTCTGGGTGCAGTACGTCCTCTCGGAGTGATCCTTGCATCCACATGCAATAATTGAACATAGGGCACCTCCAGTAACTCTATTTATGCCCCATACTACAGCCAAAACTGTGCTCACAACCCAGGGTTCAGTCCTAAGTCACCAGCTCAAAGTTGACTCAGTTTTCTATCCTTCATGGTAAAAGAAGTAACCAGCTTGCGGGTGTGTATATGTATAGGCTGCATAATTAAATGGCAAACCACCCAGAGAGTGCTTTAAATGCTATAGGGCGGTATGTATGTATGTATTTTTCAGGAGGATGTACATGAGGATGTGTTATGTGTACGTCTGTTACCAGCCGACACCACAGCTGCAGAACTATTGCGATCTTTGAACGACAACCTATCTGGAAAACAGAACTGGTCATTTTGTGTCGGCATAGGCACAGATGGAGTGGCTGTCATAAGAGGATGGCTTTCTGGTTTCACTACTCGGGTCAAGGAGATCGCTTCTGAATGTAGGTCTACCCACTGTGTCATCCATAGAGAAATGCTGGCTAGCCGCAAAATGTCACCTGCACTTAACATTTGGCAGGATGTGATTAAATGATTGACCACATTAAAATACATGCCCTTCGTCGTCTTGTTCGTGCAGCTCTGGGGGGAGATGAACACCGAGCACACAGAAGGGAGATGGCTTTCTCAAGGTCAAAGTTTTTGAGCTAAAGGCACACAAGGCGAGGGGTGTATGTGCATGTGCCTTTATGTGTGTGTGTCTTTCATTTATTTTATATTTATTTATTAGATTTTTATACCGCACCATCCAGCTCAAAGGCTACTCTAGGCAGTTTGCAACATTTCAGCAGGTGCTCCCAGTGTCAGTGGCCTTTATGGTCCCTTCAGCGAGAAGGGGGCATCTAGTTGGGTGGGTATAAAAATCTGAAAATAAATAAATATAAATAAATAAATAAATAAAAGAGACTGGCGGGTTAGTAGATGCGGCAGAGGAAGGGAGGGTGTCACCTGAAGCCTTGGCTTGCTCTGCAGTTTTGATCTGATATCAAAACATAAAAGGAGCAATATAGTACATGTGGTCCAATGCAGTGAGGAGTGTGCAGACCTCTACATTGGAGAAACTAAACAGCCATTAAACAGGAGCATGGCCCAACATAGGAGGGGCAACAGCTCAGGAACAGAATCAGCAGTACACCTCCATTTGAAGGACAAAGGGCACTCATTCAGTTATGGGGATGTACACATATTAGACAAAGAAGAGAGGTGGTTTGAGAGAAGAGTAAGGGAAGCTATTCATGTGAGCATTGAAAACCCCTCCCTCAGCAGAGGTGGCAGCCTCAGGTGTAGTCTATCTGCTACGTGTCTGCTACGTATCAGGATGTGCTTTCCAAAGTACCCAGACAAATCAAAAAGCCTTCACCATCAAGGCTATAGCTAACGACCCATTCTTGATAGGTTTCAGCACCTTAGGCCATTGTTCACCTTAAGGCTATGGATACTATTGTCTCCCTAACGAGCCTATTCAGGCCATTGTTCATCTTATGAGCCTAATTCAGACAAGAGGTCAAAGCTGACTATAAGATGGAGGACTTGCACTAGCTGTATTCAGACTGATAAAGCTGTTTGGATGAACAGGAAAACGTTTCTATCTCTCAAAAAGAAGTCCAGTAGCCATGACTCAACTTCCACAAAAAGCGTGACAAGAGAATTCCCCAGGCCAGGGGCAGGTATGGCTTGTCACGCTCTGTTCCCAGTTCAGGGGCATGGTTGAGACGAGTTCCTGCTGTCACGCTATGGACATGAAGTAAGTTTTTATCATACCGGTCCCAAGCAGGACAGCAAAGAGGGATGAAAGGGATGTGAGTTGGGTACTTTTGCATCAAAGCAAAGCCATGCACTGATAGATGCATGGTTTCTGTGGTATAGTGTAGTTTGCAAGCACAGATGGGGCTTATGATGGGACAGATGGGGCTTATGATGGGTTTGGGGAGGATCCTAGGTAAAAATCATGGCTGTCCATGGGTAAGCATACCTTGGATCCGTGTTTTTGTGCTACCGCAAAGCCAGATACTAAAAGATCCATGATTTCTGTGTTCTAGTCAATGGGCACAGATGGGACAGTCGTTTGGTCTTGAACATACATAAAAATCATTTGGATGTATGAGTATATGTGACTCAGATTCATGTTTTTTTTTCCACCAATGCAAAACCATGCACAGAAGAATCCATGATTTCTGTAGTGCAGTCTGTGGACATAGATGGGATCTATGGGGTGTGAATCTCTCATAAAAACTGTATGAAATCAGGAAGATCCATTCACGATTTCATGGAACTGCCTTTCATTATCTTCCTCCAAAGACTTGTTGGTGCTTGGTCTCCAACTCTAAAACCTGATTAGCAGTATCTGCTAACCCTGATAGTTTGTCTGACAGATCTCTAATCTCTGTTTGAAGAGGATTCATAACAGCAGCCTGTTCCTGTTGCAGTAATTTTATTTGTTCAACTAATAAACTTTGGATCCAAGTCACTTTGTGACCCTTTCACTGATTTTCCCCCTATGTTTCTCTTTTACAAGCCACAGAAGACGGAGTAACAAGAAAAACTCATGGATGGTCCGGGGGGTGGGGGTACACTTGTATTGTTAATTGTTATCTGTTATTTTGTTTGTATGTTGTATAAAATTAAATAAAAAAATTATTAAAAATAGTTTTATTTGATTTTTGAAGATCCCTGACTCATAATTTAAACAGATACACACTCCGAGAAGTTTCAATAATTCCTCTTTGTTAGTTTATTTATAAGGCTATTGCTTTTGATGAGGAGAGCAAGCAAAAACAGTCCTTTTTCTCTCAGTTTTCAAATACCCCCTGGTTTTCAAAAATTAAAAGCTTCAAATTATAGGGTTTTACCTAATGTGCTGGCTCTGTTTAAATTATAAACTATTACCAGCATTTTAATCAATTGTTTCAAATGCTTAATTTTGATTTCAATAATGAAATACCATTACACTTATTTTAACATTTGTATTTTAATTTTCTCTTTTTCCAAAAAGTTCCCTGCATGGTGCAGTGGACAGTGAGACAGACTATGACTCTAGAGAAGAGAGTTCAAATTCCTGTGGAACCATGGAAACTCACTGGGGGAGCAGAACGGGCAAACCATCCCTTAAATATCTCACATTGAAAACCATGTTAGGATCACTATAAGTCAGTTCCAGCTTGATAGTATGAACCAACAACAAGAAATAGTAAATAGTTTGTACATCCCAATTCTGGGAGAAAGAGTGTACAGTTGTTGTTGTTGTTTGTTTGTTTGTTGTTGTTGTTGTTCAATCATTCAATCATGTCCGACTCTTTGTGACCCCATGGACCAGAGCATGCCAGGCCCTCCTGTCTTCCACTGCCACCCGGAGTTTGGTCAAATCCATATTGGTTGTATCGATAACACCATCCAACCATCTCCTATTCTGCTGTCCCCTTTTCCCTTTGCCTTCAATCTTTCCTAACATCAGGGACTTTTCCAAGGAGTCCTCTCTCCTCATGAGGTGGCCAAAGTACTAGAGCCTCAGCTTCAAAATCTGTCCTTCCAGTGAACATTTGGGGTTGATTTCTTTCAGGATGGGTAGGTTTGATCTCCTTGCAATCCAGGGGACTCTCAAGACTCTCCTCCAGCACCACAGCTCAAAAGTGTAGAGTATGTAAGTATAATACATGTACACAATGTAATGTAATGTGTTGTGTTGTCAAGCTGGAACCGGCTTCCAAGGTAAGGTAGATATTGAAACACATATTTCAATTTTGTCTCCAAAGTCACCATATGTGCAAGAGAGAAAAAGCAAAGAAGGAGAAAAGCCGAACTGTTATAAATAAATATAGCTGGTTCATTTTAGAGGAGCTTGTCCTGTTTTCTTCCTCAGTGCCAATGCCACAGGACCATGAATGACATTAACAAAAAACAAAAAACGGGGAAAAACAGGCAAATATATCCAAGTCAAACTAGCCTGCTGTTGTAGTTTTTTAATAATGTCTTCCCATAAAGGAACAGATACATTTTGTCATAAGTGTTCACTTTGTTAGGTGCATAAAACAAAAAAAAACTTTCATTTTAATGCAACGATTTTTACTGTGATGTGGTTTCTCAATGTAAAGTCACAGAATCAATTACATCTGCTACTTCATTTGACAAGTGTTGGCTTGCCAGATTCCCACCTATTCCATAGATCTACTCAATCTGGAAGTGACAATTCACTTGAGACTTAATACAGGTATATGTTTTTGCAGCAACATGTTATTCTTTGGTACTGCTGCTTCTGTCTGATGACCAAAGGTGGGCCCAGAACTGAAAAGCAAAGCAAAGGGGCGGTTCAAAGTGCCTATCTAGTAAAACATATTTGGGGTAGTTAATAAGAAACCCAGGAGATGGAGAAAGGTCACTGGCCGTAGGTTGGATCTCCAGCTACTCTTATTAAATTTTTCAGTCAGAATTGCAAACGGTGGGAAACAATCCAGGACTCCCACATCTCTAGTGACAATGTCAAAGTTAGTGGAATGTGTTCCCAATTTTTCAGAAGGCAACAACAAAGAGGTAGGTTCTGAATCATTTTCTCTATGAAGAGATCCAATCTCTGCTAATGTTAATAGAGCCTAGTAAACTGAATCTATTCAGTGCCACAAATGAAATTAATATGTACTTGAGGAGGAGAGGCTGTTAAATGTTATTGCTTAAAAATGGGAAATAGAATATTTGGGTAAAGATTAATAATGACTTGATGTAGCACTTCCCCCATGTCCCCCTGCAGTTCTCTTTGTGCCATCTATGTCGGTAGCAGTCTGGTGCTGACACTTTGCCTGGTTCTTGACATGAAAAAAGAATTTTCTGGGAAGGTACAGCTTCCCCAAGGCCACACAGGCTGGCCCTTTTCCCCCCGGAAGCTTCTGGTTCTACAGCCACTGGCTGAGGTATCCATTCAGGTTCATTTCTAAATAAGTAGACTTCAATAATTCACAATGTGAAACTAGTCTTATCAGGCAACCTATAAATAAAGACAATTAAAATATTAGTAACTGTAAATAAAAAACAAGGAAAGAAATACAGTACACTAAGTAGGTCAAATGAAAGGTAAATGGATAATTTTAACAAACGGGCCATAAACATTTTTGGATAGAGGTCAAATTAAAAAAAACTAACAAGGTGTAAAACCTGGAACTCCCTTCTTGTGGAGGTGTGATTGGACCCTACCATCCTGAGCTTCTGGAAGCAAGTGGAAACCTGGCTTTTTTACCCAGGCCTTTACAAACCTCATCCCTTTGTAAGATTAATTTTATGATTTATGCTGCCCATTGTCTGCCAAAGTGGTTTGTGTTTTTATATGATTATTTTTAAAATGTGCATTTTTAAATATTTTCTGGAAGCTACCCAGAGTAGGGCCTGTCCATTAAATGGGCAGGTTATAAATTTAAACAAACAAATCAGCATCCGATTAAAAATCTAGCACTTATGTTGCATGCCAAGTTCACTGGCCCCGCTTGTATCGACCTGTAGTTTCAATGTCTATAGCTAATGTAAACTTTGAGAGTTTTGACCAAGTTTAACAAAAGCCAACGGCCAAAGTTTTAGAGGCATCTTGTAGGCATTACACAGAGGTCTTGAACATATACACTCTTGCAAGATGGTCTTCTGTTGAATTCTTGATTTAGCCAAAGTTCCTGTAAAACTCCTGAATGGTTGCAATGGTCAAAGACAGAGGAGAAAACTCCTTGTACATAAATACAGTAATCTGAAGACGGGGCTGAACAGCAAGGTGTCCATATAGATCAGGGGTCCTCAACCTAAGGCCCCAGGGCCGGATGTGGCCCCCCAAGGTCTTGAATCCGGCCCCTGGGACCAATTGCAACCCCCCCCGCCTACCCTCTGTTTTGTGAGCAAGCCAGCCTCCGCAGCTGCTTTTGGACTGTGATCCGGCCCCCAGGGGTGTCTGGGTGGTGGTGGACCGGCCCGCTGTTTGAAAACTTTGAGGACCCCTGATATAGATTGACTGGTGGTTTTCTTTCAGAGTGGTGAAAACTAGAGCAGACCATGAAGAGTATCAAAACGATCCCCCCAAAGTACATAAAAGGGCCACAACATTGCACCATAGGTTTAGTCAGGATGTTTAACATGAGACGTGTGGGAACCGTTTCTCCTACTTTCACTGATGGGGCCTGAAATTGACAATGACAAACCAGAAAAGAGACCTTGTGGGGTCACGATAGGTAGCTGAGCTCTGGATGTGGCAACTGCAAAATTGTAAATACATTATTGAATTCCATTATGCAGATAAATAAGAAAGACTATCCTTTCTCTTTGATTTCATTTTAAATGTTATTTTAAATATGGGATGAACATGTGCTCTCTTAAGCGAGGGCCATTCAGTTACCACTAACCTGGGTGCCTGTTTGCAGCCCGGAAAGTCCCTGGCCACTGGGGGTGGGGGTGGGGAGAATCCACACCAGGCTTCACCGTCCCTGCAGACTGGCCAACCAGAACAATGCAGCCGAAGGGAGTGGGAGAGACCTCTTGGCTGGCAGAAGAGAGATGGGCCGTTTTCGGTCTGGATTGTCAACAATATGTGGGGCTGCTTTAAGCTGCAGCCTAGCAGTCTGCTATGGGACTTCAGCCAACCTTCCCTTCCCTTTCCATTGCATCTGCATGCGGATGACAATGTTGGGCTGCTTGTGTATGTGCATGTGTGTTGTTGTGTTATTAGTGGCGACAGGGTTCATTGCCTGGGGCTTGGAATATGTCCAGAAATAAACAATGTTCTTTTCGGTTGGAGAGCATCTGTGGCAGCAGAAGGGCCCAGAGAATGAGAGACGGACAGTCAGGCACTTTCCCAAGCATGATGGGACCTTTGCATGGGAGAGATCTGAATGGGAGATAGACAGAGGTGTGTCGTACTTGAGAGGGCTACCACTGCCCCCCCCCCCCCCGCAAGCTGCTAAACTGGTTCCCCTAGTAAAGTGATGGCAAACCTTTTAGAGACTGAGTGCACACACTACAATTCAAAACCCTCTATTTTTTTCGCAAAGTGCCAATACAGCAATTTAACCTGAATACAGGTGGCTATGAAGGGGCAATGTCGGGTGCCCACAGAAAGGGCTTTGAGCGTCACCTTTGGCACCCGTGCCATGGGTCATACTTATAAGTGAGTGCCAACTAATGGCAGCCCAGCACCTGACAGAGCTGGTGGGTAGCAGCTGACAGGCAGGCCATCCAGTGCTTGGTTGCCCTCCTCATGCTGGGCCAAAGCTATTCCTCTGTATCCAAAGGAGCAATGGCCTCTTATCACTATTCTTTTCCTTCAGCTTCAGAAACCTATGAATGTTAATGTGGTGCAGTTTTCTTCTGGTGCATAGGGATGGCTGAATGGGCAAACTTGTTTAGGTCTGCCAACATTTTGCTACTGTTGTTTTTAAATCAATGGTCAGAAGAGCTGTAAAAAAAAAGGGTGTTGTTTCAGGTTGTGTGCCTAAGAACCAATTTGGCACAAGCTCATGCAGTTCTGCGAGCGTGCCTCATTCACTTGAATGCTGATACAATTGGACCACACTCTTCTTGATCAGTTTGAAGCCGTAAAGGAGGAGGTGCCTCCAGGTGTCACCTCTGCATAAAAGGGAATGGGTGTTCCTGAGATGTTTCATTTGAATGATCCTAACTACAGTAGGACCCCGGTGTTTGCTGGGGATTGGTTCCAGGCCTTCCCATGGATAATGAAAAGCATGGATAAGAGAGAACGCCAAAAAAATCCCCAAACCTGCTGTTTTGTGACAGTAGCTTGCTTTACAGCTGCTGTTTTGTGACATTAACTTCCTTTGCAGCTGCTGAATTATTTATTTAATGTTTTCCTTTGCCAACCATGGATAACTAAATTGGTGGATAATGAATCAGTGGATACGGAAGTCCTACTGTACTAAAAGTGTATTTTCTACTGGATTGTAAATGAATCGTTTGCCTCTATTAATTGGGGGGAGGCGAGGAGAGGCTATTACTATATTTCAAACTTTCTTACTGTCTTGGCTTGGGCACAGGTGGTAGAGAAGATTGGCAAAGCCATCTCTGAGGCAGGGGGCTGTGTCCTGCTGGATGTGGATGCAGGTCCTTCCACCAATCGAACAGTTTACACCTTTGTGGGGAGTCCTGAAGGTGTTGTTGAAGGTGCACTCAATGCAGCCCGAACAGCTTTTCAGCTCATCGACATGTCAAAACATAAAGGTAATTTTAAAGAGATGGACAGATATATTAGAGAAGAGGAGAAGTAAGCAACAGAAAACATTCTGCATTTTGCATAGCCTTTTTGGTCAGGGAGAAATTATTTGTGGGAGCCAAGAGTAAAGATATGGGATGTGAGCCTACTACTTCAGCAGTTCAGGATCCTAAAGCAATGGATTTCTCTGTCTCTGTTGCTCTCTCACTCTCTCAGTCACACACACACAGACAGACAGACAGACAGACATGCACACATGCACAGAGAGAGAGAGAGAGAGAGAGAGAGTGAGTATGTCTGTGAAGATTCTCAGTCATCCAGGTGAGTTTATCTGGAAGTTGAGTCATGGCAACTGGACTTCTTTTTCTTGAGAGATAGAAACATTTTGCTGCTGATCCAAACAGCTTCATCAGTCTAAATACAGCTAGTGTGGGTCCTCCATCTTATAGTCAGCTTTGACCTCTTGTCACCCTGGTCTAAAATAGGCTCATAAGATGAACAATGGACTCAATAGGCTTGTTAGGTAGAAAACAGTCAATAGCCTTAAGGCGAACAATGACCTAAGGTGCTGAAACCTATAAAGTATGGGTCCTTAGCTATGGCCTTGATGATGAAGGCTTTTTTATTTGTCTAGTTATTGTTGAAAGCACACCCTTATAAGTAGCAGATAGACTACACCTGAGGCCCCCACCTCTGTTGAGGGAGAGGGTTTCAATACTGACATGAATGGCTTCCCTGACTCCTCTCTCAAACCACCTATCTTCTCTGTCTAGCATGTGTACATCCTCATCTTTGAATGAGTGCCCTTTGTCCTTCAAATGGAGGTATACTGCTGATTCTGGTCCTGAGCTGTTAGCCCTCCTTTGTTGGGCCATCCTTCTGTTTAATGGCTGTTTAGTTTCTTCAATGTAGAGGTCTGCACACTCCTCACTGCATTGGACCCATATACTATATTGCTCCTTTTTTGTTTTGGTATCTGATCCTTTGGGTGGACAAGTCTCTGCCTTAGTGTATTTCTGCATTTGAAATAAACAGGGATGTGGTGTTTGCCAAAAATCCTTTTACGCTTCTCAGACACTCCAGCCATGTCTTTTTTGAGTCATAACCCCCTTTTATAATAGCCAAGTAATCTCTCTCCTCGCAGCCAGATTTGCATAAAAAGGCCATTTCAATGGAGTAAAGAAAACGCATTGAGAATAGATTTTTGAAATGTAATTTGAACCTTGAATTTTGATAATATAATGATGCATAATGGGGGGGTCTGTAAATTTGCCTCTACCATATAAAAGTTGAAAAGGAAAAAATGCCCAACACATTTTGAGTTTACTGTAATTTTAAAATGTGTGTGTGTGTGTGTGTGTGTGTCGATAGATAGATAGATTGAGATAGATATAGATGATATAGATATAGATATAGATATAGATATAGATATAGATATAGATATAGATATAGATTGATATAGATGTAGATGTAGATATAGATATACATATAGATATACATATAGATATAGATACAGAGAGAGAGAGAGTTTTGTATATACACACATACAAGTATTTATATATTTACAATCTACAATACAAAGCTTACATAAGCAGTACTATGTATATATGCAAAGCACTACCAAATCAATACAATACAGCAATACCTTGGTTTACGAGCAATATTAATTCCAGAAACATGCTTGTAAACCAAAGCACTCATATATCAAAGCAAATTTCCCCATAAGAAATAATGGCAACTCAGATGATTTGTTCCCATAGACCACATACTGTACACCCAAAATGCCAAAACCCACAAAAGAAATTAGCTAGAAGTCCACCACATCATGTTTTAGGTACCCGGTTGCAAAATCTGCTCTGTTTGGGACTAACAACTGGATTTATTCTGTGTTTTTAATGTGACAATGATAAAATGCAATTTGTAGCCCTATACACACTTGACTAGCTGCCCCATGACTAGAAATTCTTTGAAAAATTAGAAACTATGTTGAAAACAAATTAAATAAATATATAAGTATAAAGGGGAAAAACCCTAACCTGCACTCCCCTTGCAAAACATTTGTAATGTATTATTGTAAGTGGTACCTCAGATAACAAATTTAATTAGTTCTGCAAGTCAATTCAGTAACTGAAAAAATGTTATCCGAAATGCAGTTTCCCATTGAAATGAATGGGCAATCGATTAATCCATATGCTGATGACACACAACTCTCTGTCTCTCCTTTACAACGTCAGCAGTGGATGCTGTTAGGACTTTGGAGGATTGCCTGCAGGCGGGGTACTGGAATGAACCAAGTGCAACAAACTGAAATTGAATCCCGACAAGACGTAGGTCTTGCTGGTGGGGCCTTCCCATCCTTTAGGGGATGCCCTCAGCTCTCCCTGTGGAGCATACCTCTACTTTTTAAAGATCAGGTTTGGAGTCTTGGAGTCCTTCTTGACCCAGCACTCACCTTGAAACAACAGGTGGATGCTGTGGCCAATTCTGCCTTTTACCAACTTAAGCGGATTGCCCAGCTCCAACACTTTCTGGATGGGGAGTCTCTCAAGGCTCTGACTTATGCACTGGTAGTCTCCAAATTAGATTACTGCAATGTACTCTATGTGGGGCTGCCTTTGGACTTGATGTAGAGGTTACATACAGTCCCAAATGCAGCGGCCAGGTTGGTTACGGGTGTGAAAAAGTCCCTGGCCAGGCTGCAATGGCTCTCAGTAGTGTTCCACATCAGGTTCAACGTGTTGATGCTAACATATAAAATCCTACATGGCCTGGCCTGGGACCTCAGTACCTGGTGGAGCGTATTCCCCCCCCCCCCCCCGAATAACCTATTGCGGTCTACACAATCCTCCCAGTCATTCGTGCTGCAGGTGGCCACCAGAAGGCAGGCCAAAAAGACAACAAGAAGACACCATGCCTTTTCGGTGGTAGCCCCTGAAATGTGGAACCACCTGCTAGTTACATGGGCGGTTCTCTGTGGGAGAAGCCGCTCTGACAGACATTGAGGTCCTAAACCATTTAGGGATGTGTATGTCATCAGCAGCACCTTGAAGTCAACGTGGAAGTGGAGTGGTGGCCAATGCAGTATGGCCATTGTAGGTGTGATATGATGGTATCGCCTCACCCCAGGTAGTAATCTGGACGCTGTATTCTGCACAGCTGAACCTTCCACATTAGCCTTATAGGCAGCCCCATGTACAGAGCACTGCAGTAATCGGCACAGTTGTATACACTGTTTTCTTTACTGCACACATACTTAGCAACCTACTGAACAGATCCGCAGCAAACAGACTGGCACCAACCAGGAAAGAGAAAGAACACTCAACAGAGAGGTGGGGCTCTTTTTGAATTCTTATTTATTTATTTATTTATTTATTTATTTATTTATTTATTTATTTA
>JAHTLZ010003542.1:20635825-20652243 GCA_023846285.1 Phrynocephalus versicolor
ATCTATCTATCTATCTATCTATCTATCTATCTATCTATCTATCTATCCATCATCTCCCTGTTGGATTGTAAGTGATTATCTGGAATGTTCCATCTCAGGCAAGCCTCAAAAGCAAGGGGAACAGAGAGGGACACAGGTTTCCCTTGCACAAGCAAGGAACATTTCCAAAGAAGAGTGCAGTTTTTTTCTTTATATTTATATTTTTATTTAATCTGTTTCTTATTTTTCAAATCATTTCTAGTCATGGGGCAGCTAGTCAAGTGTGTATAGGGCTACAAATTGAACTTTATTATTGTCACATTAAAAACACAGAATAAAATCCGGTTGTTAGTCCCAAGCACAGCAGATTCCACAGCCAGGTACCTAAATCATGGTCTGGACATGGACTTCTAGGCAACGTCTTTTGCGAGTTTTGGGATTTTGTGTATACAGTATGTGGTCTATGGGGCCCCAGAATGAATCATCTGAGTTTCCATCATTTCTTATGGGGGAAATTGCTTTGATATAAGAGTGTTTTGGTTTACAAGCATTTTTCCGGAATGAATTATGCTTGTAAACCAAGGTATTAATTTAATTCTAAAACTGACAAAGGGGAACTACCACAGAAGCAACATCAAGCATTTCCTGACTGTTCTAGTATTTTCTAAATATATTGCCAGTGTCTGGCAGTAGGATTCCCTTTTAATGTCTGCTCTTGAAACCTTTTTCACATGTCCATCTGGTCTTTGCATTCCAAAAGAAATTTAAAATGTTACAATTGAATTTTAAAAAAGGTCTGATTTGATTTACCAGCTTCTTTTCAATGCAAATATTAGTAACATGAAATCTGACTTACTTCTGCAAAGGACTTGAATAGTTTCCAACACAAGTTCGACATCTTCAGAGCTGCTGAAAATATATAGTCAAGTTAACGTATGCTTTAAAAAATGTGTGAAATAACTGAGCTTGCCTCTAAAATTGTGACAAATTATCTTGTCAAAATAAGGCTGGACTCCCAGCAGGGTCACCGATTGTGATGGTGGTAGAGAAACATCTGGATGACACCTCCTGGACATCAAAGATAGCGGGCAGAAGATGGTTCACAGATAACAGCACACTCAAGATACTTTTTCTTAGAACTGTGCTGAAAGAGGCAATGGTTAACCACTGCTGAATCTTTCTTACCTTAAACACTCTATTATGTGACTGCCCAAGGTCAGAAAACATACAATCGGGTACTGGGAAAGAGCAAAGGACAAGTATGAATAGCACTGTTATTTATTTATAATAGTACTATTATTTAATTATTTGTTGCAATTAGTTTAAAGCTCAAAGAATGCCTGGTGCCTAAAGTGTGCAGGTGGCCTACAAATGCTGTCACTGTATATTTGATGTACATCTGCAATAGATGTATTGTCCACAAGCAAATTTACCCTTGGAATATGTGAAAAAAAATAATTTGTGGAATGCTGAGATATTATTTCCCAGCTCATCTCTAGAGCTTTTCTCTATGTTCTTAACCCTTTGCAGACATCAAGCAAAGATTGTTGGGGTTTATTTAACAACTTCACATACTGGGATGATTATCTATCTCTCTAGCACTAACCCATAATTTCTTCCAGATGTTAGCCATCTCCTTGGTCAGTTGTTAGCAATTTTTAGTATTGTTGATCTGTTCATTTGGTTGCTAGTACGTGTGTAATAAAGAAAGCACAAGTATGTACTTTCAAGCAATTGTAAGTAAAATGTTTTTTATTCTTTCTTTTACAAATGTTTCAGAGCAAGTTACTGAGATTTTAAGTGCTACTTTGTGAGAAAGAACTTATAACTATTTCTCTCTATGGATCTCTGCACTTCTGTTGTATAGCACAAAGATTTTTTTTTACCAAAATTCAAAATTCTACAATAAATATTAAACAAATGGAGCAACCTGTTATTTCATGACAAGTGCTTGAAGAATGATATGAATAAATCTGTCCTCCTCCCAGCATTTTGGTGTGTACATTTGCCTTCTTCTATACAGAAACTTAAAATGGGAGCACAGTGTCAAATAGCACCAACCAGTGAACCCCAAAAGGAAGAATTTGAGTTCTTTTCATCCGTCAGTATGGTGAGGAACCAGGAGGGTAAAAGAAGGAATATTATTTACATACAATTATTACCACAGGAAAGAAAAAATCTTTCAATAATTTTGGAATCAATCTAATGTTAAATGTTCTAGCAAGTTAGCCACCTAGGCTGCCTTCCTTTAAGACAGAAAAAAAGTGTTCTTTGTGACATTCTTTGTGTTCTTTGTGATATTCTTTTTGTGCCTTCAGCTAAGAAAAGCAGAATGGACTCCTGATTTTGGCTCTGCAAACTTTGTTCCAAGCTGGGGAGCAACAGTGACAGGTGCACGGAAATTCCTCATTGCCTATAACATCAATCTGCTGTGCACAAAGGAACTTGCACACCGGATAGCGCTTAATATTCGAGAGCAGGGCCGTGGCAAGGACCAGGTATGACAGGGAGCAGGGGAGGTGTGCCTCAAGTCCCTATGAAAAACAAGGTTTTTCCTCTGAAAAAGGAGGGTGTGTATATTTATTTATTTATTTATTTATTCATTCATTCATTCATTCATTTTTATACCGCCCGTCTTCCCGAAGGAACTCGGGGTGGTGAACAAAGAGGCCAAACAAACCCAAAAGGAACAATACATGAAAGAGACAAAAATAAGAATTGAAGAATAAAATAATAAAATAATAATGTACAGTGGTCCCCCGCCCTATCGTGGTTCATATACTGCGGTCCCGCTATATTGCGGGACCATATTATATGAAAAAAACCCCCTTGGGTAAGGGGCAAAGGCTGTTTCTGGCCTCCCATACTTACCCCAGGACTGGCACTGCCCCGAATGGGCCTGTGGGGGCCTTCCCAGGGGCCTCCAGAAGGCCTGGGAAGGCCCTCGCAGTCCCATTCGGGGCAGCGCCAGGCTGGGGGTAAGTACAAGAGCCCGAAGTTAGGGCCCCAACACCTGACCTGACCTGCATCTGCATATCACGGATTTTCAGTTATCGCGGGTCGGGTCAGGTCCCTAACCTCAGCGATAGGCGGGGGATCACTGTATAATATAAAACAACTCAACAAGAAGTAGATAAGTCAATGGCAAGATGGTGCAGGAATAGTATAGTATAAGCATGATGCTTGTGATACACCCACTTTGGGTCCCATCTGCCCTCCTGAGCGTTTGGTTGTCATGACAAATTTGGCTTGAAAAGCATACTAGTGTCAAAATCCACCTAATTTATTGACACAAAGCTGTACTCCTACTCAACTATATCAACACTGCATATCAGATAGACAAGTAATTTTCGCAGTACAATATGGTAAGACTGGCTCCTGGCCTGGTTCTAAAATCCAAGACATTTCACAAAAATAAACTTCCTGTAATTATTCAGACTTATCCAGAATTATATTTAAGGAACACAGTTTTCTCTACACAACTGGCCCCCAGTCTGGCATGGTGAGGTCTCATCACAATTCCACCCTCACTGAAGACCTGCTGCTGAGCTTGTTGGAACTAGAAACACACTCAGAGCAGCGGCACTGAAGAATTTCAGCTCTTTGTGTTGCCCACACCCCAAACTTCAACATGTTTACTGGGCTACACTCACTGCTTTGAGAGACTAAGGAATTACTGTATTGTATAAGAACACATCTCAGCATCAAAGGCCACTTACACCAAGTCAGAGGTTCGGCTTGTTCCGGTACTGGGTTTAATGTATGCATACAGTGCCATTGGTGCAACAGCTGCAACCTGAGATTCTTAATAGAAATCAAAAGAAAAAGAAAACAACTCTTCATCTTATGTTTGTCCCTGTACTGGAGAGAGAGCATAATTCAGCATGGTTTTGTATGCCAGCCCAGAGGAAGCAAAACTATGTGGAAATGGGAGATGATTGAGCAGCTGTAAACATTCCTCCTCACCTTGTGAATGTTGCATGGGGTGTGTGTGTGTGTGTGTGTGTGTGTGTGTGTGTGTGTGTGTGTGTAAGGGATTGGGAACTTTCCAAATTTGAGTATCTTTCAGTGGATTGTCTTAAATCAGGAAGCTGACACCTTTTATCAGGTTATATTTCTTGGCATTCTTATTTGAATGGGGTCAGTGTTGAAATAATTATTATTTCTTGATATCCTTTGCAGCCTGGGAGGTTGAAGCAGGTGCAAGGCATAGGTTGGTACTTAGATGAGCAAAACATCGCTCAAGTCTCTACTAATTTGTTGGATTTCGAAACCACTCCCCTTCACAGGGTCTATGAGGAAATCTGCAAGGATGCCAAGGTGAGTTGTAGGAGGGTGCCCCACTTGAACAGTCTGGTGCTGACTTTAAATAGAGCCGGTTTCATCCTGAAATCCTTATAGCTGTGATTTTGTTGTGGTGATTTTTTTTCAGACTTTCTCTTTTTCTTGGAAAAAGTACAGCATGGTGTGCAAAAGGAAGGAGAGTTGCCAGATTGGGCCCCCTCTCTCTTTAATGCCCAGGCAATCAGGAACCTCCATAACATAATGGAGTCAAAACAGACGAATGTCCCTTTCTGGTCTTGATAGAAAGAGGATGCATTTTCTTCCTCTACAGTAGGGCGGTTACTTCACATCCATTTTGTCTCTGTAAGTGTTTCGCCTCGGACAGTACAAAAAAAAATCTTATTTCATGTCCATCGCGCAACAGCTGAAATTTGTCTCGACCACGAACCCGGAGAGGGATCAGAGCGTGACAATACTGTACCTGTTGCTGGGTTGGAGTATTCTCTTGTCACGGTTTGTTCCTCGTTCCTGTTCCGAGACAAGGAACCATGTGGTAACAACTGTCATGCAACAACCAGTGTCCACCTAGTGGTCAGCAGCTGAAGTGTCATTCAACATTAGTTTCCCTATGGGAAACACCATGCAGTGCAAATGTTTATTGAAGAAAGTACTGAAAATTCTGTAGCATTGACGTGTAAATCCCGGAAGACCAGTAAATTGAAATATCGAAAAAGTTTTATTTATGATATTTTAAAAAGAGGTTAAGAAAACAAGACAAATTCAGAATTTGTCACAGAACAAGACCGTGAAATAACAGTTGTCACGAGACAAGTTATCATGACCACAAGAAAATGGAAACACGGACTAAACAGGGACAAAATCACGTGATCGCAACCAACGCTGTCACGGTCCAAAACTAGTCGCGGAACAAGGAAGAACGTGAAGTAGCTGCCTAGGTGAACTCACTACAAAGCAGTCTTCAAGCTGCAAAAACAATCAGGACTTTTACTTCTGTTCAAGCTTACAATCATCTTGCCTCTTGAGAAAGAAAAAGATCATCAATACTGAAAAATCCAAGCAGCACCAATGTAAACGTTTGAAGGTACATGCAGCTTCCCAGGAACAAAAGAAGCACTGTCTTATTTTATGAAACTGATTATACCTCAGTGTAATTCAGAATTTTGGTATGGTTAAGGAACCAGTAAGTCCTTGAGTGGAATTCTTCTTCCATCATGTGTGACCTGAGGCAGTGTTGAACCACTTGTTCAATCCTAGCTACAATAATATTCACCTTTCTCAATTTTAAGACACTTCTATTTGGAGTCCGCCATACAAATTGACTCCGCTCCTCTTGTACTGGCAGAATGAATAAATCACACAGAGGAAGTGCACTCCTGTGACTAAATAGAGCGCACACACACTAGGAATGCCACTTGCATACCTTGACCTGTGTGATGATCTCCTTCAATAGATTAGATACTGTTTGTATGTTTTTTCAGCAGGACCTGAGCTACTAATGGGAAAGCGGACAGTGAAATTTAAGGCAAGCTGTTCTTTTAGCTATTTCAGGTTGTTGCACAGATCATTGCTACATAGAAGGCTGCTGATTTGTTGAACTGGATCATGTTTTTTAAAAAATTCATCAGATTTCCTGTATTTGGCAAAAATCAGCCTTGCAGTCATGACCATTATAATTACCGATTCCCCCTCCTCTTTCTTCAGTTTTGTATCCGCAACCATGTTTAACAATACCAATTGGGAGGACATTTGAACCTTTTTCCCTAATATTTCTTGCATTTTGTAAAAAACCAAATTCCATTCACTTTTCCTTATCTCACATGCCCACCACATATGTAAATATGTCCCTTTTTCTTTTTTACATTTCCAACAAATTGGAGATATTCTTTATTTATTATATTTAACTTCGCAGGTGTTACATACCATCTCTAATATACTTTATAACAGTTTCCTTTAATTCTAACTGACATATTTTTCACTATTCTTTTATTCCACATTTCCCCCATTCTTCCTCTTTTATCTCTTTACTGATATTTTCTTGCCAAATCTCTCTTAGCTTGTTTTTTTTAATTATCCTCCTGAATTAATATTTTATATATCTCACTCACAATTCCTTTCATGTCTCATTTCTTCTGTCTATAATTTCTTCAAATCTGGTCAATTTCCTACACTCTCCTACTTTAGTTATCCATTCTTTAGTCCATTTTTTCCATTTGTATAATGTTCAACCAAGAAATATTTCCTCAGAGGAAATCATCAGAGGACATGATTTGCATTCCACTGCTGCAGAGTTGCTCCTAGTGATTGCAGTTAGGACTTTCTTTCCAGGTGTTATCTAGTGGTGTGGGTCTGCGAGGTCCTTCATTTCTCATTTCTGTCAGACATTTATACCTGCTAGACGCCATTCCAGTGCTTTCTATCATGCAGATGTGGCTCAGGGAGGTTTCCTGGATTCTAGATAAATGGTTCACGCCACACTGATCACTGTAAAATTCCAGTACTTCCTCCTAGGAACTCAATCTACCTGTGGTGGGATCTCAGCTAGTAGGTCTGGTCCCCAAGAAAGCCATGTTGGATGCTGCAGAATTTTATATTAAGAAAGAAAACCTCTTCGTCCTGGAGGAAGATCATAAAATCAGACTGGTAACCTTTCAGTATTCTTTTATAAACTGGTTTTGAACCACAATACTAGAATGCCCCATTAATTATATTCATATGATGTCTGGTTTTAAAATCTCAGCACCATTCCCAAATAAAAATTGCCATTTTTATTATTCTATATGCAGCTGTTTCTTTCTATCTGGATATTTGGGATTACCGCTGCCATTGTTCTATTGGAATAACAAACACTCCTGCATGCAACCTAACGCTGGTTTTGTGGGAGGCAAGAGTAACATGACTAGCAATGGTTGTATTTTCTTACTAATTTGTAGTTGCTTTTCATTGGGCTGAGGATAGTTCCTGCCCTCTTGTTTGCTTCTGCCTCTGGTTGCATCTTGATCACTTCTTTTCTCCTGATAATCACTAGAAGCAGACATTATTTCTCTCTGCTCCTGACCTTTAACCATGTGGCTCATTGGTGAACTGAGCTTTCTACAATGAGAGAGGCTGAAATTCCTATTCTTCCTTACTAGAGATGGGCACGACTTAGCGAAATTTTCGTTTCCGTTTCCGTTTTTCGTTTTCGTTACGTAACGAAACAAAAATGAAAAATGGCTCAAAACTGGAACGGAAACGGAAACGAAACGACTAATTTTGAGCCAATTTTCGTTTTTCGTTACTGGAAAAGCACAATGGAGCTAAATGGGAAGAAACGAAAAAAAATTCGTTTTTGTTTTCGTTTGTCGTTTTCGTTACGTAATGAAACGAAAATGAAAAATTTTGAAAATTAGCTCACGAAAATGGAAACGAGCCGAAACGGACCCCTAGATGAAAACGAAAACGAAAACGAAAACGAACAATTTTTCTGAGTCGTGCCCATCTCTATTCCTTACTCTTCTGATTGTAGCTGAAAATTCAACTGTGAGTAAAGATACTCTTATTCATTCTGTAAGTCTTCCTTTTCTTTCTTTTTGTTCTTAGGTAATCAGCAAATTGGGACTGGATTCTTTTTCCCCATTCAATCCTAAGGAACGCATAATTGAGTATAAATGTCTTTATTTTCTTTTAATAATGTTTTGCATATATTTGGAGAGTTAGGATGGGCTGGTGATCTGTGATTTCTATATATTTATGCAAGAAACAGGATGGTGGTGGTCGAACTATTATTTAAATTAAATTAAAAAAAAAGAGTAATGGGGTAGGGAGGGATAAGGAGCAGGAAAACTGACTAGCATATCCCAAAACAACTACTAAAAAAACACCCAGTCCCCACCATATCCAGCCTGCCTGAACACCAGCCTCAACAAACAAAAAATTTTCTTAACTAAAATGTGTGTTCTGACTAAAAGAAGCCCTCCTTGGTGTCCCACTGATGAAATTGGAAAGAAAAATACATCTTTTAAAAACCTTGTATAAAGGAATTAATTTGTTCCAAATGAAATTATGTTAAGCAAATTTTCCTTTATACAAATTCCCCATAGGAATGCATTGAAAACAGAGTGATCCCTAATCGCTACCATTTTTATGTTGTATGGATTTGCCCCACAGACGAATCTGTTAAGCAAATTTCCCCTCTCTCCGGAATTTTTTATGTTGTAAAGATTTTATGTTATACAAACTGTTTGTTATACACACAGGAGTAGTGGCTGGAGCACACAGAGGCATCAGCAAGGAAGCAGCCAGTAACCACACCCAGAGAAACACTTCGACACTTTCGGATAAATCAGGGAGGGGGGTAAAATAAACACATAAAAGAATGCCCCCCACCTTGCCCTAAACATCAAAAAATAACTAGCCTCAACTAGAACCAAAATCCACCTGCCTAAAATAAGCCCTCCCTCCCTAAATCCCTAATATTCTAGATAAGGCATGAAATAACAAATGAAATAAATGTGCAAATTAGATGTGTTCCTTGCTGTCACAACAGTGGGGAAAGGCACAGCAAGAGACAGCACAGCCACTGCCTGAGTGGAGACTCAGAGCAGAACTGACAATGGATGTAGGGGGAAATGTTTTATAAAGCCCGTTAACAAGGAACAGAAGGGGCCAAAGTGTGTTTATTTTTTCGCTTGAGGGGTTTTGTTGCTGTTCTCGTTGTTATTTGGAAAAGGGAGTACTGCTAGCTAATAGAAAGCCATAATTAGGAACCAGGTAAAAGATGGAAGAAAGAGGCAGGGGGAAGTCCCCTGTTCTGTTCTTCCTCACTTTCTGTCATCCATGGAAAAAGTTACAGCTTCTGGAACCCTTTGTGCTCTAGCTGTTGTGGCCAACCTGGAGAAAAATAACCCCAGCCACTGCAGACCTTCTCCTCCAGCTGGGAAGCATTTTTTTAAAAAAACTCTCCTGAGGTTCTTTGTATCACCTCCCACTACCCCACTTTAGATTTGAAATGCCTTTTCCTTAAGGACAAATCACCTTAAAAACACTGTCCACTTTTCAAATCGCTCTTTCTGAACAGCTCCCTTGGCCATACCCATTTTTGGCTGCTGTGTCGGTTTTTCTTGAGACGACCACTAGGGGTGGTGTTTTTTTAAATCGATTCCTGCCCCCGCCCCCTTTTAAAGAGATTTGGTTGAATTTACGGACATACTACACTACTTTTTTTTTGTTTCCTCCCCATTTCTGCCATTTCCCTGCCGTAGGACATGCAAAAAAAAAAAAAAGCCTGCTGCAATGTAAACATGTTCGCTGACTTTGCCGATGCTGCACTTTCACACTGTGGTCACTGAAAATTAAAGTATAAAGCGGTTCAGCAAAGTGCGGATGGGGAAGGCCAATTGCTAAACAACCTCTGAAGTGCAGACTGCCGAATCGCTGTAGCGACCACGTGACCGCGGGAGGAGATAAGGCGATGCAAAACAAAAAGCAGCTGCTCAAGGAAATGCGGTAGCGGCAGTCTTCCCAGATATACCTGTGTTCTCTGCTGTCTCCATGGTGACCAGTACACTCTCTCTCTCTCTCTCTCTCTCTCTCTCTCTCTCTATTTCTGCCTCTGTGTTTGAATCAGAGGCTTCCCAGATGGGGCAGAAGACCTGCAGCAGGGGCCATCCAGCCTCTTCCCTGATACCATCATTTCAGGCATTGGTGCTACCTACATTTATACTGCTCTGAAAGAATATGAGGAATGGAGTGTTGGAATTCAACTGCTTGATTGGCATGCTTACAATTTAATTACATTCTTCCACCTGATAGCACCTTTCAAAGGAACATTTTTGAACCGAGGAGTCCTGTTCCTCCAATGAGAAAGTCTCCCATATATTTCCGAGTGAATGACACAGGGTCATATATATCACTTTCTAGGGATTACTAGTTATTATGTTTTTACTTGTTTGTGCTTATCTATGATATTGTATTGTATTGTTTATGGGTTTGATTTCAGTTCAGTTCTGTAAACCGCCCAGAGTAGTCGTGTAGCTAGATGGAGCAGTATATAAATTTAATAAATAAATATATAAACAGCGCTATTCTAATATTTCAGTTGTTATCTGGGATCATTTCACGCTTACGTCCAGGAATGTTATCACCCAGCATCTGGCAGTTATGTCTGAATAGTTTCCTTCCCTTCATTGTGGTCATTGAGACTGGATATTTATGGGGATTTATTTTCCTGGCTTCCTCTTGTGTCTTCTGAAGGGACATGATAAAGGACAAAGAGAACTGCGGTGGCACTCTGGCAGCCTTGCCTCTTCATGCCTTTGTACAGAAAGTTGGAGCCCGGTCTGCAGCTCCTGGAGGAGGTTCTGTGTCAGCAGCAATGGCTTCTTTGGTACTTACTAAAAAAAATTGTATATTTCGCACAAATAAACCATATCTAGTTCCCTGGTTTAACTATTACCTTAGTAAATTCAAACCTGGAGCATATTTTGTAATAATGGAGTACTAATGACAACTTAGCAGTTTAACCTACAGGACGGTCCTCTCTCGTCAAGAGTGTTTGTGGGCTGAAAAAGAGAAAAAGCACAAGGGGAAGGTCTTTCCATTTCTGCCGAGTGGAAGGAGAAGAGAGTCGTGTTTCAATTTCATTGGAAGGACTTTTCCCCTGACTAAAACTACTGTAGAGAGATATTATTGAGAACTGGCAATTATTTAGATACTCTACAAAAAGCAGAGTCTATGGAAGATATTCTAATTTATAATATGTCTCCTTCTAGGGGGCAGCATTGGGCTGCATGGTGGGTTTGATGACCTATGGAAAACGCCAATTTGAAGAATTGGACCCAGTTATGAGGAAACTAATACCACCATTCTATCAGTCTATGAATGAGCTGTTAGTCATGGTGGATGAAGACTCTTTGGCTTTCAGCAGCTACATGGTGCGTGAGATTTATAGAGTTAGCTAAATTTCTTTGTCCCCTTTCCCACATTTTTATCTGTTTTGCAGGGGGCGGGGCGAAATTTTTAGAACTTGGAATAATTTTGAAGGGGAACATTTATCTATCTATCTATCTATCTATCTATCTATCTATCTATCTATCTATCTATCTATCTATCTATCTATCTATCTATCTATCTATCTAATCTATTTATTTATTTATTTACCACTAATCTACAGAAATGGAAACAGAAATACAAGTTACTGTCATTGCACATATGTACAATATGTACATCAAAATTAGGTGCTGTTCACAGTACCACACAATTGAAAATAGAAGCAAAACAAAAAAAACCCACATCTGATCCCATCCTGCTTAAACGGCAGCATTTAACCTGAATACTGCTCTATGGTAAAAACTGTTCTTTAATCTGTTCATTTTTGTCCCAGTCGTCCTGTATCTCCTACAAGGTCACTCTGAGCGGTTTGTGTGTGCGCGCGTGGATGCTCGCGTGCCCCTATGCATGCATGCACACGCGCACACACATAAAACAAGATATGTGCAAAGTTAAATTTGTACTCTTACTGCATGAGAATGCAGTAATATATTCACTAAAAACAAAACAAAAATAAAAAATGACAAGACAAAAAAGTTGCGACATCTTAAAAGCTAACCGATATATTTCCTTACATTGTGTGACAATCCAATTCAGCATTCCATAAGACAACTCAAAAAACAGGGTTTCCCTCAAACCAAAAATGGTTTGAAACTGGACCTCGTACTACCAACACATTTGACATAGATGCAGCAGCCAGAATGCTCTACAGCAGTGGTTCTCAACCTGTGGGTCCCAGATGTTCCTGGACTGCAACTCCCAGAAGCCTCCACCACTCACCGTGCTGGAAGGGATTTCTGGGAGTTGTAGTCCAGGGACATCTGGGGACCCACAGGTTGAGAACCACTGCTCTACAGGACATGTTCTTCTGTGCACTCTCATTCACACTTGTTGGGGGGGGGGACCCTGACAGTTCCTTTGTGTTTGGGTAAGAAATATTTAGCTGGAAAAAAAAAGTCAGTATCTGGAATTTTCCCAGAGCAATGTCACTTTGTGAGCAGAAGATATCACGTGGACCATCTTGAATGCTACCATTGGTGTTGTCAGCATTCAGGCTGCTATATGCAAATCTTAGCATCCCTTTTTCCTGTTGTGCATCAATATTGGGCCATCTCCTGGCGTTTTCAATCAGGAGAGCATAAGCACAATATTCCAAGTTTTTTAAAATGGAGGCTTTTTTCCAAGATTTAAATATTTGTATAGTGTTATAAAGCTGCCTAGATGCCCTAAGCACATCCGATCTCGCCTGATTTCAGAAGCTAAGCAGGGTCACCTCTGGTTATTACTTGGATGGGAGACCACCAGGGAATACCAGGTGCTGTAGGCGCCTGGAGTAAGAACTGGCAACCCACTCCAGTACTCCTGCCAAGAAAACTCCATGGACATAGAGTCACGTAGAGTCAGTCACTACTGTAACGACACAACACACACACACACACACACACACACACACATACAGTGTTATAAGTAAAAATAGAACTGTATCAGAAGGCTCTTGTTTGGAGACAGAATTCCACTGGTGGTTTTGTTCAGAACTAAACAACAAGCCACGTGGAAGATAACTTCACTACGGTTCTTGTATCCCAAATAACTACTGAATCTTACTACTAACTGTGCTTGTATTTTTTAACATAGGATGCTATGAAGCTTCCTAAGACAACAGCTGAGGAGAAAGAAAGGTATCTATCTATCTATCTATCTATCTATCTATGTATCTACAGTATCAATGGTAAAGACTACTCTGGGCAGTTTACATCAAGAGTGAAATAAACATAAAATAAAATAAATCTTAAAAGAAAAACACTGCATATAATCAAATAAAGCAACCATCAAAATGAATCAATGGATTTATTTCAGTGAGTTGACACACCAGTATAAAAACCCATTTACGTTAGAATTAAACTTTGGTGTCAGTTTCACCATCAATACTTCCTCCGAATACTCCTGCTTAACATTTGATCAAGGTATAGTAAGACCTCGCTTTATGGAAATAATCTGTTCTCTGCTTTTTTCCATCAAGCGGAAATTATGTAAAGCAGATCCAGATGGGGCGCAATGCATCCTGGGAAATGAAGTCCTTCAGAAAAAAATGCATAAAGCGGGGTTTTTTTTACATTAAAAGTTGCATAAAGCGGTGCATTACAGTATTTCTGAAGGATTTCCTTACGTCCTGCAGAAAATATGTAAAGTGGGACCTTCTTAAAGCGAGGTCTTACTATATTATAAATATTATTTATTTATTTATTTATTTATTATTTGTTTTTATTCTATACCACCCATCTTCCAGCTGGAACTCTGGGCGGTTTACAACAGTTTAAAACAATTAAAAACAACAATATAAGAATGACATGAAAAGAAAGAGGGGGGAACCCACAGCAAGAGGCATGGGGGGGCAAAAAAAGATAGATGATTAAATTAACTTAGATTAAGTTCGCCATATGCCTCCCTAAAAATCAAGGTTTTTAAAGCCTTTTTGAAGGTGGGCAGGGACTGTGCAAGGCGCACTTGGCAGATGGTTCCATAATGAGGGGCCCACCACAGAGAAGGCGCTGTTGCACATAGCCGACTTCCGTGCCTCCGTGGGAGTGGCCAGCCTGAGTGAGCACGCCTGCGACATTCGAGTGGGCCTAGCCTCAGTTGACCTCTGAGAGATACGCTCCGACAGGTATTCAGGACCCAAGCCGTGGAGGGTTTTGAAAACCAAAACCAGGACCTTGAACCTTATCCGGAGAGCCACGGGCAGCCAATGCAGGTGAGCCAGAACTGGGGTGATGTGATCGTATCTACGGGCACCCACCACCAGTCTGGCCACCGCATTCTGAACCCGCTGGAGTCTCCGGACAAGAATCAAGGGCAACCCCACGTAAAGTGTGTTGCAGTAATCGATCCTCGAGATCACAAGGGCCTGCACAACTGTCCTCAGGGAGGACTCATCGAGGTACGGTCGGATCTGGGCGATCCTGTGGAGGTGGATAAAAGCGGCCCTGGAGACCCCCATCACCTGGGCTTCCAGGGAGAGGGCTGAGTCCAAGACCACACCCAGATTCCTGGCCCTGTCCGTAGGCTGGAGGGAGACTCCCCCCAGACTAGGGAGGCGGCCATTGTACCTGGATGAGGGTGCCCCGAAGAACAGAACCTCAAGGTCTTCTCTGGGTTAAGGTTGAGCCTGTTAGTCCTGGTCCATTCCAAGACCGCCTCCAGGCACAGATCGAGGGAGTGTACTGCCTCCACAGCATAGACAAGGAGAGATAGAGCTGCGTATCATCAGCATACTGATGACAGCGAACTCTATATCTCCTGATGACCTCAGCCAGTGGCCTCATATAAATGTTAAACAGCATGGGGGAGATTGCCGACCCCTGGGACACCCCACAAGGGAGCGTCCAAGGAGCCGACAACTCGTCCCCCAGCTGGACCCGCTGGGACTGGCAGTCAAGGAATTCAAAATATTTTATCAGCTGTAATTCTTCAATACAACACTGAATCAACTGTATCCACAGTCTTGATTTGTCATCATTTATTTATTTATTATAGTTTTATACTGAACATCTGGCAGCAAGGCCAATTTGGGTGGTTTACAACACGTGATAAACAGCAAACGGCAACAACATAAGTACTTAAAATAAAGAGCAAACACAAACATAATTATATTAAAATATGATTTAGAATTTCAATACGTTTATTACCAAGGAATTCCTTATTAGGCAGAGAGCAGACCTTTTGAGGCCTGTAGGAAATGCCTGCCCAAATAACTAGGTCTTTAGAGCTTCTTATAAGAGCCCCATGGCGCAGTGGTTAAATGCCTGTACTGCAGGTAAAACTGTGCTCACGACCTGGGGTTCCATCCCAGGTAGCAGGCTCATGGTTGACTCAGCCTTCCATCCTTCCCAGGTCTGTAAAATGAGTATGCAGCTTGCTGAGGGGGGCGGGGGGAATGTGTAGCCTGCATACTGTAATTAAAAACTGTAAACCACCCAGAGACTACTTGAAGTGGTATGGGGTGGTATATAAGCAGAACACTTTGCTTTTTGCTTTGCTTTGATTAAAGGATGGAGTGAGGAGGCTAGGGGGATGTCTGAAAGTCTTGAAAGTGCTCTGCTATAGAACTTATTGCATTTTTGTTGCAACATAATACAGTAATATGGTATGCACACATCTCACCCTGTCCTTAGATATCATTTTTCTGTTTGTTTCATCTGGTCAGACTGATAATGTCTCTCCCACAGGCGGACAACAGCCATGCAGCTGGGCCTTAAAAAGGCAGTTGGTGTCCCCTTCTCACTAGCAGAAAAAATCCACACTTTGTGGCCTTTTCTAAAAGAAATGGCTCAACATGGAAACCTAGCTTGCAAATCAGATATCCAGGTACTGTATGTATTTTAATAGCATACTGCTTAGGAAATGAAGCAGATTTCATATTTTTAATAGGGTTGTGTCACTAATTTTCAGTGAACTGAAAACTGTCATTAACAGCAGCTGCTAAAATGACAATGAGACCACTGGCAGGCCCAGTAGTCGGAGACGGCTCACCCTCCCTGGGCATTACCTAATCTGAATTGCAGTCTGGCTTCTGTGACGAACCCCCTTTTCAGACACTGAATTGTGATGGGAATTGTAATGCTGCCACCTTTGATTTACTTAGTAATGCTGCCACCTTTTAAACTCGTCGCCTCATGAATTGGGACTGACTCAGAGATATATAATAAAACAATGATGAAGTTTATTGAGAAGATAATAACTATAACAATATCTGAGGTTGGTATGCGTTGCCTTTAACATATACTGTAACAGATCTAATCAGCTCCACAAGCCTCCCTGCCTTAAATAGCTAGTAAACAGTGTAGCCCTCACTGCCTGACAGAACTCTCAGAGAAAAGTGCCCTCCTCCAGCACTCACTCTCAACTTCAACTTAACTCTCTTACTGAACTCCTTACTGCCTAGGCTCCACCCTTTTTATATCCTACCATTCCCCGCCCTCCTGCTGGGATTGGCTGATGATTTGTATATTCATCGCTCCTTTCTGCAGGGTTTGTCACAGCTTCTACAGCTAAGGTTGTGCATCTCTCTCTCTCTCTCTCTCTCTCTCTCTCTCTCTCTCTCTCTCTCT